>CM031878.1:25504889-25616850 GCA_018697195.1 Certhia americana | reverse complement strand
AGAAAGAAAGAAAGAAAGAAAGAGAGAAAGAAAGAAAGAGAGAAAGAGAGAAAGAAAGAGAGAAAGAAAGAGAGAAAGAAAGAAAGAGAGAAAGAGAGAAAGAAAGAGAGAAAGAGAGAAAGAAAGAAAGAAAGAAAGAAAGAAAGAAAGAAAGAAAGAAAGAAAGAAAGAAAGAAAGAAAGAAAGAAAGAAAGAAAGAAAGAAAGAAAGAAAGAAAGAAAGAAAGAAAGAAAAAAGAAAGAAAGAAAGAAAGAAAGAGAGAGAAGAGTTTGTCCTCTGAATAAAGCAGATTGTAACTTGTCATAGTCACCCATGACTGCAGCTTTTGACCACATACTGACTTCCACATTACCCTGCACTGCATGTGCACTGGAAGAGCTGCTTTCAAAAGAAACTTTTTAATACCCCCAGTATAAACACTTCTGAATAAAAGCAATATCTGAGTTCTGCCTCTGGGCTACCTACATCCATAGGTAGTCCACCTGTTTGAAAATCTGAATAAATTGCATGCTGGGAGAGTAACCTAAGATAACTAATTGCCAATCTGAGTTCACTTTCTAAGTACAGGTAATATATTTTTAAATCCTAGTCAAACTGCTGTAAAAGGAATACATGCCACAAAGTGCTTTATCTGTAGTGTTGATACGTATATATATAACTCAGAATATCTGAGCAAGAGGATTGCTAAGGTAGATGGAGCTGCATTAGCAAGAGCACAGGTGGTCAGAGTTTTCATAAAATCATAGAATCGCGCTAGGGCTGGGGATCCTGGAAGGGACCTTAAAGATCATCTTGTTACAACCACCATGCTGTGGACAGGAACACTTTCCACCAGGGGCACCAGCTTGCTCAGAGAGCCAGCCAGCCTAGCTTTGAACACTTCCAGGGATGGGGCATCCACAAGTGGTACCAATTTTTTTCCTTGTCACGTTCAGGGAAAAACTGAGCTGCCATGGGCTTTCCACAGATCTGGCCAAATTGTCACACAAGGGATGGGGAAAGCTGAGAGCCCGGTAACCAAGCTTAAAGCCCCAGGCCCAAGTAGCTGTATATTGCAATTGTCTGCGGGTACACCTGAAATACTGGCATCATCCTGTGCATCAGTAATTAAAACCTTGACAAACTCGTCATAAAGAGGTTAAAATGCAACACATGCCTGATGCTTCCACATTTTGTGCATACTGATGGTGAACTTAGCCTGTTGCCCCACACACACTAGGTAATTTTGTTCAGTAGCAGTCCTAAGGGACTTATTGGAGCGAAAGCAAGAACAGACAGGATAAATAAGGGTGGCAGTAGTAAAGAGGAAGCCTTCTGAAGTGGTCTCAGGCCAGCCATGTGTGCTCTAGCAGGGGCATAACTGCGGCTATTGTTGCAGGGCAAGATGTGCCAGGTAAGGTTGGTGCTCTATGAGGCCATTTAATTGGAAAACTCATGCAGCCAGGATGTTAGGTATTCAGAGTCCAAAATTCAAGAGCGAGAGAGAATTTGGGAGGCCAGAAAGTCATCTCTGCCCCCTCTCATTCTAACAACTGCTAAAAAGAAGCAAAGCTAAAATGAAGGCTGAGGGGTAAAAATATACCGGTGACTTATTCATTGATATAAAAGCACCAAATTTACTTTATAAATTAAATTAAATAATTAAAAAAAGATTAAGATTAAAATTAAATTAAGATTAAAAAAAGATTAAGATAAGTAATTAAAAAAATAAAAATTTTATATGTTAGGAACATATTTATGCTTAATTGTATAAATTGTGCTCTAACACAATATTGTAATAGCAGATTTGCAATAGACTGTTGCAATAATAAACACTCTTTCCCAAATTAATGTCTTTCACTTAGTCACCAACCTATCCATTGTCTCTCATCAGAAGGGTTACCAAAGTACATTTTCAAAGGTCTTGGTAAAACTGATGTCTTTTGCACAGGTTTGCATGCTCACAGAAACTAGCCCAGAGCTTTAACCTATCACTGCCCCCAAAAGCAATCTTGTCTGTGTGGTTTCTTACATACTGAGACAGAATATTTGGCAGCATCTCATCTCCAGTTTTAGAAACCCATTTCTATTCACTGCTCTACCTTCATCCACAAGAACAGGTGATACCCTGGCTCACAAATACAGAGATATGTTTTTAAGCATGCACTCCTTGAATTTGGAGCAAAATGGGGATAAATACAAGGTGACATTGGAAATAGAAATTTTTGAGACAGACCACGTGCATTCAAATAGAGCTTCCCTTGCCCATTGTAGAACTGAAACATCAGCAAGAGTTTTAAATGCAAACTGATAGTCTCCATTCCCTTGAAATTGTTTTGAGTTCTTAAGCGTTGTTCTTTTTATCCTTCTTTGTTACTTTTTTATGTGAAAATATGAAACTGTACAGAAGGCTGATGTGTCCATCTTCAAGTATTTACAATCATAGTATTATCTTTTGTTGAACTTCAGTCTAAGAACTTAAGCAATAGTTACTGGAAAATTCAAGAGCTGTCCGTTGAATGTAAGTGGTTTTAACATTAGCTTTAAACTTAAGTAGTTGAAACTGAACTATTCTGGTTTGCAGAATTTCTGAAGGCAATGTTACTAGTATCAATTTGAGGACCTAGCACCAGCAATAAATCCTGGTGCATCTTTTTCACAGTGATGTGCAAATCTCTTGATGGGAATACATGTAATTTATTGCAAGAGAGAAAGATATTTTTAAAATCTCAGATTCACAGAATGATGGAACCGTTATGGTTCAAAGGGACCCTAAAGATCATTTAGTTCTAACCCCACTGTCATGGGATCTAGTGGGTACTCGATCGTGTTGCTTAGGGCCCCATCCAACCTGGCCTTTTCAGGGATGGGGCTTTGACAGCCTCTCTGGGCAACCTGTGCTAGTGCTTCACCATCTTCTGAGTAAAGAGTTTCTTCCTGACATGTAATCTAGAATCTTTCTATTTAAAACCACTGCCCCATGTCCTGAAAATAATACTGCCCATATGAAAAGTCCCTGTCTCTCCTTTTTATAAGCCTTCTTTAGGTACTGAAAGGCTGCAAAAACATCCCCCCAAAGCTTTCTGTTCTCCAAGCTGAACAACATCTGAGTCTCTCTGTCTTTGTAGGAGTTCTGGAGACCTTTGATTGTCTTTGCAACCCCCTTTGGACTGCTCTAACAGGTGCCTGTCTTTCTTGTGCTGGGTACCACAGACCTCGATGCACCACTCCAGGTGGGGTCTCACAAAGATGGAACAGAAGAGCAGAATAAACTCCCTTCACATGCTGGCCACGCTTCTTTTGATGCATGTGAAAAGTTTTATTTCTGGGCTGTGGGCACACATTACTGTTTGATGTGCAGTTTGTTTTTTCATACTTCAGCACATCTCGGAGAGGGATCTCTTACGAGATCTTCCCAGGCACACAGCTGAGACTCACTACTCTGTAATTCCCCAGATCTTTCTTTCTCCTTTTTCTTTTAAAAACTAAAATTATTCTCTTTTTTCAGTCACCAGTGACTTCTGAAAGGACTTTTCAAACACAATGAGGAGTGGCTTGGCAAGATCAGCCAGTTCCCCCAGGACCCAGGAGTGCATTTCATCAGATTCCATGGTGGCTATTCAGCTTCACCATGTGATCCTGAAGGCAGCTCTCCACAATCTGACCCTTCCTTAACACTGAGCACAACATCCCCACCCCTTCTTCCCAGCTTGTCTCTTCTGAAAAGCCTGTGGCCCACAGCTGCAGTGCTCCAATCATGTAACTCATGTCCCTGCAGTGCTCCAGTCATGTAACTCATGTTTCTGTGACAGCCATTAGGCTATACTTTTCTAATGACAACATGGTTTCCAGCTCCAGGCTTGTTACCTGTGATGCATGAATTGGTGTAGAGGCACTTCAGCTGGGCTAGCCACATCTTCATCTTCACCATCTCTCTAATTCTTTCAGGATGATTTACAGGTATTTTCCTGCTGTTCCCTAAAATCCTGTTACTGAAATTTCCTTACTGACACCCAGCAGAGGTCTTGCCACCTTGTCAGGTGCACCCCATCTGCTGTAAATATCCCCAGTCTCCCAAAGGCATATTCCAGGTCAATAGAACCTGAAGCCCTGAGCATGGCACCAGCCAGTTCTCCTACCCAGCCACTCATCTCACTCTGCCTGCAGTCCCAGTCCCTTTCAGGAGGACAGAAGAGAGCATTAAATGTGCTCTGGATTCTTCCAACATCTTTCAAGTTGTTTTCAGTATTTCATGTTATCTTTGTCTCAGCATCATTCCATCCTACCTGAAAGAGTAGGAGCAGATGATAGTCCTCAGCTTCCTCTTGGAAGACTCTTTGTGTCATCCCAAACACAAAGCACCAATAGGCATAAAACCCCTCCAGAGAGATTGTCTGGATGCCAAATGGCTTCTTCTATACCTCTCAGTGAGAAGTCACAAATAAGTAACCCCCTCCATGATTTTTCGGTGATGCTTGTTCTAATACAGCTGTATTCTAGTACAGCTGTACTAATTCTCCTCTTCTTGATCTTGACTAATGATCGGGTAAAAAGTACAGGATGTTTCTCCCTTTTTTCTTGGAAGACTAGGCTTTAAAAGGTAAAGTTTTAAACTTCTTCTAACCAAAAACTTCAGAAACTTCTTTGTTTCAAAAAATGAAGTAGCCTGTTTGCAGGTCATTAAAAGAATTTTGTATCTGATACATCATGTGAGTAACCAGCAAATTTTTGATACATTAGCTGACCAGGCAATTGAATGTTTGATACATCAAGCGAACCTCATGTAGATACCAACAAGGTAGACAATGAACTTTAAGCGGGCAAAGTTGAAGTTCTCCACTGACTTGCTGTTGCTACCAGGTGGAGGTGACATTGCTGCTCTGAAAACACTCTATAAGCAAGTGCAAGAGCTGCAATGGGGGCTGCAGAATTTACAAAGTGTCCGAGTCCTTGCTGTCTGTGCTGTTGTGTGCTGTCCTGGCTGCTTCTGCCAGGCTGCGTCCCACCCTGCTGGTTCTGCTGCTATGGCTCTGCTCCCTCACTGGTCTGCTGGCAGCTTTCTGAGGGACTTCACTGGGGAAAGACCCATCCCACCTGATGTAGATCCTACTCATCACACTCTATAAACCAGTGCTGGACCCATGGTGTTATCCCTTTTCTATGTTTCCTGTAGTTATTAGTGGCATTTTGTCTCGGGTTGTAAAAATATTTTTTTGATTGTTTTTTCATGGTACACCAAGAAACCTGAGAATGCAAAAGTCTTTTTTCTCCAGCCAGAGATTGAAGAAATGGTCATGATCTGTCTCTTCTGTTTTTTCAGGGTTGTTTATTCTTATATATACATTCTTTTCCTGACCAGCAAAACTCCTCTCTTCAGGTCAGTCCAAGGCACAATCCCCTGCCTTCAGGGTGGTGTGTTCTTTTATACTAAAAGCTACATCTACTTTATTTATAATAATTTTCCAATACCTATTATCCATGTTAGAAAGATAACCTCTACTCTAAACCAATTAGAAGTGCCACTGTCACTGCAGAAGCTGGAGCAGATGAAGAAGAAGGAAGAAGCCTGGAAACCACGAAGTCTCCTCCAACTTGTCTCCATATGCTTGCCATTCTAAAAACCCCATAAATCTAGAATTCTCACCCTGTGATAAACTACACACTATGCTACTATCTAATACACATTCTTGAAAGTTTTGCTTCATTCCAGAGCTTAAAAGGCCCTTTCCATGTACAAAGGTTAAAAACATTGTTTGTCAAAGATTCTAAAATCCCTTAAAACGAGGAAAGAAATATTTCTCAGAATTCTAGACTCCAAGAATTTTGCTACTCAATTTTTCTCTCCTTCTTTTTCCTCTTTTATGAAAAAATAGGCTTGAATTATCACTTTGGATCCCAACATTTAATCTTGGTTGTATTCTAATCCCACTGCCACTAGTTCCTTTCTGCAGTTGTGGATCAAGGCAAAACTTGCCTCTCCTCACCTTAAGCAAGAATATAATACTTATCAGTGTCCTGATCAGATCGAGGCAATAATAATGTTTACCCTTCTCATTAAGCAAGATATCTTGCTTCCCTGATCTTCGTTAAAGAATGCTGTAGTACATGTAGAGCTCTCAATTAGTATAAAGACTTCTGGACAGCAGAGCTTCAAAAAGAGTGGAAGCTACATCTTGCTACTACTACTGTCTAGTATGGACATATGTTCTCAGAAAACTGAAGCACGGCAAAATTTTAAAAGGGGATACAATAAAATTTGGAAGTTTTAATTATGAATTTAAACACTAGACAAGGTTGGACAGAAGGAAGTTTGATTGCCATTTTTTTTTTTAACAGGAATAAGGCTAAATTATTTTCTTCACTTGAAAGCATTGGGAGAGTTTTGGTTACAGTGCTATTTGTCTCTTGTTTTTACCCTAAAAGCTTTTTCAACAAGCTTTTTTTTTATGAATTTCACTACATCTCACTGCCTCTAATTGGTAGGGTTTGTGCATTGGACTGTATTTTTTCAAGAACATGTGTCATATAATCAGCATTATGTCTGTGGGCTACTGAGTAAGCACAAGTTAATAAATTTAAAGAAAAAAATTGATAAATCCAGGGTTGTGATAAGAGAAAGACTGGGAGGTTAAATATTCAGTTACCTGGCAGCAAGCATAATCCAGCCCACGTGGAGTCCTGAGAAGAACAGAACCAATACACATCTGTCAAGTCCAGACAGCTGGTGAAATCTGGTGGTTCCCAGTTTTTTACTGCTTCTTTAAGAAATATGAACTCTTTTTCTTTACAGAGAAACTCATTGCAATTCAATCAGAAGTCTTTATCATATTGTGGCAGAAATTACAGTAAAGAAATTAAAAGTTATGCTTAGTGAAGTGTTAAAAGCCAAGATGGTGGATAATAATAGCCTCGAACACAGCAAAAATTTGGACCACATATCCAGACCCAAATCATTCTCCTGGCCAATATTGCTAAAAGACAGTGAAACAAAACCCCATCGAATGACTTTCTGTCCTAATTCTGGTTCTGGATTTTGTGGCTTTGGTTTGTCACTACTGAAATGTTGCTGCAAATGATTATGCTAAATCCTTACTTCTATTTTTCTCCCTCTTTTCTGTAATAAATCAGTATAACATTTTATTTAGTGGATATATAATTCCTTTACATACAAGAAATATATTTGGGTTTCAATCCTTTAAATCATAAAGAATGACAAAAATTCAGTTACAATTTTACATAAATATATTCAAAGAGTAAGCTATCATACTTTATGTCTGAATCATTCTTTATTTAAACAAAGAATTCATTTTCAGAAATTACTGTGGCATCTGGGAGAAAACTAAGTGTGGGTAGAAAGTTTTGTACATGTTATTTGTTATTTGCATCTCTTTTTTTAATATTTTGTCTATTTTTTTAACCAGATAGTTAATAAATCTTACAAATTGCTACTTGTTTTAGGAAATAATACTTTTTCTGTTATGAAAGTTTGGGGTTTTTTTTTCTGAGGAATTGGAGCTCGTATGAATCCAGGCTGTTTAGTCTTTCCAAAGTCCTTCCCTATTCCTTACAATTAGTGCTTAAGCAACTGTTCTGTGGTAACCCCTAAGGTTACCACAAGGGAGCTTGCCCTGCCATGGATTAAACAAAGAGCTTTCCAGACTGGACGAGCCTGCCTCCTGCCTGTACTTCCCGCGTCACCTGGGGAAGAGCTGCCGGGAAGAGCTGCGTTGGAGCCAGCCTCCCAAAAGAGCTGCCGGAGATAGCTGCCTTGTGCGGCTTCACAAAAGAGCGAGTCACAAGTGAGTGCCTGTGCCCCTCAAAAGCCCGAGACACCCATCCAGGGACAGTCTCACTGGGAAAGGTCGCGGCACCGGAGTGACCACTAGAGTGGCTGCCAGCGGTCAGTGGCAGGTGGCGCCCAATATGGGGCAGACACAACTCTCCCCCCACGCTGAACCGTCCCCTGTAGCCTCGTCTGCGTGGAAGAAGAAGTGGTCTTGGGCTTCCACCCCCTCGAAGGGACGCCTCTGCGTTCTAGCAGGGGCTACCTGAGAGGCATTGACCGGGATCCATCAAAGTCAGCGGACGATGGCTGGTCGATTCAGGCGTCCACCCCCAAATGACTTTTTGTTGACCAACGCCAACCAGCAAAAGAAAAGTGTGAGTCGATTTTTTGGTCTTTTGTTTCAGTTTTTTCTTTTATCGCCTAGGAGGAAAGGAACCTGCGATGGGAAACAAACTTAGTCGCCCATCACTCAGCCCATCTGAGCAGAAGTTTTATATCCAAGTTAAGGACACCCTTGTTGCAAGAAAATTTAATTTCATTAGGGGGTTGTTGAAAAAATTTGTTCACTAAATTTTTAAGTCTATCCCCGACACAAGGTTAAGTTCAGTTTCTTCAAATAATTTCTGGGATTCAGTTGGGAGGCAGTTAAATGTTGTTCAGTTAAATAGGGATTTATCGGATGCCAAGTTTTTTCCTTTGTTCCAAATTATCATAAGGGCTTTACCTTATGGCAGAAATCTGTTTTAGGAAAAGGGGAAAGTTCTGAAAAAGAGAATGGGAGTTTTGGGAATGTTAAGGGACCCCAGCTGGAAACCCCTTCCTCTCCTCCCTCACCCTGTGTTCCTAAACCCTCTTCCCCAGCTGAGGGTGGGTCAGTGGTTGTTTCTTGCGATCTCACACCAGGTTGCTGCCGTCTCCTGGACACTCCCTGACCCCCTCTTTACCCTTCCCAGGACAGTGCTGGCCACACTGCTCTAGACCTTCCCCTCAACCTCCTTCCGATGCCCACTTACCCAAGTTTATCCCCTCCACCATTTCCACCAGTTTCTCACCTCCAAGATGGCGCCGGCAATGTGGCCAGCCCTGCCATCTTGTCTCCCTCAAGTCCAAGTTCTCCTGCCCTCTCTCCTCAAAATGGCCATCCATCCATCACACCCTTGCCTTTTCCCACACAAACCACCGCGCAGGCGCCTTGGCCCCCTTCCCCCCGTCCAGCGTCGTTGGGTGTAACTGCGGCAGGTCCCTCCCCTTGCATCAGAAACCCCACCTCCTGTGTGTCCAGCCCTGCCCCCAGTGACACCCAGCCCACTCCTGGTAATCTCGCCCCCTGTACCCCTCCCACTTCCGGTGCCAAAAGTGGGGAGAGTGGTGATCAGAGGGAAGCCATCTCGGCTTCCACTGCCGACAACCCTCAGGCAGCTCCGGTCTGTAGGCTGAAAACGCATACCCACACTAAGCGGCCTCCCTCCTCCTTGGCAGATGAAGACAGTGAGTCCTCACTGTTGGATATAGAAGACCATTGAGCCAAGACCCGGGAGGAGGCAGCTAGGAATGGCGAGTGGGAAATAGCAAATAAAATCTCCGCTTTCCCCATCACTGCTAGCCATGGCAGGCGTGTTACCTGGCACCCCATTCTCTACGCCGAGATCAAAGAGTTAAGCGAGGCTGCCAGAGAACATGGGCAGGGGTCTCACTACTTCAGAAGTCTTCTTGAGGCTACCTTCACCTCGCACACTATGATCCCACATGATATCCAAAATATTATGGGATGTCTCCTTTCCCCTGCAGATTATATGCTGTAAGAAAGGCAGAGGAAAAAACAATTAAGAACATTGGCAGGTATTTATCAAAATTATCCAAATCGACCAAATTTAATTTTAAAACAAATTGCAAGTGAAGGTAACTTCATGAAGCCTCAAAACCAGACAAACATTCTGGAAGATGCTCTGTTAGACATCGCCAATGCTGCTAAATCAGCTTTGCTTCTCACTCCTGGTAACACCACTCCCACACTGACCTTTACTAACATTAAACAAGGGGTTGATGAGTCCTTTTTAAAGCTTGTAGACAGATTCAAAGCCATTCTAGAAAAACAAGTTGAGAACCAAGAGACTCAGAAAGAGATGCTAGTGAAGCTAACAATGATTAATGCTACCTTGTCCACAAAGACCATTTTAAGAACACTACCCCTTGAACCTGAGCCCACAATAGACCAAATGATTTAAGCGTGCATAAAGCGCACTTCCACAGAGAACACAGTTGCCCAGGCTGTTGCACAAGGTATTGCAGAGAGAGTTTCAAGAGCATTTGCTGTTGTAGCTGCCAAAGCCAAGCAGCGTTGCTTTGTTTGTGGAGACTTTGAACACTTCATGGCCAAGTGCCCGAAAAGAGAGCAAGTTCTTGACCATAGGTGAGACCACCAGTGGCTGGAATCCAACCAACTGGTTGTGGCAGCCGGAAAACGCACAGTGCAGAGCGGCCCCATGTGAAGACATCAAGTTCCCAGCCAGCAAAGTTCGCGCACCCCGCCCATACCTCAGAGGAAAGCAAGAAGGACCAATTACCGCATGGCATGAAAGTGCCTTCACCGAGGATCGCAAAGGAGGTCAAACAGACCTGTTTTACTCTGAGGTACAGGTGGCAACCCGCCATGAACTGGTGAGTGCCGTTTCTATCCAGAAGAATACAGCATCCACTGCATTGGCACTGAGAAACTCGCTCCTACCAATAAACCTTATAATATACTTGTTATTAGACATCCTTTTAAGCCTACAGAGCTTGTGGTCATCCCTGAAGCATCCCCAGACGCTTAAACCAAAAGAAGAGATTTTCATTTCTGTTATGTGCCTTGATCCACCCTTTCTTCTTCCTGCTAATATCCCTCTGGCACAAGCCTTTCTCCTCCCCAAAGACCTGCTGGACTGTGTGCCAGCCCAGCCCTCAGTCTTCTGGGCTCAACTTATGAAGGCTCAAAAACCTATCACCAAGTGTACCCTTTTTTCTAAAGGGGAAAAAATCAAGTGGTAGGAGATGGTAAGACACTGGGGCCGATGTCACGGTCATTGCTCAATCAAAATAGCTGTCAGATTAAAATTTAAAGGCATTCACGGGGCTCATTTCGAGCATTAGAAGAGTCACCACTTCCTGATGCTCCAAAAGAAACATTGTTATAAGAAGTCCCAAAAAGAAAATGGAAACTGTGAGGCCATTTGTTGTAAGAGCACCTATCACCTTGTGGGGTCGTAATGTCCTTTCCCAATGGAGAGCCTCAATTTGTATTAGCTGCAGGAATTTCTAGTTAAGGCCACTGAAAAGCGTGCATTTAGCATCCCTCAACTCAGCTAAGAAGCAGGACTCTCCAGTCTAGGTTCATCTGTGGCCCCTTCCTGAAGAGAAGTTGTGTGCACTAGAATCCCTCGTTGCCGAGCAGCTGGCCAAGGGCCACATCGCCCCATCAAATAGCTCTTGGAACACCCCAGTCTTTGTGATTAAAAAACCAGAAAAAAACAAATGGAGGCTCCTACAAGACTTCCGCAAAGTGAATGAAGTTATTGAAGACTTTGGACCTCTTCAGCCAGGAATGCTCTCGCCAATCATGCTTCCAAGGAACTAGCCATTAGCGGTCATTGATATCAAAGATTGTTTTTTTTAATATTCCTCTGCACCCCCATGACGCCCCTCGCTTTCCCTTCTCCGTGCCATCCCTCAACCACCAAGCCCCCCTCCAGCCATACCATTGGCTTGTGTTACCACAGGGTATGAAAAACTCGCCCACCATATGCCAATGGTACATTGCAAAAATCATCTCGCCAGTCCGGGAAAGGTTTCCTGACTGCGTCCTTCTCCTCTCTATGAATGACCTCCTTCTCTGTGCACAGACATGTACTGACCTAGACAACCCTTTTAAAATACCACTTCTGCCCTCAAAGCGGCTAGTTTTGAAATCCACCCTGACAAAATCCAGCTCACCAGCCCCTGGAACTATCTCGGTCTTCGGGTCAGAGAGCAGACTGTCACACCACAAGAAATATCCATTCAAGACAACCCTAAGACCCTTCAAGAGCTTCAACAACTCTGTGGCTCCATCAGCTAGGTCTGCCCTCTCCTTGAAATTTCATCAGAGAACCTGGCCCCTCTCTTCAGCCTTCTAAGAAGAAGCGATACAACAGAATCCCCAAAGACCTTGACCCCAGAAGCCCGTGCAGCGATCACTTGTGTCCAGAAAGCGATAACATCGCGACAGCTGCACAGGTATGAGCCCGCTCTGCCCTTTCTGTTTGCCATTCTAGGCAAAGTCCCCCACTTCCAAAGACTGATATTCCAATAGAACTGTGATCTCAAAGACCCTCTTTTACTCCTTGAGTGAGTTTTCCTGTCTTCACAACCAACCAAAACAGTAACCATACCTCAAGAGCTCATAGTCACACTAGTTCGTAAAAGTAAGACATGCCTCCACTCTCTTGCAGAGTGTGATTTCTCATGCATTTACATACCAATTAGGACATCTGAAGAATTAAAGTTTTTGCTCCAAAATCATAAGGGTCTTCAAATCGCCCTCGATAGCTACCCAAAAAAATTTCAATTCATTATCCAGGCCACAAATTGTTCAAGACAACTTTCCATTTGGTTCCCAAATTCATTCAAAGTAAATTTCCTCTTGAAGCTGTGACAGTTTTCACAGATAGCTCTAGGTCCTCTCACAAGTCAGTCATGACTTGAAAAGACCTGAAGACTCAGAAGTAAGACTCTGATGTCCGTGTTGTGGAGGGTTCTCCACAAATTGCAGAATTAGCAGCCATCATTAGAACATTCGAAAAATTTTAAAATGGACCTTTTAATCTAGTAACTAATTTGTCCTATGTTGCTAAAGTAGCTATGAGGGCTAAGCATGCCTTTTTGAAAGAAGTCTCAAATCAGAGCCTGTTCCGCTTGCTTTCTAAATTAATATTCCTCATCTCTCACAAAAAGCAACCTTTTTCTGTAATGCATGTGAGGTCACACACCAACCTCCCAGGTGCCATTGTAGAGGGAAACAGGAGAGCGGACGTTCTGGCAATGGCAGTGCAGGTACCCAATTTACCTGACAACAACAAGCAAAATTATCCCATCAGTTTTACCACCAAAATGTGCCTGGTGTTATGCGGATGTTTCACATCACGTGACAGGCAAAAGCCATTGTTGCAATGTGTCCTCACTGCTAATCCTACCAAGTCCCATTTCTGAACAAAGGAGTCAATCCCTGTGGGCCGTATAGCTGTGAGCTATGGCAAACCAATGTTACTCACATTCCATCCTTTGGACGATTAAAGTATGTTCATACTGTATGTTCATACAGTTGATACCTTTTCTGGGGCAGTCTTTGCATCTGCCCATGCCAAAGAAAGTGTTCGTTTCCCTAAAACACATTTTCTCGTAGCTTTCGCTTCCCTGGGAGTTCCACAAAAGATTGAAACAGATAATGGGCCAGTCTATGTTTCTAAAGCATTAAAGACATTTTTTCAAGATTGGGGCATCCAACACGACACGGACATTCCCTATAACCCCACAGGGCAGTCAGTTGTTGAAAGGACACATCAGACCCTCAAAAGAGTCCTTCATCAACAGCGGGGAGGTATAGAGGTCTTGCCTCCCATTGAGAGGCTCTGTAAAGCTCTGTATGTTATGAATTTCCTAAATTGTTCAGACCAAGAGCCAGACCCCCCTGTTATCAGGCACTTCTCTAATTTGGCCCGAGCTAAGCTCACCGAGAAGACGCCTGTCTTAATCAAGGACCCAGAAACATTACAGATAAAGGGTCCTTTCCAATTGATTACCTGTGGGAGAAGTTATGCTGTGTGTCCACCCCTTCAGGCCCTTGCTGGCTCCCAGCAAAATGCATTAAACCGTACTTGTCTTCTGATCATGACTTACCTGTGGATTCAAGTCTTCAAGACCATACAGGTTCACCAGTGTGCCAAAAAACAGCCGCATGGAAGTGGAGAAGACGAAAGCCTTCTTCTCCGCCAATGTGTCGCCGTCCAGTCACCTGATCCCAGACGGCAAGACAGACCCTCTCTTCTTGATGGACATTAAATACTCCTCTCATTATTATTTCCTTTCTGCTCCTTTCCTTCCCTAATTCCCTTTTCCCTTTACCCCTTTCCCATTTATTTTAAATAAAGAAGGGGGATTTGTGGTAACCCCTAAGGTTACCACAAGGGAGCTTGCCCTGCCATGGAGAGAGCACAGCATATAAGCTATATGCACAATAGCAGAGCTCCCCACATTGGTTGTCTCCCCACTTCCTAGTGTTTCCCCTTCCCTGATTGGTATATTTTGGATCCTCTCCCCGACTGGTTGTTTTCTCAATCCTTCCTGTGATTGGTCCCAGTTATTAGCCCCGCCTATCCTAAACCCTATGTAACCCCACACTTTCAGCCCATTTGGTGCATTCAGTCGTTGGTTCCTGTTAAACAAAGAGCTTTCCAGACTGGACGCCTGCCTCCTGCTTAATTCCAGCGTCACCTGGGGAAGAGCTGCCAGGGAGAGCTGCTTGGAGCAGCCTCCCAAAAGAGCTGCCGGAGATAGCTGCCTTGTGCGGCTTCACAAAAGAGCGAGTCACAAGTGAGTGCCTGTGCCCCTCAAAAGCCCGAGACACCCATCCAGGGACAGTCTCACTGGGAAAGGTCGCGGCACCGGAGTGACCACTAGAGTGGCTGCCAGCGGTCAGCGGCAGTTCTGGAAGCACTGAAGGTGACTTGAGTGAAGCTGGCTCACTCAGTGCTGACTTGGTCCAGGAACAGGGACACTGCCTGCTTACACAAGTGAGTGGTGCTGTCAGCTCACTGGGCAGGGTGAGCAATGAACAGCAATAAGAGGAAAAGTAGGAGATTCTTACACTGTTCCTGTTAGACCTGAAAGCACAACTCTTCATGTCCTTAATGCATTCAACTGATATGTTTGTGGTTCTTAAGCAGGTACAAAAGCATTTGCTGGATCAGGCTCAACATGTGTTCCCTATCTGTTTTCATGTGGTCTGAAGATAATATAATTTTCCAGTTTCTATGCTAACTCGTTTGTAGCTAAAACTGATAATCACACCAAGTTACCTCACTGGGTTTTCTAGTCCCTTAAGCTTTAGTTTAGTAACATTTTGGCTGATCAATTGGATACAAAATCCTTTATTTTCTGTTTAAATTCCCATTCCAATAAATAAGGCTTTTGGGCTTAAGTCTACATAACTCTCTTTTGAAAGTCTAAGCCAGAGAGCCGAGAACTTAAAAAAAAATCCACCTCAAACCATATTTTCTACTTTGTGGATGTTTTCAATGTTGTGATCTCAAAAGAATATATTGGGGTTAGAAAAAAAGAGGAGCAGATGTTGCAATTTTCATGAAAGCTCTTTCTTGGAAAACAAAGTAACTTTTTTAACCTTTAAGTGCCACAGACTCTACTTAATTAAAATTTTCATTTAAAAGTCTTAGTGAATGAAACACTATGGCACTGCAGCTCTACCCCTAACTAAATTCATATACTGTAGAAATTTTTAAGTTTCATGAAGTTCCTTCATATGGTGCAGCCTAATCAAGAAATACTGAATCAGTTTTACAAGGGTTTTTTTAATGTTAAATTGTATTTCTGTATTTTAGTCTCCAGGCTGTTAACTTCTGTTTGCATATTTGCATTGTTTTTTTTCACTCCAAGGCAGATTTAGGGGTTGTTATCCTAGACTCATAGTAATTGCAAGAAAATCCAGTTCCATCTGTTTCTGCCAACATATGGAAATTGAATGAGAATATCAACATAAAACGGCACTTGCTCAATATCAAGTGTGTGCCAGCTATTGTGTTTGTTATAGAAACTTGTGGTCAAGCAGGCTGAGAGAAGACAGTACAGTGCCTGTCTGGTAACAAATCTGAGTGCAGATCTTGTTCATGCCACTCTGTCAGTTGTCACTTGCTAGATTTTGGCTTAATATAGCTATTTCCATCACTTACAGATAACGTGCTGCTGAACAAGGTAGGGTTCTCCCTGCAGTGTTTAATTGGAAGAAATATTTTCACTTCACTACAAGACTGATAAAGTTCTGTTGGAAAAATCAGCGTTAGATCCGCAGAAGGATGAAGAATATGTAGAATGTAACGCCTGGGCTACAATCGGAAGAAGGTCACTGTTTCATCCACTGTTAAATAACAACTCTTGAATATTTTTTATTTCTAATCAAGTCATCACATATCCTTGAGAAGTTACAGCAGTTGCACTACATTACCACTATCCAGTTTTGCAGGATAGATAAATGTAAATATTTTTTAAATACACATGAGAAGGAAGAAGTGAGTTGTCTCCCAAGTGCTTCAGAAGTAAAAATTTGCTTCAGTATGGATCAATTCAAAACAAAAATTCTCCATCAAAAATATATCCACCTGAGAACCAGTCCTTTTCAGGTGCTGGCTGCTGTGTGAATGCCCATTAGACAGCTTTCAAGTTGTCTGGGCTTTGCTGTGCAGAAATGTTAGAAATTATTTGGGTTTTTTTTCCTGCACCAGCTATCCTAGAGTTTTTGAAGTCCATGGACTTTGGAATAGGAGGAATAATGTTCAGGAAAAATTATGCAGCCCCGAAAAATATGGAGTAACAGTCTCAAACAATCAAATGGGGATGGCTTAAGCAATTGTCCCTCTGTAAGTGGAGACACCTTGCTTCTGACAAGATAAGAGCCGATCATGTGTAATCATATTTTAAACACAGGTAAAATGCTTTTTTTTGAACTAGCATGGTTTATGCAGGTAATTTCCAAGCATTTAGTTCAGTTTCCTTTGAATATATTCCTCTTCCCTACCTTTGCAGAAGTACTGGGAATTTTTTTCCCATTGACAACTAGAAGGCTGGCCAGGGAATGTGCTGTCAAGTGAAATTTACACCAAAGTTACTTATGCATGTCTTTTTTTCTAAGACACTTAGTGAAGCATTTAAAAAAAAGTCATGGTAACAATGTGAGGAAGTGGCTGTCTTATGAAAGACATTATTTTCTTTCTCCTCATGTAGACTTGTGTATCATCTCCCATCAGCTGAGCAACAGAGCTGTTGGAGTTGTCTAACCTGGACCTCTGAGAGCAGAGCAGAGCAGGGCTGCATGTCACAGCAGACAGGTGAGTGGGCTGGAGGCAGTGTCTCAACAGGATGCTTGCTGAGCATTGCCTGAGGTGGCTCTGCCCGCTCTGTATTGATGGCATTTCTGCACTAGCTTTGCACATTGCACATCTGCTTTGCAATGCCATTCATGCATTCACTAACCTGAGGGCAGGGTCCTCCCTAAGCTATTTCCATTTTCCTCTCCCACTTTTCTTCCCTGCTCTCTTAATTGTGATTAAAAAGCCTGTGGCTATAGGAACACTTAACTGTAATACAATTTTCGTAGCTCAAGTTACGTGTTAAGTGTTTTATATACGCTGTTTGTGAAAGGCTAGACAAGCTCTTTGTGGGAAGGTAAATAATACTTAAACCCCAGACCATAATCATCTTCCATCTCTGCTCTGTGATTTAATTTAATACCGATTATCAATTTTACAATTCATGTGGTGTTTGGCTGACAGAAGTGTGTATTCATCGCTAGGAGCTCAGGAATTAGACAAACCTAGCATACTGGATGGCATAGCACAGCATGAAGCTGTTTTTAAGATGTTACTGCCTTCACAAAGAGGAAAAAAAGGGTTAGAAGACAAAATTCAAGGAAAATTCAGTATCATATTATCTGTGTTTCATCTCCTCCCAACTTCTCACCCTGTTCTCCTTCTCAGATATGGGGATACATAAAGGAACATTAAGGAACTTTTTCCCAGAAATCTATCACATCTTTGACAATTTTAGATTCAAGTTTTTAGTGTTGTACAAGCTCCAAAGCTCCAAGCCTCTTCACCATCTCCCCACAAGTATTAGGCACTCTCTAAAGGAAAAAGAGGCATTTTCCTGGCCTTGGTGAGCTTAAAGATGAGAAATATAAACACAAAAAAATATTAAAAACTGTAGGAGAACAGAAGGAATGCACTCCAGGAGAGAGATGAAATTATCATAATGAATTCCTAGCCTCACAGTTGGTCTAAGCAGTTTTTCTTTTTTTCTAGTCATGTTTAAAAGGGAAAAATTATATCCTTACCTTCCTACACTCTACATAAAAGTCAGCCCTCCTGCTTGCCTTACACTGGTGTCAAGCTTCACACTTGCACACCCACTTCCTTGCCCTGTCCTCCTAGGGCTTTCTGTTCCCTCCTTATTTTCCATATGAATGAAGCAGTTAAAAAAGGTGTTGATGGACAAGTAGAAGACATGGGCCTTCATAAGAGGCAGAAACAAGTTGCTCTCATTTCTGCTCGGCACAGTTCATGTATCATCCCAGAGCTTCCATTTGCCTCGGCGAAGCAGCGCCAGCTCAGACCAACACCTGTCCCACTCCGCGTCTGCCACCACAGCACCTGCCAGCCAGCAGCACATGCAAGTGGATCCAGCAACATGTATGGCACCTGTGACAAATAACACATGAAGCTCTGTCAGCAGTGCGTTTCCCAGCCCCTGGCCAAAGGAGCTGCTTCCACTCTGCAATATCCTTGATACAGCCAAGTATGCATAGGATTGGGCACCCAAAAGATTTCGTATGTGATGTTTTCCCTTTGCAAAAGCAACCTGTGCTATAGCTGGGAAAATATGTGAGCGCACAAGAGTGAGAGACTGAGAAGCAAAAAGAAGAATGCTGGCACCTTCTTATTGGCTTCATAATATTTAACTTTTTGTTGTGTTGCCTTTTTGGATTTAGTCTGCATGACCTAGCAGCTGTTTCACTTGGCTAGGGGCATTTATGACTTTATTTTGGACAAATCTTTAACATTTTCATTTGATTTTTCCCAACTCAGCTTTGTGCCTCAAAATTTGTTTTAAATTTTACGGTCATTTTTTTCCCCTTTCTTACCCTTCTTACAGCTGTAGGCTCTGGAACCCAACAACTGTGGTGTTCCTCTCTTTGGCCAGCAGCCTGTTTTATAAGGTAAAGACAAAGGAAAGGAGTGCTTTGGGGGGGAAAAGAAAAGTAAGGCAAGAAAGAAAGGAAGGAAGACAGAATGAAGAACATGAGAGAATTCTTTCATTGGATCTACTCAGAACAAGCTAAAAGCGTACTATACTTATAATTATATAAATAATGAAGTATACAGTAGACTAAAAGTATTCAATAAACATTTACTGTGAATGGAGGCATTAGGGAAGGCTTAGGCCTTGCCTGAATTCCCATGAAATTTATAAATATTTCTTTCATTTGTTCTCCATTTACAATTAGTTGCGGTCAAGCTGATCAAAGACAGAAGAGGCCTGTTGCATGTGAACCAGCATCCCTCACAATGACATTCACAAAGCAGAATGAAATATGAAATATCAGGTTTCCACGGATGTATGAACTTGTAAAAAATCTGAAAGAATAGGAGGTTTTTCACACTGAGTAATGTGAAACATTTGGTGCGGATTGTAGGCCTCTGAAGAGGAAAACTGAGAGCCAAAATCCATCAGGCAATAAAACAGAAGCAGGCAAAAGTTAAAACAACAGCCATTCACTACAATCTATTGATTTAGATATCACGATTGTCTCTGCTATAGCAGTGGTGGGTGCCAGCTGAAGCTTCCACTTAAATCATTATCAGGAATAAACCCTAGCACTACAGACCTGAGAGTAGGCTGGAATAATGTTTCCTTCAGAAATACATTTTCTCTGTTCCCTTCACTTAAATAAAAGGGGGAAAAAAGTTTCCACAGTGTTCACACTGCTCTCTAAGCATTTCCAGCCAAACAGGTGCTAAGGTTAATTGGGTAAGTAGCCTGAAGCTTCCAGTTTTCAATTGAACTTAAAGTAAATAAATAACCCCAAGTAGATCCAGGAGGATAGACTTGCACAAAGCCTCTGAGCCGCGTGTTACAGCACTTGAGGTCCCTAGTTTTATCTCTTTTGCAGACCTGCACTTTTCGGAGAGCAGGGCCGGTCAGCCTTTGTGACTAATACAGTGTGCTTTAATTGCTTCCTATGTCTTTCACAGCTGTCAGCCCCTAATGGGGTCAGGGTCGGCAGGGGAGGGGCACTCAGAGCGTTTGTATCCCTCCACCTCCTGAAGCACTCCCAGGCTGGAGAGGGACTTAGATGGCATCTGGCATGTGGCTCCCCATGGAATGAGATGTGTGCTTGCTCCACCCCAGAAGTCATTTACCCCATTCAGAATCACCCTTTCTTTGCTGTTGGAAAAGGATAGACACGTGGAAACAGTGCTGTCCCTGACCCAAGAGGCTCTAATTTCTTCTCAAGATGTGCAAAATTTGTTTATGATATTAACCAGCATCAAACAACAGAGAAGAATGTTAAAATAGATTGTTTCACATTGTTTTGAGAAAGACTTAGGAGGACTAAAGATTAACAGGAGCCCTCTAGCATAAACAGAGCAGACACTTCATGCTGTTTATGGTATAAACCCTGTTATGTTTCAGTCTGTGTACAATGCAGACATACAGAAGGTGTGCTGGAGCTCCAAAAGTTCTAAGTTATTACAAAAAGTGTATTTATTTTGTTAAAATAACACAATTGGGTTTTTCATATTCAAACATCCTCTCAACACCCACCAGAACTAGAAACATTCTGTTTTATAGGAAAGCTGAGAGTCTAGTTTAATCACAAGTCTCCAAGGTCTGAGACTTTGAGGAGAGTGTCCAGTGCCAGAAGACAATAACACCCTGAGAGAGAAAAGCACTGGACAGTGACTTGCAATCAATTCCTTGGTCTAAACAGCACTATGCTCTGGACAGGTAGCAGTGTGGCCAGTTTCAGCTCAGGTAATCTGGACAGGCTGGATCAATGGGCCAAGGCCAGTGCTGTGAGGTTCAACAAGGCCCAGTGCTGGGTCCTGCCCTGGGGTCACAACAACCCCCGGCAGTGCCACAGGCTGGGGCAGAGTGTCTGGAAAGCTGCCCACAGGAAAAGGAGCTGGGGGTGCTGGTGACAGCAGCTGGACATGAGCCAGCAGAGCCCAGGTGGCCAAGAAGGCCAATGGCACCCTGGCCTGTACCAGCACTAGTGTGGGCAGCAGGAGCAGGGCAGGAATTGTCCCCCTGCACTCAGCACTGGTGAGGACACACCTGTTCACTTTCAAGCCCTTCATTCCAAGAAAGACATTGAGGTGAACACATTAAAGATCTATTCACTTGTGCTGGAAAATAACAAGAGTTTTTTTGAATCAGCAAATGAAGAATTCTCTTTGTCCAAATGTAGCTTATATTTGCTGAGCTTCAGGCTTCATATATTCTATTTATGCTATCCGAAAAAGGTAAGTACATGTGTGTGCATACAGAAAGTTCAACATCCCTTAGAAACTTTGCTGATGGAGATGTCGCTCTCCAAATTAACACTAATCAAAATCAGAAGCTAGGGCAAGTACACATTACTCAGCAGAGATGCACTGCTTCAGAGTTTCTGCTTATTTATTTACCAGTAACATGCACTACAGAAGAGGTTTCTGGGGAAAATGCACAGTGCCTCCCCTCAGGAGTGAATCCCAAGGCTTTACTTTCAATTAATTTATTGGAGGGAAAAATGGGAGAAGCAAAGTAATATTCAACAAAATGCTGTTTCTGCCATAAACCTGAAAGCCACTTACACATTTTTTAAATAACTAGTTAAAATGATCCTTGTATAATCCTGCAGTGGCTGCAGGAATATATGGCTTAAGTTTCTACCCATTTTGTTTTGGTCCAGCTAACTACTCAGCTAAAATTTTCCAGAAGAGTTTAGCCTCTTCACACAATATGTTGCGGATTGTATCAGAATACTGCACTATATCCTTAAAAAAAAAAAATAAAAATTCAGTGTTTCCATTTTTATTGGCCAGCATGTTTCAACATTTGTTTTTCATCAAGTCCATTGTAAAATTATATATATATAATTATATATAAAAATATTATATATATAATTCTGATATATATATATATATATATATATATATCTATATCAGAACTTTTTTATGGTGAGATAATACACATAATTCCTTTCGTAAACCTGCCTTATCATGAGCCATAAAGGTTCAAGAAATAAACAAGACATGGCACTTTTGCCCTCATTGTCTTCATATATTGCTCCTGCCAGTAGAGGAAGGCAGCAGAGATGTGTTGAACTCAGTTAATAAGCACAGACAAGTCTCTTAGGTCATGGATGAACAGCAAATGAAAAACGGATACGTCTCCCACCTAAATCACACATTCACAGCACCAGTCCTGACCAGCCCCAGGTTAAAAGATTGTGACCTTTCACTCCTTTGGAGTAGAGCTCCTGTTTAGCACATGAATTGCTGCCATCAAAATACATTTTAAAACTGGAGACAGGAATTAAAAACATAGGTAATAGATAGAAGGGAAGGAAGGAGAGATGCAGTGGCATTAAGAAAGATGACAATGTTGAAAGTCAGATAAATTTTTACCTTTATTTTGTAAATGCAGTCTCTGCATAATGTTCCAGCATGTAATTTCCTGTGCATTCATAGCCTGTGGTCTTTGTGGCATTTAGACACCTTGAGGCCTCTCCTTTCACTTTCCTGAGCTTGCAGGGGAGACACAAGGCTTGCAGACCCTCTTGTCAAAAATACACTGTCCCACATGCATTTTTTCACATGAGGATTACAAATTTACTTTGTTTTTAAGTTTACCCTTCTTTGAGGGGCCTTATCAGACACTTTGGTTCCCAGTGTGTTAATTTGGTCTGTCAGGATGTGTCTGCACTGTGCAGCTCTGATTGTGAAGAGGCAGATACAGATGCTAGTTTTAAGTTGTTATTTTCACATTTTGCAGTGTGTCCCTTTTACTTCATTGACTGCTTTGAGATCCAGGGCTATCTGACATGTTTCTGCACCACAGACTGCTGTGCAGGAAACATACAGCTCAGGTTAGCTGCTTTCAGTGTGTTGTTTCCCAGACCACTGGTTATTCATGTCGTGTCGCTGAGTAAAGCAAGCTCACATAGAGCAACACACACACAAATGTATCTGCACCTACAGTGAAAATGAGCTGGGGGGCCACCAAACCAGTCAGCTCTTCTACCAAGGAGGAGCATCTCAATGGACACTGGCAGTACAGTGCAGGCCCTTGCAGTCAGGGCAATAATGGTGTTATTTCCTGCTTCAAATCAAATTCAAAACATCTTCAATAGTTGTTTGTACTTTACTTGTCTTGCTGCTTCTAAAGAACGTCAATAGGATGCTTTATTTTTCCCCTCACTCAGGGTACTGTAAAACAAAAAATTAGTTTCTAAATGCTGCTTGTCTGTTGATACTGTCTATTGAAAATATGCACTGGTTTATAGAGGATATGGAATTAAACTTTACAGAAACACTTTTTCCTTTATTATTAGATCAGAACAGATTGCTGAACAAATCATTGTGGCCCTATTTCCAGAAAAACTTACAACAGAGCTTTGTTCCTGCTACTATCATGAAGATTTCCACCAGTATTTCTATTACAAGCTTTATTTTCTAAGGTTTTCAGCTAAGCCAAAACAATTCACTATGGGCTGAAAGCTGTCATTTCATGGTGTTCCCACCATGAAGGAATCTGTTTCAGCATAAACTCTGAAAAATAATAGCACAAGCTATTTTGAAGGTGGAAAGAAGGCTGGTTGAAGGCAGCACTTTCCTACAACCCTATTGTTTAATATAATGAAAACAAAATCAAAGGAACATTTTCTTTCCTTTTTAAGCAAAAATCAGGCATGAGGAAAAGTATGAAGGAACTACTATAGCTGTCAAAATTACTATAACAGAGTAATAGTCTCATCCCATAATAGGTCAACATGGAAAAAAACCTTTCTCTTTGGTGAACTTCTTCTGCTACATCTGTAAATTTATGCTGTCACGCAAATAAGAAAGCAGAAGACATGGGGGCAGGTCCTTAAGCAGTGTGTATTGATAATTGCAAACTGGTATAAAAAAGATAGCTCCCATGGAGATCAAGCAACACCAGATTACTTACGGGTCTAGTTTCTATAGGAATCAACTGTTCATTTATTGTCTGGTAGACACAGCTGGCTTGAGCAAAGAATGCTTTTTGAACATATGTCTAAACTCCAATCATCTGCAAGCTTCAATTTCTACTAGCTTCTTTACAGCAGAACGTGTTCTTACTTACTTTTACCTGCTTCTCTTCCAGCAATTCTTACTTGTCTGTCCTGGACCAAACTCAAAGCAGGACCTTTTTTTTACTGTGTATTTGCACAGCACCAAGCACAGTAAAATGCCATTTTTACCTGAGTTCTCTGAACTATATTATTACAGGTAGTAAGAGTTGCAGTGAATAATAGAAAGTTCTGTTACTTCACTCATTCACTTCCACAGGAAAAATCTCATCCCTCAAGACTGGAGTTAAGCGTGTGATAGATCTGCAAAGTATGAGTTTGGATCCATGCTTTCCATGATGTATCTCATGAGCTTGGCTCCAGGGTTGTGGTTATGGTCCATCTTTATTACTAAACCCTTTTTTCTTCCTTTCTCTGAAACATCCTTCCTACACCAAAAAAGATTACCTGGGATAGTAGTATAATTCACATTATTGCACGTACTTTTTCTGCTTTAATTTTATCTCCAAAAATACCAAATCAACATTTATTAAATGAAGTTACTCTTCCAGCCTGCAGGCATCAGTCCTGTATCCTGAAAGATGTAACAATGAGATCCATGATTAAAACCTTTTTTGGAAGACATGAACAAATGATAACCAGTTGTGATAGTTTTCCACATTTTTATAATATCTAAAAATATGTTCAAATATCCAAAAGTGATCCTGTGATTTGATTTATTCACAAGTCCCCTGAAGTGCTTAATAAGTACAATATGGTACAACTAAAATCATGCTTATTACTGCTATTAGCTTGGTAATTCTCCAGGATGAAATCATACTTTTTGGGTTATAAATATACATTTTTATTGTTGATTTTATGCTACATTTTGAAATACTGCTTCTCTGCTTTCATACTTTCAGTGCTGTATTACAGTACCATAAATCAGCCCAGCAGTAAAGGAATTCTAATTGGTATCAGGTGATTTTTTTTAAAAAGTAGAGAAAAAGTTAAACTTATATCCTTTTCAATGAAGATAAATTCTCTCAAAGCTCTTAAAAAAAATCAGATGTGTCTAGAATGATCTGATTTATCTTTTTTTGAAAGACTAATCAGGTAAAAGTATGCACGGTGCACATCAAAGTGTACGTACGAGCTTCAAACCATCATAAAAGATACCTTGAGACCTATTTGTCTACAGAGAATCCTTACCATGGTATTTTTTCATTCTCTGTCTATGCTGTTTCAACTTTCCCATCCCACTAACTATGCAAGTTTGAGTTTCTGTTCTGCCTCTTTCATATTCAAGCATTTCATTGGTCTTTCAAAAAGAAGAAAACACAACAAAAACCTCCACCCCAATGGCACTACAGCAATATATTCCCACTGTCTCAGCACCTCTGTAGAGCCAACTTGATCCTTAAACCGTTGATCTTTTCTTTGATGGACTTGCCTAAAAATAGTCTCTTCATCTATCTGTACCTTGTTCAATGCAGCAGTCAGTCTAGCAAGTCACAATGTATTATGTGCCAAGTCCTGGCATCTACCCCAAGAAGTAGAACTCTGTGAGTGGGTGAGGAAAACAGCATTAAATTAATAGCTTTGGTATGAAATGCCAGAAAACACACTCTATATGGGATATTTCCAAACAAGATTATGGCCTTCCCTTTTCCTTAGAATTACACAAAAGAATCCTTAGAAAACATTGGTTTTCAAGGAAAAAAAAGTACAGCAATCATAAGAAATTATGATACAGATTTAATTCTTGTGCTGATTTGGTAGTGATCAAGAAGACAGGGTAAGGAAGGCATGACGTGGAGTTAGGAAGTATGAACAGAGCCCAGGTCATAACTCATGGGAGCCATGAATCTGAACTGGAGGCCAGCTCTGGCTCTTCTATTTCTGCTTCTCCAGCCCCTCCAAAAAGAGAAGCACTTTTAGGGATTTAGAGCATTCAGAGGGCAGCCTCACAGGTTGCAGTGGAATCCTACAGTTTTTAATTTGAGCTTTGGGGCAATGTGGTGTACTTTCATAGCCCCTTAAATTTTCCTGATTTTTTTTTTTTACTTTCCAGGGAAAGCAGAAACACCCCAATGCACTGCCTGATGTTTCCAAGGGAAAAGAAATATGCAAAAGAAATAGTCCTCCTACTTTCCCAGACATCCCTACATTCTTTAAATGAATGGTATTTAGGAGGAAAAGCCCTAACATTAATGGGTTTGATTACTCAATACTGTGCACCATATGGAGTTAAGGGGTTTTTTTAATTTTTCAGAGTGACTGAATTGCTCTAAATTCAAAAGCAGCTAAAGAATAGTAACTTGACAGAGTGGCTCTGTTGTGAAGGCCAGAAGTAAGATTAAAACTGAAACTTATCCAAATAAAAATCATGTTAAGCAGATATTCAGCAGAAAGGCATCTTAGTTAAGATGAAACAAGCAAAAGACTATATATACACACCTTGTACAGCTGCTCAGGGTCATATGAAAACCAGATGGAGGAAATCAAGAGGAAAATGAGGTTGAACAGGGACATATTTGGGAAGATAAAAGGTAGCAATGAAAGCCACCCTTCTCTGGGCCACAGAAAGTCTATAGCACTGAAATGACAAAATATTATACATTTTGGAGGTAAAATCTAACACCAACAGCATGTAAGGTATACATTTTTACATCCCCTGAGTTTTTGATCCATGAAGGAGAGCAGATTCCTCTTGAAGAACAGTGGAAACAATTTGAGATTCTTCTGCAGTGAATAGAAACACAAGCTTGGCATAAAAGGTGATAATGTGAAGTCTCTTGCTATTTCTGTGATGCTTAGGCAGTCATTAATAACTTTTGCTTAGTTTTCCAGTTGTGGGGAAAGATTGGTGTGTACTGGCTGTTGTCTCCTCTTTTCCTTGCAGATTGAAAGACTTCTGCAGGGGGATAGCTCTCATACCATCTCCAGCTCTTTTTCTAGTAATGTAGTAATGTAACATAGCAATTTAAAACTAGGAAACAAAAGATGTGGGGGTTTCTTCTGGAATTACAGACATGGATCAAGGATTGCAGCAAGTGACCAGGCAAGCAGACAGCCTTTACTTACCCTTTAAGTCACCTTGGATACATTCCAATGCCCCCTGAGGATGCCTGTCTCAATGGACAAGCTCTTGGCAGTGCTTAACCCCATTCCCAGTAGAGCTGAAAAGTCACAGAACATCTCTACCCATGGGTGTTCACTAGCTATTGTGAGAGCATTTACTTATTTTGGATGTTTATAAACTGTTGTTGGAACACAAGGCCTACATGGATTCATCTAAATCCTGATCTTTTTGAACTGGAAAACCTTCAGTAAATGAAAAAAAATCTATTTCATCTCTTTCTTCAGAACATCATGTATAGTTTATAACCTCAGAACCCATAGCTTAGATTTAATGGTTATCATATAACATCTGTTTAATTTTAAAATTTATATGGAGGCTTTTTTGGAAATCCTGTGGAGTTTTTTGACTTTCTGTCTTCACTATACACACAGAGGATGTAGAAAATTAATTTCCTGTGTAAAAATACAAGATGACAGAAGGTCCAAGGTTAAACCTATTTACAAAGAAAATCACTGCCAGTGTTTAGAAAATGCTGCTTTTATTTGAAATATTTGGAGGTGTACCTGGCTTCCCATGTCCTTGTGGTATTTAAGCATATAAGGCTTTCTGTCTAATAAACTGTAGTGAAAAACCTCCTCTGTATTGATTTTTCCCCAATGAATTGTGAACTGTCTACTCATTTGGTGATCCATTTGTTTTAATAAAGAAGACAAACCTGTAGAAGTTTCTTATTTTCCCACCCCTCTGGCCTCTTGTGAAAAGTATTACCATGCTACGGAGGCCAGTGTTCAATTCAGAGACAAAACCAGATGTCACTAGCTGACATCTACTTCACTACTTTATAACCAAGTTAGTTTACAGGAGAGTAGGAATGTGGTTCTCCTTTCCTCCTATGAAAAATGAAAGGTGAAGAAACACAAAGCCCGGATGTGGATGAAGACTGTAGCAAGGGTCTTGGTGACAGCAAAGCACAACCTTTATTTCTTCCATTTTTACAGATGCACTGGAGTAAATTAGGACACAAAAATTTGTTACTCTAGAAGAAAAGATGAGAAAGAAAAGAAGGTCTGGTGAAAGAGATCATGAATTCATCATCTCAGTACAATTAGTGGTGGGAATCATTACTTACTATTTCAAAAAGCCAGTGTGAAATGCATCAGGGTTTTTTCCAGTTACAGTGTCCAACCAATCTGTTGCAGTACAGAGAACTGTATCGGTAGCTGACATATTAGGAAAAGGAGAAAGGGCTGAACAGAAATCCCTGTTATTAGCAGGACCACCTGGAACACAGGGGGGAGGAGCAGCTCAGCTCTTGAATAAGGGAGGAAATACACAGGAGATGATACTCTGGCATCTGACAAGCATTGAGTGTGGTGATGCTGTGACCCACAGTCTGGGACATTATCACCATCCTATCCTGCTTCAGAAAGCAGGTGTTGGGCTCCCAAACCTCCTGCAGCAATCCAGGAGGACAAGAGCTGCTGGCAACCCAGAGACACATGGAACTTGGAGTAATATTGCCAGCTGAAAAAGCTTGGAAAAGAAGCAGTCTGCATCCACTAAGAAGATACCAAGCAAAGAAGCAGCAGGAAGTATTGCATACTCCAGTGCTTTTCTGACTCTATCTGAAGAGGGTGGTTCCTCTTTGTCAGGACACCTCTGGAGATTCTGAAATCAACTGCTGTGCTGGATGTTTCCTTTTTTACTGTTCCATTCCCAAAGGAAATTTTTAAACATGTTTTCATCTTGGATTAGAAAGATTTTCAGAAAGTTTGAATTCCCTACAGGACTGCTTGAAATATCTCTCTTGGCAATTAAATGACTGCTCATGTTAAAATCTCCAACATTGAAACCAGCAAGTAGACTGGGGACTGCTTTAGCAAAGCACTAACCATGACTTTGCTCCTTCAGGGACTTTCTGAATGTCAAGGTATTGACATTCCTTGCTAATTTCTGTTCCAAACACTCTTAGTTTTCAGGCTCAGTTTTCAGTAACCTGCACTTTCCTCCTGGGCTTCAGCATGTAGACCATATCCTTTCTAGCTGAGGCTCACCCATCAGTTTTGAGTGGGCTGTAGACCCAGCAAAGTTACCAGCTGGCAAAGCAGTGTCCCCTTGGAGTCAAGTACCCATGCAGTAAAACCAGTGAAGTTTCATTTCTCCAAATAGTTATGCAGAGGTTAACAAATACATGACTTTGCTGATGAAGTTCAAGACAGTACAATACAATTCGCTCAGGCAACTCTTTTCTGACAAGGTGTTAAAAACAGTAAAAGCTTATTTTCATCAATAAAAGCAGTTTATACAATTTAATATGAGTAGAGTCTGTTGAGTTTAAAGGTGCTAATTTTACAACCCCTTTTTCTGGATAGAACCACAATTTAATTTGAACTTATTCTAAATCAGTGGTTGTTTGATCTTCTCTTTTCTTTACAATGGAAGGGGCGATCTAGGAATCTAATAATGTACTATATATCATGCAGATTAACTGACTAGAACCTAAAGGAGTAGGCTAAGACAAGGCAAGCTGGCTAAGAGTAGCATTTGCTACGTTGCCTCTTCCCCACATGCTTTCCCATTTGTTCAAACCCTGGGAACATTCTTAGTAATTCAGATTATTACTGATAGCAATAAATCATTTCAGCCTCTGCTATGCCCTGAAAGAAGAAGCAGTAAAATACTTCACAAAATAAAATGTACCTGAATTAGCTGAATTTTTGATAGAGGACAACTTATCCACAGGGAAGGACAAAAAGGGTGCATAAACTAAAAAACATTTTGCTGCAGAAGAAAAATAAAAAAGATGTCAGAGTAGCTTAAGCTGCAGACTGAATAATGAAGGAAATCCAAGACTAATAATATTCTGTCCACCAACAGAAGTACAGGACTGATGAGTTAAGCATTTGTTTTTAGACACTTTACTCCTCCTTTCACTCTTTATCAGCCTGGGGGATCTCACTCTTTGTCTCTAAAATGATTCAATGAAATAGCTCCTTTCTTAGATGAAAAATGCACTGGCAACAACCAAGCAGAACAACAGACAGGTCACCTGCTTGACAAAGCATTACTTGGTGTTTTGCCCTGTGGCATGTGCAATTTTAAAGAATTATTAAGACCTTTCGTGAAAAGAATGAAAGAAAAGATAAAGTTTCCTTCACTGTTGCATGGAATAGAAAATTAGAGGGGAATGTTGATGCACTGTATATCGTTTCTCATCTAGATAATATTAGCTAATTTTTTTTAATAATGTACAGTATTATACAGAATTCTAATTGCTACTGATTTTCTGATAGATATATCTAACTATTAATCATAAAATGCAGTGCTTTTTTTTATTTGTGCTGATTTTATTGATCCACTATTAGGAACCTCTTTTTCAGAAGATTTTTACATACATTTGGGGCATCTGTAAAATAAAATAGTAATTTTCTGGTTTGCATGTAAGGAAGCTTTAGGTCGTGTATTGTATTACTAAAATGTAATAGGTAGAAAATGTAACATTAATTTAAACAGAGAGAACACAAAACTGCATTTGGACTACCACTTAGAGACACAATAGAAAATGTTCTAAACAGAAAATCTCTTCTGAGATATCTGCAAGGATAATAGTAGCATTAAAGAGAAGAATCCTGGTAGAACTTATTGAAATCTGGATCCTTTAAAAAGCCTAAAGTGGTTGTATTATTTTCTCCATCTTGGTAGTACCAGCGGAACTATAAACACTTCCATCTCTGCTTTTATATGTGTCTCAATGTCATGTTCAAATGTATTGTGGACCAACACCCTCCACACAACAAATGCATAAAGTTTTCTAGTGTTTAAAAACATAGGTGCTTCTAGATCTCCAGAGAGTCCCTCCAAACATACACCTGAAGGAGAAGAATATGTGTTGTTCTACTTCCTCACAACAAAGAACTGACTCAAAGTTTAAAGAATAATAGAAAAGTATTGCAAGAATAGGCCAGGCAGGTAAAACATTTTCTATTCAAAATTCCCTGTGGCCATAGCATGAGGGAAGGCTCCCCAGGAATTTTTGCACTTTTTTTTTTTTCAGTTTACTGGGCCCATCTAAAAAGATGTATCATATTCACTGCTAAGTTTCATATTTTGCAATCTGCACCAATCATGTGTTGTGCAGCTTCTACTATGCCACTTGTTGTGAGGGTTCATTGTAGACCCTCTAATGAGCCTGCCATACTCCTTCAGCATGCACAGCACCGTCTTCTCAATCATGCCTTTCAAGAGATTAAGATTCAGTGATGCAATACAACCCATGACACAAAGCCTCTTTTCAAACATAAAAGAGCCAATTGTTTTTACAACCTCCAAGCATGCACAATCTTTGCTTTACATGTCCATGCAATAAATGGCCTAAAAGTTTCATATCCTCCTTGCAATATGGAACTTGACCCTTGAAAATCCCTCATGACAATTCAACTAGTAGAACGGAAATCTTTTCCCAATACCCTAAGGATTCTGGCAAAATATTTGTACTATTTCCATGTATACATGCTCCACTACACAGTCCTCCTTGCATATTGCAAAAACTAACAACATTTTTGAAGCTACGTATATTCTGCCCTGTCCATAAATTATTTCAGCTGCCTCCTGACTCCTCAGATTAATTTTTTTTGCTCCCAGATCCTTCTGGCAGGAGTTACATTTCAGAGTGTAGCTAAAACCTCTCTTCTTAGGCCAGCACTCACAGCATTATGGCAAGTGTCAAGAGATGGGAGACACAAAGAAATTGACCTTTGTGGGCACTGGAAAGTGCTCAATGATTTCTGCTCCCACTGATTCCAAGCTGCACTTTTATAACATGGGGCTGATAAGCTGGTGGAGCAATTGACCTTTGTGGGCACTGGAAAGTGCTCAATGATTTCTGCTCCCACTGATTCCAAGTTGCACTTTTATAACATGGGGCTGATAAGCTGGTGGAGCATCAGAGCACAAAACTTGGCCTGGGGCAGGGAGAACCTCTGCACAATTGGCAGCCCTGGTGCTGAAATTTAACAATTCATAGTCTAGTCTACTTGAGACCTGTCCTCCAGTTTCTCAAGATCACTTTGAATTCTCATCTTGTCCTTTGACAACTTGTCTTGATCAACTTTCCATTTTTTTAAGAATTGAATGAGAAAGCTATCTGCCCCAAATAGTTAGAGAAAGTAATTAAAGTATCTCCAGTTCAAGCAGGAGAGATGCAAGGCTTCCAGGGAATAGTAATCATCTGCACCAAAGGTGATGGGCAGGCCCTTACAGGGACAGAAAAAGAGTTGAAGATTATACCTTCAGTGAACAAGCAGCACGTATGTCAAAAAGAACTAGTTCCAGGGGAAAAAAAATCAATTGCCCTACCAAAATAGATAATCAAGACTGTAATCTACTGGATGCACAAACAAATTCTTCTATTCCACATGGCTTTGGTAAGTCTGTAGTGCAAGAGAGCTTTGGCCATTCTTCAAGGAGTCATGAGAATGACTAGAAGAAAATTATGGTCATGGAAATTCTGAAGCATTTATTGTTCAGACTGGAGAAGAGAAGACCAAGTAGTAACAGTCTTCAGCTGCATTGAGAATGTCAGCAAAAAAGAAGGAAAGAAAGTCTTCCCTGTGCCAAATAAGATTTTTAAAAGTAAATTTTCCATATTTTCAGCAAGAAATAATGAGGTCAATTGTTACAAGATTTTAATGCCAATAGCAAAAAATGTTGGGAAGTCTTGCTACGGAGAATGAGTTACACCTGATAGAGGAGATCACTAAGGGCAGAGTAGACACCTATCTGCAAAAAAAGAAATGTTAGCATAGTTATGCTGGGTTGGGATATGGGAGTGAGCTAGATGACCCCTTTGAGCTGTACTGCTCTGGATTTCTACAAGGAATCCACATCCTATCCCCAGTGAAATTTCAGGTGATGACAGTGTTTTAGTGAATGTCTCCACCCACCTTGCTATTCCTGATTTCAGAGCACAGAACATTCCTTCCTGACCACCCCACAGGCCCTGAAGGAAAACCCTTATTTTCACAGTGCTGCAGACCTCTCTGGTATCACGTCAGGCATTCATGTGGGCTGAGGGGGAGTAGGGTGTTGGTTTCACACTTGACCTGACCATGCCAGCCCACCACACAATCCCGGCCCAGCAACTCCCATTTCCAGAAACAAATTGCCTCAAGTCAGCGTATTCCCGTGAAACAAACTGTCAGGGTAGGTGAAAAAGAACCACTGGAGCAGAGGTGAGAGATGGGGAGTTAGTGCCAGCTGCAAGAGAAACCTCAAGGAGAAGCAGCTGTCTCTCTGATGATGCCTCAGAAGTTAACTGTGTGGCACTGTCATCTCTCACCCTCACCCTACATACCAGCTGACATTTGGAAGGAGCCTTGCTCCAGCAGTATTTTTCACTGTCCCATTCTTCCCCTGTCCCATGCTTTCCACTGCACATGTACTCACACTCTTCCCTTCTGTTACCAGCCACAGGAAAACTGCCTTCTTGAATTTCTAGAGGCTTTTTACATTGCTCAGTTGTTTTAATATAAAACCACAGCTCCTCTTGTTAGTGAATGCTAGCATTTCAAACTGTAATATAATGTGCCATAAACGACATTCCATGCCATAAAATGTTGCAGAAAGATATACTTTTACTCCTAAAAGCAGTGGCTGGATTCTGCTGAACTGAATTTAGTGGAGATTCAATCAAAACTGAGACGAAAGAAAAGAACAAGATTCCAGGTTCACTGCAGAGTTCACTTGCAGTTTTTCCTGTCCCCGACAATAAGAGGATTACCTTAAATCAAGAGCATCAGTGTCAATGAGAACCAGAAAACTTAATACATAGAAGGACAAGGAGATCAAAGCTTAGCACCTGGAGAATACCACATGCTCTGGATTAATAAAACAATACACTCTGTTACATAAATCTTGAGCAAGGTCATTCATGGACAAACATACAAAAAAGAAATTACTGTAGAGCTCAGATAACAGATATTTAATACTGGTGCTCTCTCTATCAGAGTGTATCCTCTCACATTATAAGAGTGTTGACACAGAGCAGTGAGACATTATTTTGTTTTAAACGCTTTTAGTCCAAACTTGACATTACTGGTTTTGGACCTGGATACTGCACATCTGCAAGTCAGCGGAAATACCAAAATCTTGCATGCTCCTTTGATTGTTACATTTAAGGTATCATATATGCTACCAGCTCAGCTGCTGCAAGGCATTAAAGTCCATTACTCCAAGCTTGTAAAGTACTTTGGAAATACTATAGACAAGGTTTAAGGAAGATGAGTATTCCACATGGCTTCAGAAGGGATGATAAACAGAGGGTAAAAGCACTGTAGTTAAAGTGATATATTGATTGCATGTGGGGAGCAATAGCAAGAGATCCCTTCTGATGAGCATCTTGTTGAGTGGTTTTGAAATTGTATGCTTTTATCAAGCAGTTATGTTTCTAAGATCAGCTTTATTTACAGTGCTATAGCCTACGAACTACTGATAGGCTGGAAATCAGCAAACTCAAGGAATCTGAACTTGGAGCACACCTTAGTTTTGGAGCTCTCTTCTGGGAAGATTTGGAAGTGTTTGGAAGAGAGGAGAAGTTTAGAAGGAAGATAATCCAAGTAAGTTTCACAAAGAAATATTACAATCAGCCTAAAAATTTTATGTCCTTTATATGTTATCTAATCATAATGTTGTCCTTTGGTTTATCAGTTTGGTTTATCAGTGAGGAGGCATATTTCCCACAGATCTGAAAATAGCATCCAAGCACCAAGGATGTGACATTGTGACCTACAGATACCACAGAGAGTCACTCATCTGTGTATGAGTGACTCTCTGTGTATTGCAGGAGAAAAGCAAGTCTTTAATATAAGAAAACATCACAGGACAGGAAAATAAAAGGAATAAGGGTCTCCCTCTCCAGTGTCCAGAGTCATCCAAGAAATCTGCCTCTTTGGAAGCAGTACTTCTGTGCTAGGAAAAGCTTCTCCTTTCAACATGTCAGGTTCAAGCTTCACATGGCATTCAAGGCCTCTGCCAATTTTGCTAATTTCTGTTTGCTGAAGACTAGCAAATCCCCCTGCTATAATCAGGTATAGTGTCCACATGGCTACTACAGAAGAAAGCAAGTCCTCTATGAGCTGGAGATCCAGTCCAGGGAGAGTCATAAAGGCTGACAATATGTCCATGCAATGACATAGACTCTGGACAAACTTGTTTCCAAACACTAGCAGAAAAATCACAAACAACTAATCGTCAATCCATCAATTACATTGCATCTAAGAAAATGGTTTTGCTGTGTGTTGCGATTTAAACCCAACCAGCAACCATTTAAACCCAACCAGTACCACACAACTATTCCCTCAATCCCCTGCCAGCAGGTTTGGGGAGAGAATCAGATGGATGAAAGATGGAAAACTCATAGGCTGGGATAAAAAAAAGTTTAATAGGGAAAGCAAAGGCTGTGCACACAAGCAAAACAAATCAAGGAATCAATTCAGTGCTTCCCATGTGCAGGCAGGAGTTCAGCCATCTCCAGGAGAGCTGGGCCCCATCACATAATAGTGACTTGGGAAGACAAATGACATCACCACAGTCATCCCCCCTTTCCTGCTTCCTTTCCTCACTTTATACAGAGAGCATGGTGCCACATGGTCTGGAATATCCCTTTGGTCAGTTGGGGTCACCTGTCCTGGCTCTGTCTCCTCCCAGCCTCCCAGGCACCCCCAGACCCCTCACCAGTGTGGCAGTACCAAAAGCAGAAAAGGCCTTGGCTCTGTGCAAGCCCTGCCCAGCAGTAAGAAAAATATCTCTGTATTATCAACCCTGTGTTCAGCACAAATCCAAAACACAGTCCCATTCCAGCCACTGAGAAGAAAGTTAACTCTATCTCAGCCCAGCCAGCACACTGTGGAAGCAAGCTGAGGTGGTGTAAAGTTACCATTGTTTCTTCAGTGCTCTTTAGTACTCTGTTGTTTTACATGTGTAAACTGGGCCATGGCTTGGCATTATTAATTTGACACAAAAGATGCAGGAAGTCTGCAAGCTGAGGCTGAACTAGGTGACCTCCTGAGATCCCTTCCCATCTGGTTTCTCCTGTGATCCTGTAGTTTTACTACAAGTTATTTATATTAGAAGAGATGGAGAATTAGTAGGACAGAAGGAAAGGTCCAAATTGTTGTTCATATCTAATTCAGTGACCAAAAAAATTGAACTGAAATTAGACAGCAACAGGACTCTCAGGGGAGGGTCAGAGTTGGTGAACAGAAAGGAAGACAGTAGGTGACAAGCACAGGAAGGACTCAGGTTAGAGGGCTCTCCAAGACAGTATTCATGGATATCTTCTCATAAGTATGGATGTCAAATTCATACTGAGACAGGGTAGCAGCAGAGGGAACACTAGAGCTATCGTACATACATACCCAACACTGCCTTCTCACTTAGGCTGGAGCTGGTTCTGAGACCAAACCAAACTCCATCTCACTCTGCTTCCAGCCAATACTCCTCACTAAGAAGTGGCTGGGGTTTACTATTACACCTTTAAGTTTGAGTGGCAATTGTTTAAGCAATGGAGCAAGGCTTTTGATTTACTTGATGACATAATTTATAGCTTGGTGTTGGAAACAGAGATTTGCCATAGGCAGGTTGCTTCCCAGGCCCTCTCATAAACCTGTTTTGTGGTCCAGGCTTCTCCTGGACTCAGTTTACCTCTACTTCGATTGCATTTTATATAGTACTGTAAATTCAGATGGACATAGTGAGAGTTAATTAATGTCAGTCACACTGCTGAATTCTTATAATGTAAAATATAGAGTGGCTGTAAATTAAAGGTACAATAACAAATAGCTCCACAATCTTTAGATAGTCCCACTTCAGTAGAGCTGCAGGAGAAATGTAGAAATGATAATAAATATATCATAAACATTAAAGAGCCATAAAATAGCCACATATAGATCCAATAAAACCTAATATAGAAATAATTCAAGCTGGGCTGAAAAGCAAATACCACCTACTTCTGAAGGCTTTTGCAGTACCTTGGGATCCCAGGAAAAGGGGTTGATATTGCAGCTGTGTTGAGTGTTTTTATTGGGTCTGACTTTCCTTGAAGGTCATTTTGACATGGTATTTTTGAAAAACTACTACTACTTTGAGTAGTCATGTATCAAAATTCATTTTCTTTTATAACTGAAATAGTCCACTGGAATTCTTTGATATAACCAGATCTGTTTTGAGACAAAAAAGAACTATGTATCTAAGAGAAACAGACTGCGCCATTTAGACCTGAAATGACACTGACAGAACGTTTTCCCCCTCTTTATGTTATGTTTGCTATGGTTACAACTTCAAAATCTCAGAGGCCCACTTGAGTTTTGGGATAAGTATATTTTATGTCAAAAAGACACCATGCCAGAAAGCTCCAAGAGAAGTCTCAGTTTAGCATTCTGGTAGTATTGCAAAAATGTGCCTTTTACTAAAGGTGAGCATGTCAAAGTCTTAGAATGACTTTTCTCAATCATCATAATGAACAGGCAGAAGAGCCACACAGATCAGAATGACTTTTCTATAAGCCCTTAGTAGATTTATGATCATGGCCAAGGCTTCTTCATGGAGGGATTTTGCTTAGTAAATTTTCCCAGCTTTTTACCTTCTGCCAGGATGCCCTGGGTGCAGTTCAGGAGGGGTAGGCTTGCAAGCCTGCCCCTAGACTTCCACCATGTTGAAAGCATGGGGCTGCCTGCTCTTCTGCAGAGTCCTGAGGCCCTGAGGGCTGCTCTGGTTAGCCAGGGCTGGCACAGCTCTGAGTCACCTTCCTCTCACCATCGTGCTGGTGACTGCAGGCTGACACTGGGAACACAAAAGCACATGACCCAGGTCCCTTTTCTGTGTTCACCACCACCCCAGAGGGTCACTGACCTATGGTGAGGGCAAATGCAGAGCTCTTCACATTCCTCCTGCCCAATGACCTGCCCAAAGCACAGGCTCAGATACTCTCAGAAGCCTCCTTAACCATGCACAGTTCAGACATAATCATCTCCAACTGTCGTTCACATGAATCTTAGTGGTTTCGAAGTATTTGTGGTATGGGTGAGATTCTTTACTTATTTCCACAAAGGAAATCAAAGATATTTCTAAGCATTTCTATTCAGACGAAATAGACTTCACAGTTGTCAACAGCTGTCTCCCAAATTAGTTTAAAACTACCACACTGTCAGAGCCCACAGTCTTCTGGAACCTGCATGACAGAGGAGCCTACTAATCTTAAGCTTTGCATTTATTTTATGTAAAGGCAATAATGTGGTAGCCACTTTAGAAACTTCATCAAGTATTAGCTGAGATGTTTGGAGTGAAATGTACTCAGAGACTCTATTATGCCAGAGGAAAAAAAGCAACTGAGGTATAGAAGAATGTAATCCTTTTTTTAAATATTATTCCTGGGAATACTTTTATCACCAAATGTTCAGCTTCAAATTGAATTATATATTTTATCATAATTCTACATTCCTGTGTCCTGGTTCTAAAATGAAATTGTTTATACAGACAAAAAAATAGTTGATCGTATGGCATGGCAGGGAAAAAAATACTCTTTACTTCTGACTGTTCTCAATACATTTTCTCCTAAGCCAACCTCCTATAGCTGGCACCTAAAGCTCCTTTTAATGTGGTGCATAAAGTGCAGCTCATGCAATGCCTTATCTTCACAGCACAAGTCCTGGCTGATACTGTGTACAGCATAGCTTCTTCCAAGGAATAAAATTAAATTAGTAATGGCCTATGTGAAGCATAACACCAGTTTAGACTGTCATCGTTAGTGGCATCCCAGCTTCCAAAGTGGAACAAGGTCACCTGTGTAAGGGAACATCCAGTCAGGCCACAAACTTCCACCAAAATCTCTGTGATGACATTTATCATTCCCTGCCCTCACCTCTACACGTGCAAAGGGAGGGTAGTGGCACAAAGGAGTTACAGGCAATGAACAGAAAGAAGTTGCTTGAAAAATGGGGCTTGCATGGAGAGGTCTGCTGGGAGCCAAGGATTTCAAGACTACACGTGAGTGGTCAGAAAACACATTTTTTCAGTAGTGGCAGGAGCAGCTGTGACAAACAACACCTCCTGACTCCAGTCATAGTGCCAGTGAATGGAGCACACAACGCAGCTGGAAAAACTGGCATTGTATTGATAATTCAAGAGAGAGCCTTGTTTTCAGTTATAAAAGTATGGTTGCTTCCTAAACCACATGGCCAGAAATATCAATTCTTACAAAAGCTGAGTGGTGCCTGAGACAGTCCCTGCTGGGGCACCAGAAGGATTTCAGAGGTTCTGAGCTGAGCTGGGGCCTTGAGTGTTTAAGCAATTCTTAGACATGGTTACTATGAACACACCATTTATATTGTCACTTCCAGCAAGTCCAGGTGTTCACTGGGTCATATACTACAGCTAGGGGTTCTTTCCAGCCCACAGTTTTGCTGGCTTCCATTAGGTGATGCACAGCTTGAGCCAAGTCTTCTGCATGTTTTAGCAATGCGCACGTTTAACAGAGGCGGTTTATGGCAGCCTGTGAACACTGTGAACTTAGTACACTAGAAACAAAAATAGAACTACACCAAACCTCCAGATTTGATCCAAACCTCACAGTAGGAGCCTTCCCATGATATAGTCTAGGAAAAAAACCCAACAACTTATTTATACACACTTCTGAACTTTCAAAATGCTCATTAAAAGACCTGAATCCAAACTTTGCAGCTTGCATCCATGTCAACTGAGACAAAGTCTGGAAGTGAAATGAAGCACGTGAAAGAGCACAGACCTGCACCATTACTCACCATGATTTCCTTAGATGGTTTGAAGGATTGCAATGCAGGAAATTCGCTGTAATTTCTTCAGTGATTTTTGTCCACCCAGCAAAATGCAGCTTTATGAGCCATTTCTGTAGAGAAAAAAAAAAATTTGCTTCTTTTGTGGATCTATTCATTGGCTGGCTGAAGAGTGGAAAAAAAGAGAGCTTTTCTTCCACTGAAGACTTTTAAGACCACAGTTTTAAGTAGTGTCAGAAACATGGAACACAGGGTGTTCATTCTTATACAGAGCATTCAAAAAAAATGTTTACAAGACAGTATAAAAAGTCTGTTATATAATTTAGTTTTAAACTTGCTATTTCCAAGGAATTCTAATATCATATAAAGCCATACATACAAAAGAGTTTTGAATGTTGACAGGATTCTGCAGAAATATCAGCTAATTGACAAATCTATTTAGGACTTCACTTATTCTGTGATTTTTTTCATATTGAAATTTAGTGATCTTGGAGTTTAACAAATATGAAATAAAATTATAGACAATCATATGGGGTTTTAAATTGTGTGAGTGTGTGCATATAAAGAAATTTCTGGGAAAACTCAATTTCTGATGTAGTGAGTTAAATGTCTAAGTGTGTTTGTCTACTTTGCCAGAAGAAAACAAGCAACTGAAGTATGGAAGAATGTAATCCTTCTTTAAATATTATTCCTGGGAGTACTTTTATCACCAAATATTCCACTTCAAATTGAATTATATATTTTCATCATAGGTCCGCATTCCTGGGGCTTGGTTCTGAAATGAAATTGCTTATACAGACAGAAAATAGTTTGTTTTATATCATGGCAGAAAAAGATTCTGGGTTGTGTTTCTGACTATTCTCTCCATAACATCTCACAGTCAAACTTTTACAGCCTGCATATAAAACGTTCTGCAATGTGGTGCAAATGCAGAGTAGCAGATGTACTGCATTTCAAATGCAAACACAGAATTAATTTCCTTTTCATGAATAAATGAGCCATCTTGTATGGATCAGTGTGAATCTTATGACTACAGAGAGACTCAGACTGAAATTTGGGAGAACCTCAACTGAATTGCAGGGCAAAATATTGGATGGTAAGTTGAAGGTGGCTTACAAATCAGTGCTGTGTTGTCCAAAAAAATCTGCATCTTCAAAGCACAAGCTCTTTGTTGTCCCCTTGTGCTGCTCTGCAACTCTTCTCTTCTATTAGGTCAATGACACTATCCAGCAGAGATCACAACTTTGAAAGTCAATATGAAGCTCAATTCTGACGTATCAGACAAGAATTTGTCCAGAGTGTTCAAAAAATGAAGATCACATGACCACTAAGAGATAATCTTGTTCAAATTCCTGTTGTTACAGCTAATCCATTTGCATACATTAGCCTGTTTCCTCACAGATGACTGTGTTTGGATTCCCTCTCCCAAAGGACCTGACCCTTGCCTCATTTGTTTCATTGCAGGCAGGTAGGGCTCAATCTGAAGTCTGTTACTGTACCACAATATGAGTCTCACAGAACAGAAAAGGGTTGCTTTGCTTAGATCAGAGCATTTTTATGTCTCATCCCAATAGGACTCTATGGCAAAAAAGGATACTTGGGTTGACACAAATTCAGTGCATGCATTAGATGGCAAGCAGACAGCACAGTGACATCACTCAACAAATGTCTCAGGTACTGGTTGTCCTCTTCCACTTCCATTTCTCTGCATGAAGAGCAGTGCTTACCCAGTGGCCAGCTGTGAAGTACCCAATGGGAATCAGCTCTACAGAGGCTCTTCATAGATGCTCTGGTATTAAAAGTCCAGAATGAAGTGTCTGGGAACATCTGGTTGGTTTAGGAAGATGTGGACACAGTTAGAAAGTCACAGACAGCACAGATGGAGAAGGTCATCTTGAGAATGATGTAATGTTGTGAGAAAAGCAGTTATTGTCTTGAGGTTGGCATCTACATTTGCACTGTGAGTTAGCTGAGCAGGAAAGGAGCGTTGTCAGTGGTCCTTGAAAGACAGTTATACCTCTAAGGTGCTACATGCTCTTTCAGTGTGACAGTCAAGACAGGGTAAGGGAGGTAAAGCTGATCAGGGGAAGAAGTGCAACAGGTGTGGATGTGAGTTAGCAGGACTGTATGTGTCAAAAACCTTCCACTCATGCTCTGTACAGGCTCAAGCAATCCTGGTTTTTGACTGAATCTGTTGTGATTCCTTGTACCAAGTATCCTAAACACTTGTACAGTTTGCAGCCACTCAGAGGACCAGAAATTTGCTCTGACCCTGCCTCCCCTGCAAGAGACTGGAGAGAGCTTGATGAGCTCATGGAGTCAAACTTTTGGGTTAATTTCTTACAAAAAATTCAGTTCTATTATCATAGGATCTGCTCCACAAATCTAAACTAAGTGAGGTAAGTGGGAGAAATTAGAGGATTTGCTGCTAAACCCCATTAAAATGCTGACATAGCAACTACAGAGTAAGAATACAGGGTGCCTGCATCATCATCACAATAACACATGCAGACTGCAAGCGGGTAGTACTTTCTCTTTCAAAATGACTCGTATGTTTTTACTTAGTGTTCTGATATCATCTCCCATGGTAGAAAGAGGAGAAAGGGTAAAAGCATATTCAATGCTCCCCTCTTCTCTGATTCTTGTGTTACTTCTGGTCTTGTGTTACTGCCTGTCCTTACTGAACACAGTAAATTGAATAAAAGACACAGACAATTCTGGAATGCTGCAGAGATATTGCCTTAAATCAGGGATAAGTCCTGAAAAATGCTCAAGAAATTATACTGAAAAGCAAGAGAAAATATGTGAGAATTCAAAATAAAGAAGGAAATATTTGAAAATGTGGCTTTATTGGCACAGTGTTCAAAAATGCATGTTTGTAATCACTTTAGGGGTTACAGGAAAAATTCCACCCACAGAGGTTCAGAGTCTGTTTCTGAACTAACATCAGTGATTCTTTTGGAAGAAAAAATGCAGGTGTTGTCTTTTACTAATTGTTTCCTCCCATTATTGGGAGGACTAGAGGAGTGAAGAAGGGAAAGGAGAGCTTATAAGCACAGAGCATTTCCCAAGTCAGTTCTCTTCCCTAAGGAAGGGTCAGAACTTCACCAGCTGTCACTTTACCTTCTCCAAGAGCTCTTTCCAATTCCACAGTTCCAGTAACCTTGTCCTATAGATTTTGCCTGGCCAGTCAAAAACAATGAAAGGGAAGAAGTTGTTGGTTTGGTGAAACAATATGTCTTTTTTTGTACATCAAATGGAAGACATGAGATGGAACAAATTGTTCTTAAGAAATTTTGCATTTTCTTGTGCTTTTTCCATTATCATTTTTATAGCTGAGATTTCTGTAAGGATTCACAGTGAGTCATTTTATGAGGCAGCTCTGTACCATCTGCACTAAAGAGTTTCCTATCACTCTAGACATTACGTATCTCCTTATGGCAGCCTGGACACTGTAGGGAAATTGCCAAGCCAGGTTACATGCCAGTGGGCCATCATTCATCCAAAAGAAGGCGGGCAAAATCTGCTTACAATTAAGTTCAACCCTTGGGCAACATGTCCCTGTGGCTACAAATTCTTTCCTGCCAGCCCCCTACAGGGCTCAGAAGGAGTCCGAGGATGGTCTGACCAGAGAGGAGAGGTCCCAGCCTCTCTCTTTCCTTCCCACACTTTTTCAAATTTCCTCTCTTTTTTTGTAAGGAGAAATATGTTTTTGCACTGTGTCATGCTGGCAGTAAGCAAAGCTGCTGCTTTAAAGCTTTGCAAAAGAAATATAGTTAAATGCCAAAGTGTTCAGGGTTTGTAATGAAAAAATATAAAACTTCAGGGAGAGAAAAGATAAGTTTATATAATATGTTAGTCTAAGCTTCTAATTTGCAAAAGGAAAATTTTACTGGACGTACTGTGTATGTAGAAAGAAGCCAGAATATAAATAGTGCAAATGGAACTACTCTGTTACATGCAGAGCTCTGTTTAACAGTAGAAAAAAATGCATTCAAATACCTTCAAGTACAACCCTGCTCTTGTAGCTCTAGTTAAAGCATGGGAGTTCTTGTGTGGTAGATCCCAGTCTAGCAGCAGACCATATGTGGTTCAGGGGGTCTTTCACCAACAATAGAAAAACTCTGATCTTTAAACATGATCTGAATTTGGCTATGAGAGAATACATGTCCATTCAGAAAATACAGCAAATGAGTGGGAATTCCCTACCCCTTTGCTTCACCAGCCAAGTCCTGAATAAATGTTTGTCACTTGCACTTCACAATTTCAGTTGCAGATGCTCAAGAGTGACTAAGAAGTGTTGCTGGTGTATTCTGCTGGAGCAGGAGTGTGGGACACCAAGTGGCTGCACCTAGGGCTACTCAGGAAATGCTCTCAGACAACTTTCAATGTGAAACCTCTCTTAAACAAGCAATTACAATTGTGGGCCACAGTCCACTCCTTGTTCTGGCATGTCCCAGCGTAACCAAAATCAGTATGGCTGGGCATGCAAGTTACAGCAGCTTACACCCCTCTGCAGTCAATTACATCAGCAACTTGTAAGTTTTCAGTCCAGGGGTGACTTCTGCAAATCTCAGAGTATCACAAGTAAGACCTCAGAAATTGGACACACCTTGGGTCAGACAGGCCAAAACAGATAGTTTTCATTTCAAACAGTTATTTTCATGATCATTGAGGAGACTGCTGTCAGTGTAGAGTAACTGAAAGTGTTCCAGCTGAGAAGAGGAAAAGTCTTCACTTGTAAAGATGATTTCCTTTTCACCTGGTCTTAACATTGTTATGAGATGGGAGAAGAAGCAAAACACAAAGTACCATAGCCAACAAACTGGGAACTGAATGATCTTTTCTGTTAACTACTTCTCCTACTTCTTCTTGAAAAGTTTTCTTAGAAAACAATGTCTCTACAATTGGTGAAGGCATCAAAAGCAAGAGCACTTTATCTTAGTAAAGAGAAATGTAAATGAGCTTTCATAGAGAGGCACATGAATTCATGGAAGGTTCTGCTTCATAACCTTTGTAAATTTCCAAGAACTTAAAGGCAAAAAAGAAACTTGTTTTTAAAGTTCATGTTTTTTACATATCGTGGTACGTTCCATAAGTGCTGGAGAGTGGATGTTGTGGGTGTGAAGCAATGGGTTTAGGAATGCTCTCATTATTGTCATCTTGAGGACAAAGTGACACTGTATGAGACTCAGGATGGTTTAGTGTCAGTAGAAGTTTCTCTTCCAGCTGTTTTGTTCTTTAAAGGAATAAAATAGTGAACCAACTCAGTAGTCTTGAGGGACATGTGCATAAGGCTGGAGAGATTCATTGCCATTTCTGAGCCTGGTTACCTCTGATCCAGCTGAAAAAAAAAGAAACAGTTTCTCTGTTACCTGCAAGCTGCTACATAACTTAGTCAGCAGGGGAACACAGCAAGGCTCAACACTTTGGTTTAAATTCTTTTCCAAGCATGTGCTGTTATGGCTCTTGTTTAAAGAGGCTTGTACAGCACTGACTCCTGGATCATCTGAACTCTGCTGTGTCAGCATATATCCAAAACGATCTGCTGAGACTTCTGCATTCAGCATCTTGTCCTGAAAAGCACTTGCTCATCACTCACTTGCCAGCTGGGCAGGCAAGAGTATAATGATTTATGTGAAGAATACTCTTAGCCTCTACCCAGAGGACCAGTCCTACTTGTGGGATCATGAGATGAGATAATTACCAAAACCTGGAGGACCACAGGACTTCTGTGGTCTGATCTAGTATTTTCACTATTGCATGACTTATTAGATCTCTCCCCAAATTTCACAGAAGGCAGAAGAAACACCCTGCAACCAAATCATAGATTGGTGCCAACACCACTTGTTGGTTTTACGGAGTGAAATTAAAAATAGCTGCACCATAAAGCTTCTCATCCCTGAATGTACAGAACACATCTGCAAAGAAACAAGTCATAGAATCACAGAATATCCTGAGAAGGAAAGGATCTATAAGGACCATCAAGTCAAGCTCCTGGCCCTGCACAAGACACCCCAAGAAACACAACACATGCCCAAGAGTATTGTCCAAATGCTTCTTGGACTCTTTCAGGCTGGTGCTGTGACCACTGCACAGGAGAGCCTGTTTTGGTGCCCAGCCACCCTCTGGGTGAAGAACCTTTTCCCAATATCCAGCTTGAACGCCCGCAATGCATTCCCTCAGGTCTTGTCACTCACTCTCATTTGAGGAGATTCATACCTGCCCCTCCCCTTCCCCTCCCAATGAAGCTGTAACTGCAATGAGGTCTCCCCTCAGTCTCCTCCAGGATAAGCAAGCCAAGTGACCCCAGCTGATTGTCATATGGCTTCCCCTCACAACTGAACAAGATATGCTAATGGAGGGAACTGCAAAATAAAGGATAAAAGGCTAACAGGATTGTGAAAGAGGAGAGCAGAGTAACTGTACAAGAAAGGCACAGGTATAGAGTGAACTATAGAAGATATGGAAAAAAATGAGATGCAAGAGAAAAAAAGAAGAAAATAAAGAAGATATATATATATAGAGAGAGAGAGTGAAAAAACATACATGAACAGAAAGGTACACAGAAGGAAAATGTGGTAAGAAATGAAAGCTTATGCTTAACTGTATTTGTATCTGGTATGCAGTAAAGGCATTTCAGATTCGATGTTATCATTATCTCTTTTTCTAATATTGATTTTTGAACAGAGGAAATCCCTAGTAACAGGTCTTAACTCTGTTGTACTTGTGTTTGTCCCAGTAAGCTACTACAAAAGCTGTCCCTGGGTTTTTAACAAGAGAAGCCAGTGATTTACAATCTAGATTAATTTTGATGAAGAAAGCAGGGAGAAAAAAAGTCCTTTGACAGCTGCTGTCAGGTGAGGCCAGTCTTCTCCAATGAGCTAGGCTGGGTCAAGTCAAGGCCAAAAGACTGTAAGAACTAGAATAAAATGACATGGGGAGAAAGCAGAAGACTTCCTACTGCTTTCTGATTGCTGAGATTGTGAAATTACCCTTACTGCAGGCTGTATGGATGGGGGAGGGCATGACAGCTACAGCAGCAGGAGTCTTGCAGGTCCAGAACTTCTCTCAGGGGAATTCTGGTCACAGCTGGGGCACATGTCATTTCTTCTCTAACTCTTGCCTTTACCAGCCAAGTCTCTTACAGAAGCAGCTACAGGAAGCTGGGCAGGCTTTTATCTACTGTTGTCAGTTTCTGAAAAACCTAAATCTTTGCATGCATGTACTTCTGCACTTCATTTTTCAGGTAGTGTTTCAGAACTGCTGACTTTTTCCTTTTGAACAGTTTGAACAATAAGGTGACAGGAAAAAAAAAAGCATAAAGTTAAAATTTTGGACAGAAACTCCCTAGCAGTAGTTCACAGAAGAACTGTAACAAAACAACTGTAGTTGAGCCTAGTTCTTTCTTTATCACAAATCAGCTTGTTCATCTGTAAGATTAATAATATGGGAAGGATTAATAATATGGGAGGACAAGACAAGAAATTATTCTGTTGTATGTACCTCAAATTAGCAGGAAAAAGGCAATGTTTCTTCAGAAACCAGATATGAACAAAGATCACACTTTGCAGGTTTTGCTGTAATACTTCCCACAGTAAGACTTTTCTTTTTAACTGTGATAAGTTCTTGTCTAACTTTTGTGTCCTTCTCCCCATCCTCCCACCTTGCATGTGCATGAGGGGAAGACCCTCCTTAGCCCAAGCTGCCATGTAAACTCAAGAATAGAGGACATATTTACTAAGTGGTCCTGTCTGAATTCAATGAGTGTGTCAACCCTTGACTTTCCCAAGAATTTAAGAGGTGTTGCCTGACATCTTTTCCACAGTCAGTGCATTGCTTTTGAACACATTGTACCTTTGGGGGTAGAAAATGGGAGATCCTACAGGGAAACCTAGCTGGGGATCTATGGCTTCTGGTTTTATAATTTCTCAACAATTGAACTACAATTAACACAGCTCAGGGAGATAATAATAAACAGAGCTGCCATCGATTTAAGTAAGGCACTTCCCATATGTCTGCACTGCTTTTAGAAGTAAGCTGAGGGAGAAGGGCAGGGAGCATTCATATCAAATGATAAATAACAGCCCTGGGGGTTCTTGGAAAACAAATGGGATAGTTATGGAGAACTTAAGTATCATTATTATGATTATTTATTATTAAAAGCTATGCAGTAAGAAAAAGCAGCATCAGGTGATTATGGCTATGTACATAGAAGAATTTCAGCATTTAATGTAAAAAATTCCCTCATGTCAAACCAATAATCACCCTTTCAAAATGACGCCATAGAGAGTCATATATATGGAGTGTTGAGTATAAATCTTTTGATTCCCTGTTGTAATGTGCAAAGTGTCGCCTCTCACATGAAGGTTGCTGCTGCAGGACCCTGTGGCAGCTGAAAAGAACATGTGCTTCCTCGACCTTCTCCTTCCCCTTTCCTTACAGTTTCTCGAAGTCACTCTTGACAAATGTCTTCAGAAAAATATTTTATGAGGTGCTTAACTATAAAAATATATTTTTCAAGTCTGTGTACACAATGAGGCCTTAAACACTAACCACACATGAGGAACAGTGTTCATTTGGTCCAGCATGTAGATGCTGGAGGAAATAGAAAGCCACCAGTGCTCTGTCAGAGCCAAGGTGGAACATATTAGCAGTTTTTTGTGACTTGATGTTATTCACCTGCTGCCAGAGAGGAACAAAACCCCTCACAGATGATGCCTTTTTTGTTTAAATGGCTGTTTGTGCATCAAGACGTACACCCTGAAAACACCAGCATGTACTATTAAAGATGGGACAGCTTCCATATAAATAAAAACTAAATATGCTTAGACTGCTTGATGAAAAGAAGGGAATGCTTGCTGGAGGAGATGGCCCATGGATAAGCTAGACAAGCTACCAGATTTAGAGCAAACAAAGCCAAGTAATTTTAAAACCAGTGCAAACATGCTGTAGAGTTCTCACAATTCATAGCAAAGGTGAGGAATAGACGTACTTTCAAAAGCAGAAGAAAGCTGAATTAGCAAATCCCATAGCCACTTTCACCTGTGCAGTGTTTTTTAGTAACTTGCAGAAGTATCTGTTCAAGTATGACCCGCAGGGAAAAAATCCCTTTGTAAATCCCTGGAAAATGTTTCTACTGTATTTAACATTTCCAAAATATCATGGCCATTATAGTGTCATTTCAGGAGCAGCTCATTCCATAATCTTGGTTTTATAAAGTGTTTTCCATTATGTATTGTGTTTGTGTAACCTGGTTTTTTTGGGGGGCAGGTGCTACAAGGGTGGATTCTATAAGAAGCTGTTAGAAGTTTCCTCCATATCCAGCAGAGCCAATCCCTGGTGGCTCCAAAGAGGGACATGCTGCTGGCCAAGGCTGGGCCAGTTAGAAATGGTGGTAACACCTCTGTGATAACAGATTTAAGAAGAAAGAGAAAAGTTGTTGTAATTGCACAGTTATGATTGCAGCCTGAGGAGAGCAGAGTGAGAACATGTGAGAAGAACCCTGTGGACACTGAGGTCAGTGAAGCAGGAGGGGCAGGAGATGTCCCAAATGCTGAGATTCCCCTGCAGCCCATGGTGAGACAGCCGTGTCCCTGCAGCCCATGGAGTTCCATGGGGAATGCAGAGATCCACCTGCAGCCCATGGAGGAGCCCACGCTGGAGCAGGTGGATGCCTGGGAGGAGGCTGTGACCCTGTGGGAGACCAATGGAGAGAGGGAACCTGCTCCCAGGCTGGAGCAGCCTGTCCTTGGAGGACTGCACCCCATGGAAGAGTGACCCACAACTGCAGCAGTTTTGGGAGGACTGCTGCCTGTGGGATGGACTCACACTGGAGAAGTTCTTGGAGATCTGTCTCCATGGGAGGGGACCCCACAGTGCAGCAGGGGAAGGACTCCTCTCCCTGAGCAGTGGAAGAAGCCACGGGTCATGAACTGACCAAAATCCCCATTCCCTGTCTCCCTGTGCCACTGGGGGAGGAGGTGGAGCTGGGAAGGAGGGAGGGGTTGGGGGAAGGTGTTTTGTCATTATTAATGAGAAATAATTGCTCTGATAATTGCTCTGATTTTGCTAGTAATAAATTCAGTTCATACATGTAATTAGAGCCTGTTTTGCCCATGATGGCATTTGATGAGGGATCTCTACCTGTCCTTATCTCAATCCACTGTTAAATGGAAGCATTTGTTAAATTTTGTCTCCCCTGTCCAGCTGCAGAGGTGAGGGAGTGAGTGGCTTTGGTGGCTGCCTGGCATCCAGTTAGGGTCAAGCCACTACACATTATTTTTAGCATGTTTTCTATATCACACTTGAACCTAATCAACCTGTGATTGCCTGAGAGAAGCAGCATTATTTACTGTTACAGCTCTTCAATTCAGAAGATTTCTAGATGTGTGACTTTCAAGGGAAGTCAAATATCAAAGCAACCTGACCACATATACCCTTCATTCACTCTTTTTCATATACTGTGAATACTCTTCTAAGTCCTGAAGTGGATTTTCCCCCCAGCAAAAATACTACATCTTTTTCCCTGTACCAATACACAATCTGTGTGCTCAGACTGAATCACAAAATCATAAGATGTTGCACAGTTACAGCTTGATGCAACATAGCAGCTCAGTTCACCATTTTGGTGAAATTATTTCAGCTATATAAAACAAGGAAACACCAGTGGATGAGGAAGCAGATGTTTTATCTGTCTTGTTTCACAGTAAAAACAGGGGAAACATACTGTCAGAATGGCATATTCTTAAATATAGATGTTTCCATACAGCCACTGTCCTTTGCATTGAGTTTTGTGAGGCTGTAAATTGCTGATAGTGTGTTGCACAATTTATTTCAGTTGCTCTTTAGCTTAAAACAAATGAAATTACAATTTCAAAGAAAACAGAATACAGAAGAGTGGATGCAGCACTGCAAAGGTGCTATTCCCTCTTCTAATAACCAGAGATAGGTCTTTACAGACCTTATTTGGATTAGAATTATATTCAGTTTCAGGCAGGGAGAAAGCAGCAAGGTCTAAGTTCTGACATGCAGTACGTACTTAAATTCTATTTTGATGTTTTTAAGAATACAGCAGTAAATCACATTTTTTCAGGTTGTAAGAGGAAGAATAGCAACAGAAAGATGTTAGATTTACTTTGAAATTCTTGGCTTATACTTTAAGGGATTTCATCTACTGTAATACCAATTTGCTTTAACTCTAAAAAAAATGTAAGATATTGGCTTGTTATAGCCATGGGAAATTTGTCTGTTGCATTTGTGACTTATTTAGAGGCTTTCTTTGAGATTCAAGCTGCTTATATTAACCAGAACACAAGATCAAGTCACTTGACAATTTGCATAAAGATGTTCAGTGCTTACCCAGTGTTTCTTGGAAGGAACAAATTAGTGCCTTTGCCTTGAGTAAGCCACATTAGCTGGACAAGCAGCTGAGAGAAGCACTTTTCCTTTTTGTGCACAGCAGTATCACCTCCTGTGTCTCAGGGGCACTGGGTCAGTGCAGGTCCTGGTCCGCCTACTCTGACCATAACTACCTTTGACGGAACCATGTCAGACTTGCCAAAAGTCACCTCTTTTGCTATCAGACAGACCAAGTGTGGCAGGGAAGAGGACTTAGACGGCAGAGTTAAGACTCCCTCTTGCACTCCTCTGTCCCTTTTTTAGGTTCTTCTGCCCAAGGAATAATGTCAACCTTACAATGCAAAGGCTTCTCTAGCACCTCTCATACTATGTCCCAAAATCAAGATACATTCTTTCAATTCTGCCGTGAACTAATAACCCACTATGCCTCTCACTACCAAAATTAGTCCTTGTCATTTAGAGGGATTAATTAGATGCTTCCACAACTCTCCCCAGGTCTAGCTCTCTGCCAAGATTACATGTTGAATGGACATTGTATTTTTTTCTGTGCTTGTACAGATGTGTTCTGTACAGTCTAATATTAGATTAAATTATAACTACTATATATATTATGGGTTTGTGCCAATAATAGTAAATTTAGGATCACCTGCAAAATATCAGGGTATTCTGCTTTTGGCAATACTAATGCTACAAAATAAAGAGAGAAACCCCAGAAAATTACATCCTACAAATACTTATACATATAACAGCATAGGTGGCAAAAAGTCATATTCTTGCCCTTCTGTGTCTGCCCAGACACCTAGCTTTCAGCCATTTCTATTACTGTGTAAGTTTTATTTGTGGTAAAACAAGCTCTTTTAAATTTTCCAAGTGTGTGTGCATCTGCAAGTAAACATAGGGTAGGTCCTTTACTTTTCATCTCTGCATACTAATGTATTTTGCAAATGTTTTAAACACAGCATGGCAACCCTTTCTGATAAATTCATGGAAAAAATATGACCTGTGGACAATGACTAATGTCTGTCTCATGCATTTCTGCCCTATATTCTGTCATACATTTGTGGGGGAGAAATTGTCATATGGATTAAGTTAGTAACACGCATCCTCACATTTTCAGGGAGTGCTTCCCCTTAAATCATATCTCTTTGGACCCTGACAGGCTTTCACACCTAGTCTTATTTCATGCTGGAACTTCCCAGGGACACATTAGTTGTGCTTCACAAATCACCATGTTTGCTGGTGAATGAAACACCCTAAGAAAGCATTACTTAAATATTTGAAGGAACTGGGAGCATTTTACACTTTTGGTGGTGGTGAACTAAAGGGTCTATCTCCTTGAAGTGTCTACCATATGTTTTGTTCTTAAAGCAAGTATCTTAATAAGGTAGTCACAGAAGATTTTGATTAGTGTAAGATTCCCTTGATATCTTTATCTCAAAGTATTTTTCCTCTATGATTTTCTGAGATATATGTTTTTCTAAGGGATAGTTGTTAGGGATCATACAAGGGAGTTTTAACCACTTTTTTTCTTCTTTTTATTCACCAAAAATATATCTCTTCTGTCTAGTTTAATCTATTTCTCTCATAGAAAAAAACCAAGAACATAAGTAGCAAGTGTCTCTCCTATATACCTAGACCATTACTTGCTTAATATCAAAGATTAGATATATATGATTGGATCTGAACAGAGCAAACTAAATAACTTCTTTGAAATAAAGGGGTTTTTTAAAAAAGTATGACATTTTTAATCTGGAAATTGACTTTGAAATACACTGTCTAACCAGAAGAATATCAAAAGCAGAAGTCTCAGAGACAATAGAGTCTTCTGTAGAAAGGTATGACAAATTATTTCCCCTCAGATAGGTTACTACCATCCCAGTGGCCATGATTTTCAAAACCCTTTTGAGGCTTTTGTCTGTAATGTTGTAGGCTTTCAAAGAGCTGAGTGCAGCCAGCCCAGCTGCTGTCTTTATAACACAGGTAGAATAAACCCTGGCAACACCAGTAAGTAGGTATTCAAACTAATGTTGTCAGGTTAGTAACCCAGTAGAATATGAGACAGGAGCCAGACTGAAGCAAATCTTACAACAAGAGGAAAAAAGAAATTGGCAAACGAAATTAACAAATTTGGCCAGGAGCCCATTTATTCCAACTCATTGTGGTCCATTTTTAAGAAGTGGACCTTGGCACCTGATGTCTTCAGAGGTAGTGCTTGTCAATGGCCTACTGGTGAGAATAAACATGAATCTAGTGTTCCATGAATCATTTCTTAGGTACTCCATTGCAGCATCCTACCATATAGCAGAGCACCATGACAGAGGGAAATACCATATAGCCACATCATAACAGGATAATCCAAACTGATTTCAGCTAATTTTGCCAGTCTATTCTACAGTTTCTAAACTGTCTGTCCAGAAGGTGGTGAGCTTTCCAGAAGATTGCACCCGTGCACCAAGTTATGTCAGCTGGTTGTTGTTGACACAAACTTCCTACACAAGGGCACAAGGTCTTTTGAGCTACTTCTGCTCTTGGAGGAGAAAGATAAATACCTCAAGAGGGCAGTAAATCTCATCTGAAGACAGGCAAATTCTGGAGCTACTTATCTACTAACCATGAAGGCAGAGTGGACTACTGACTTATAACAGAGAGCTATGTTGCAGACAGCTAAACATGAAATAAATTTGGCCTGTGTCCTATCGTGCACCCAGGTAATTCAGTAGGGACAAAGGGGTGAGTGTTCATGGCCTGGCTTCTGCACCCAGGCAAGGACACCTTGAAGGCAGACAATGATTCAGCTCCGCAAGGAAGCCAGTTCTTAACATTTTCTAGTGAAGTTATCATGTCTCTGGAGGGAAGTACAGAACCCAACTAAAAGGCAACTGTATAAAAACAGAGAGCTAAATCTCTGGTTTACACAGATAAATAAGTTGTCTGATTTTCAAAAAGGGCTCAGATGGATAAATTTTCGCAATTAAAATGCTCTCATTTGATGTCAACTGCATTCCCTGCTATAGGTAAGCCATAATGCCCTTCAAACCTATGGGTATTTTTAATTAGATTTATTTATTTAAATAGAAGTGCTCACATGCCTAAAACCAAATCTGTGAGTTAAGAGGCATAGCATGGTGGGAAAGGAGGAGAGACACACAGGTAACCAGCTCAGTAAAACAAATGCCAAAGAAGAGAGAACAAATCATTAACACTTCACCAAGAAAAAATCTGAAAGTTGCAGAAATATGCTTTGGGCTGTTTGGAGTATAAACTGCACGGTCATTGTAAACTAGCATACAGCATAACTTTCTGTCTATCCTTAAACACATTCTTTGTCACCGTAACAAAAGCCACAGCTGTAAGCAGTTTATGCTGCAATTGCTTGGTCAACAGCCATTGGAATAAAAGTAAGATGAGTCCTCCTTTGTTGCCTCAACAGCCCTCACCTCTGCTACAAAAATGCTCTTTAACTGGCTGCAGACGGGCTTCTTCACAAGTGTTTCTAATTCAGTTAAACATCTTGATAGGAAATGTCATAAATTACGTGTATGAGACTGTCAGTAGAATTTTCAACAGAAGTAACATGAGTTCATATTGAAATAAAATGAGAACCTTGGACAAATTTCTGAGCCTATAAATGTTCAACTTCACCTAAAATCCCACTTGCAAAGACATTTGGGAATACTCTGATGATCCCAGAAAACGTGTGTTTGGTGAAAGAGGGAGACTCATAGACTGCAATTTCCCTAAATCTTGCACTATAATCTTCTGCACTTTCCACAAGTGATTCCATTTATGCTTTTCAGAAGTGATAAAATGTATCACATATGAGCTATTGTGTCCATTTCCTGAATACTCATCTCAGTCCGGAAAAAAAAGATCTCTTTGCACTTTGATATTTATTTCCAGGTGTACTTATTTCTCTGGTAGGCATTTGAGATCTGGGTGCTGAAAAGATGCATGCATGTACTTAAGGTTATATATGTGAGTACCACCATTGATCTCAGCAGGACTACCCTCAGTCTGAAGTCACTGAGACTACTCATGTCTGAAATTGGGCAAGTAAATTAAACCCTTTCAGGATCAGGGTTAGAGCACACAGCTTTTCCTCTTAATAGTGGTGAATGAAAAAAAAAAATCTGATTTCCAGAGCTAGTAATTTATTTTCTTGACACTTCTGTTATCAAGCAAGTTATTTCAGTTCTAATTCTGAACTGAATAATTCTGCTCTATTTTTCCTGCACTTGTAATTGACATTTTTGTAAAACACGGTTCTTGTTTTAACTGCAGACTATGCTAACTTTGAAGTATTGTATGCTACCATGTAGCCACATTTTAGAGGTGTTGATTGGTTTCCCGAGAAGTTAAGTATGTCTACTGCATGTGGTTCTCTTCTATTTTATGGGATTCATATGCCACACCACTCACTTTTATGCCTCTGGTTCTTCGTTAAGGAGTGTGATTAACATCTATCATTGTCAAATTTGCATTGAAATAGAAACCATTGCTTTGAAGCATCATGGATTTGAACTCCATGTTCTGGAACTGATGTGATTCTACACACACCACTCATCCTAACACGGTTTCAGGTTAAGGCCAGTTGCTGCATATCTATAACTCACAGTTTTATCCACCCTTTTAACCTCTTTGGAGAGTTCCTTCAAATCTCTGCTCTTGTGCTTAGTCTTGTTGGGCAGCTAAGCATTCTCAGTAAAGCACAACCACACTTAAGAAAATGCTGCTTTTCCTTCCCATAACATCAGCAATAAATATAAAAATAAGTAGGCAATTTCAGTCAAAGTATAGATTATATTAAACAGAAGGATAAGATTTAAGAAAAAGGAGGTTATAAACAAACAAAAATCTATACTCTTACCCACCTTAAAATAAGATGGGGTACCCAAGGAAAAGCCTGGTTTCTTCACACTGCAAAGAAATGCAAGAAGCTGTTCCACAATAGTCCTATGGATGGAATGGGATGTTTTTGCTTTCCACATGTTCATGACTTTACATTTGGTTATAGTCAGAGAAGCATGGTTTCCCCAAATAATAGCTCATATGTTGCAAGTTACACTTCTGAAGTGTTTAACTCTGAGATATCCTACCTTTACTATAGATTAATGGGTAAACTTTTTTGGTCATTCTACCAGCAATCAGCAATTAAGTACACATATTTAGTCAGCAATCATTCCAGTAAACAAACACAGGTCAATAGTAAAAAACTAATCAACAAAGTCCAAATATATGAATAAGTCTATATATTTATATATATATAATTCTGTGGATTCTAACACTAGTTCTAATTTCCTATACTTTCTCTCTAGCCAAGAGTCTCCTTTTCTCGTGTTCACAGAGAAAATTATATCAACTGCGTAATAAACTCATGATGGCATTCTTTCAGAGTGACTGAAATTGGATGCTCTAAAACCATAGATAAATTGCATTAGACCCATTGCTGTGAAATTGCTGAATCAAATACCAGCCACAGAAATGTCTCCATTTTCACAAGAAAAGGCTCTGGCTAGCATTTTCTTGCCAGTCAGGAAATACTCAGCCTGAACTTTTTCCTGGTAAATAAGATTCACCAAGATCCCAGATTATTTTCTATAACGGGTTCATATTAAAAAAAAAAAAAAAAAAAAAAAAAAGAAAAAGAACCACTTTGAAATCTTTAAAGCTGTTATCTAAGCCATTATTATTTTCAGTGTAATCCTTCTCAATGGTTATTGAAACAAGCAGCGTGAGACAGAAAGCAAAGCCAGTGAAGACAGATGGATTGGTAAAAGCAAGTCAAGGAAACAGTTTTAGCCTGTTTCCTGAGGAAATGTACTTTTATATGCCACTGTTCATCTGCCTGTGTTTGTACCTCTGACTACTGCTACCTTGCCATTGCTTTTCAATTTTAGCCAATGTGCAGAGGACATAGTGCAAAACACTTTCATGCATCTTCTGTAAACAGGTAGTAAAATAGTGGGGAGAGAGCAATGAGTCAGAGGCTGTAGGCTTTATTCAACCACAATCTGTCCTCAGAGAGTTAGATGGGTGAAAGGCAACATGACTGTCCCAAAGAGAGGAAAAGCCTTTGTCAGTGTTTACACTTCAGAAGGCATCAGACAACTCAACTCAGCTTTGAGGCATAAATTCACAGCAGCCCTATTTTTCCTCTTTTTTTTTTTTCTGGAACTGCTTTTTGATTCATCCATTAATTATCTTCAGGAAAGCTAATCACTAGCATCAAGTTCTCTGCAACTGACACAGAAGCATATACAAAATGACTCACCTGTTATTGTTTGGGAATATGCTCCTACATTTAAATGTTGCTACATTGTTACTGATAAGAATTGTCATAATAGTACTTCAAAATTACCTACGTTTTTTCTTTTTTTCTGGAGATTACAGAAAAGATTCAGAAAATGCATCAAAACTTTTTCTCCTCTTCCAAGGAGGCAAAGTGGGCAAGAGGTGCCAAGGACATGCAGAGATGAAAGGAAATTTCTTCTACCTTCTATTCAGTCGTGTCACCAAATATTAGCAGGCCCTGGAATTAGTAGTAGTAACTATACTACTAAAAAAAATTAGGAACAATTATAGTAATGATTAATATATACGTATACTATTACATTATAGCATTACCTGAGAACTACACTGGGAGAGAACCAGACAGCTTTACTAATAATATATAATTCAGTATCAAAGCAAATAATAGGAGTGAAAGTCCTCACCTCTTTCTCACCTTCTAAACAATAGACGGTGCTCTTTTATGCTTATCCATGTTCTCAGCTTTATGAATCCATTATATATAAAATTGCCAAATCACCATATAGTTAAGCAATTCCAGGTTCATATTACAGTTTGCATTGTGGTTGGAAAAATATTTTCAAATACTGCTTAAACTTACAATAACTCTTCAGAACTTGTTTTTATATGTGACTGGGGCCTTTAATCTCTTCCTAGTGCAGACAGGGACCTGACTCCATTAATCTGCAACTGATTTGTGTGATGGCAACATTTCCAGCTGCACAAGTGCTGTAACAGCTACACTGAAATTAGCTCATGAGTCAACATATCTAGTTGGGTTATTACATTATTGCATCCATTTATCTATAAATGAAATACAGCTGCGTTGTCTGTTGCACCATTTTAAAACCTCTACTTAATGAGCCTTAGAGCTCAAAAAGACTGGGAGCATTTGGTGACAACAAATAAAAGGGAAACTTAACCTGGTCCTGTATTATCCAGCTTTATTTCTTTTTTCTGGTAGAACCTAATCAGATGTTTACCGTAAATATGGGCAGTACTCTTAGTTTATTTGCTAAATAGGAGTCGGACACAGGAAGCATGCCTGGGTCACAGTCAAAGGCTTTCATTTGCAAAACAAGGTCACCCAGGTCTTTGTGACAGACACTTGAATTAAGAAAAGCTTTTTTTTCCGTGCAGTTCAACATCAGGCTGACATTTTGATGGATCCTCCTTAATCTTTTTCACATTTTCTTTCACTAAATGGGGCAGCATCACCATGGCCTAGCAGTTTCCTCATTTCTGGAGGGAGGGGGAGGATGGGAATTATGGGAAGAGGGAAAGATGGGATTGGGGGCTGGGAAGTTTTCTCCATATTTTCAAAAGTTGAAAGAATCTCCGGAGAGCTCCCAGATTGCCTGTATACTTCTTTATGTGCAGCATGTCGAACACCTGTTTTCAATTGCATCGACAGATCAGAAGATCCTCCTCCTTGGAGTCTGCAAGCCTGGCTGGAGCATATAAAACATTCCATGCATATGGCTGTCATTTCAGTTTTCTTTGCAATTGATTTCTGTTCTGTGTGTAGGTGAGAGGCTTGTTTGAGGCCTGCTTACATCATACCTATGGAACTTGATCCCCACTGTAGGAAATGCATACAGAGGGCATTTGTTTAAACTTTTGGTCAGTGGGGGTCATTCTCATTGTGAATGGATTTTCACTCATAAACTATGTGAGATTAGTTTAAGTCCTCACTGGAGACCCCAGCTTTACTGAAATCGTGCCACATGAAAGCAAGATGACTTCTCATTTGAGCTTGTCACCATGCAACTTCCAGATGCCGGCACATCAGCCGGCAGCTTTTGCACAACTATCTGTCACAGCTGCAGCAAGGAGGGCTGGGGAAATTCCACATTACAAGGAGCTGTGATACACCCATTCCTGGGAAATAGCTGTTTCAAAGAAAAAGTGGGATCACCAGAAGGAAATTGACCCTTCTGCTCACATGAAGGTGACCTTATTGCTCCTTATTTTGTAAATCCTAATGTCACAGACCTAGAGATGGAACCATGCCGTTGGGGTAAAACCTGAGTGCAATTTTGAACATCCACTTTTGTGTTATTCTAGATGCTAATGATTGATCAAGTTCATCCCTGAGATACAGTTTGGGAGTAGAGGTGAGTCAGCTAAAGGAGATGGAAGAGAAAGAAGTAGGAGGAAAAGGTCTTTGCAGGATGAGTAAATGTTGAGTTAAACCGGTTGTTCATTCACAAAATATTACAACAAACAATGAACTTGACTAAGGAAACAAGTTAGCTCCTTTTTCCCCAGGGAAGTATATAAGATGAAAAAGACCCAGAAAGATGTGTGTGGCTCTGTGAGCAAAAAAGCATCAGTTTCTTCCTAGTGTGTCCACAGTCTCACTGCCCAGCAGCAGCACCTTTCACCCAGGACCCTCAGGGAAAGTCTGCTGACATGGCTGGAGGAGGCTGTACCATGCACTGAAGTCTCCTCATGGGTCTCAGAGGTCTCAGAGCATATGTCAGAAATGGACCCCAGGTACCTCTAACAGAGACAACTCCATGCTACCAGCTACAGCCCCTCTGATGGTGTCCAGACACCAATCACCTGAATGGCCTTCTTAGAAGCAACCATTTATTTAACTATGGGAACCACAAGCTGGTGGGGCCAGTGAGGGAGCGTAGAACCCCAGAAGATAAGGGGCTAATGTGTCTACATGAAATGCAAGATAGAAGGAGTGTTGTGAAACCAACCAAGGATGGTTTGTAATAATAAACTGTAAGAACAGGATATTTCCCTTCCTTCCTTCCTTCCTTCCTACCTTCCGCACCTTCCGCACCTTCCGCACCTTCCTTCCTGCCTTCCTGCCTTCCTTCCTTCCTGCCTTCCTTCCTCACCTTCCTTCCACACCTTCCTTCCACACCCTCCTTCCTTCCACACCTTCCTTCCTTCTGCACCTTCCACACATTCCACACCCTCCCTCTTTCTTTCTGTTTCTCTCTCTCTTGCTCTTTTTTGTTTGTTTGTTTGCTCTATTGCTCTCCTTCTCTCTCTCATTCTTTCATTCTTCTTTTCCTTTGTCTCATCCTTTTTAGCCTGCCCCTTCATCCAAAGTCCACTAATTTGTGCTTATATAGTAGGTCAGGAACTAACCAATTTCCATGCCAAGTGTGTGTTTACTAATAAAACTTGGTGATTTTTTGTGGGCTCTCTGACTTCAGTCAATCCTTACAAGCATTTACAAATTTTGGGTGCTGCCCTCCCCCTAAGGGTGAAAAAAAAAAAAAAAAAAAAAGGAAAAAAAAACCAGCCAGGAGGAAGAAGTATGTGAATCTAGATGTCACACTACAAAATGGTCAGAACAGAAGGCCAGCTCAGTGGCTTTCTCCAGCAGACATGTGGCCTCTCACTACCTGCCCTAAGCTTGGCACTCACCTCCTTGGGTGCTCAGACCTGTGCCAGGACTCCAGTGTTACTCAGGGCCCCAGGCCCCCACACAGTTGCCTGTGGTGCCCAAGAGGAGAAATGAACCACAAGTACAGGGATGTCCCATTTGCACATGAAGGATGGTGAAGGCTCCTCTCCGGGGTGCTCAGGGAGTTTTGGCTTATAATATCAAGCCATCCTTGACACTTACATTCCTCTGGACAAAGACTTTCACACTTGAGACCCCCCAGTGTTTTCATTCCTATTATCATGATTACAGAGCATGTAATTCCTTTTCTCCTTTTTTTTTTTTTTTCCTTCATTTGATCTGTCATCAAGGAGCTGTTTTCTTTGCTCCCCTGGCCACTCTGCCCCTCCCAGCCTCGGCTGTCTCTGGGAAACACACACACGCACACATGGCCTTTACTGTAAGGCAGCCCTCAAAGCAAGGGAAAAAAAAACAAGATCAAAAAGTCACAAGTGTAGCAGATGTCAAGTGGTCCCTCAAGACCTCTACTTAACCCCTTCTTCAGACCTTGTTGGACAAGAAATCAATCAGTAGTAAAAGCTAAGCTTTTCCAAAACTTTACTGTGTTTTATTATAAATTAATGGTCAGTTTATTTATCCCAATGCTTTGCCCAGCTACAGGAAACATTTAATGAACTGGCTTAAAATCCTGGCTATGAACACACTTTCTACTAATTGGGGTTGTTTATGACTTTATGTAATAAAGTTTGACATTGCAAACTGTGAACACTTTTTACAGTACTTCCTTCTCTTTCTGCCCCTCAAATGTCATCTAAAACCAGGTGTATGAAATGTCTGTGCAGCAGTTAAGCAATCAATGCCTCTTATCTAAATGACAGAGATGTATGGGGCATTTAAATCCTAATGATTATAAATGGGGGAGAAAATAAGCGTGGAGGAACTTTTCCATCTTTTTTCTCTAAGTACAGTATGCCTTGCAAATTTATCATATTCTCCACAAGCCACATTAGGATTGCCTACATTTCCTTACAAAATGAAAAATTGCAAACTGTTTTGCAGAGGGAAAATAACTTCTCAAATTGCAGCTTTGTCTGCAGTTTGGGGAACACTGCCCAAGTTAAAATTGAAAAAAAAAATGTAATAAAAACAGTAAGTCAGCCTGAAAAGGTAGAAAACTTTGAACAGTTCATTGGACCAAGCCACTGAAAAATTATTTCCCCCTGAGCACAGTGGGTTTTCAAAGTCTTCTGAAGACTGGAGAGGAGGAGGGAACAGTTCTACCCATGTATTTTATTCTGAGTCGACTTTGGTTTACAGCTGCTAGTTCCAGTTCTGCAATCAGTTCTACCCTGGCAGACCTTTTCACCTAGGCAGAGATCCTATGAGGGCTCTTCATCTTTGCACAAGACATTACTCCCCCAGTTAGATCAGATTGCAGGATCAGGGCCTGAGCATGAATGCATCCTGTCCTCGCAGGAAATGCTTGACTCAGCCAAAGAAGTGTAACTCAAGAAAAAGCACTCTACTTTGTGTGGAAAAAAACTTCACCAAATATATTAATCTCTTTCATTCTGTCACTGCAAGCAGCATCTGCAAGAAAAAGTGACATTTGCTCCTTCTTTGACATGCCAGTCCTCTTCCAGGATCATCCTGGAAGAATAAAATTACAACCAAATCCTGCACAGGTACAGAGGTCTGTAATTATGTCTCTTCATGCATGACTGGCATCTTGATTTTGTATGATGCAGTTTGATCTTTATCTGCCTGATTACAGGCACAATGAGAAAAAGAGCATGACCTTCATCTCTTACTTTTCCACCCCCAGTCTGGGGATTTTCAGCCCTTGGTCTGGTTTATCACTGATAATCCAGCCTCTTTCAAAGACAAAACAGTGGAAATTTGTTCAGGAGTGTCTAGGAGTTGCTGCACACTTATACCTTTTTTTCCATGCTTCACAACCTTATGTCCTTGGAGGACCTCAGCCACACCAACACACACAAACACATACACAGCAGGTTCATTGACAGATCTACCTCCAACAGGTCTGCATAACCAAACCCTCTTCCCCTAGTTTTTTCTTAGTAACTGCTGCCCTCCCCTAAACTCCACTTGCCTGCTTGCTGAGGACAACGAATTTCACACACTGAGGCATATACTGGGAGACACATCCAGAGAGAGAACTGAAGGTGGAAACCTAGAACGTGTGAGCTAGCAAGGATTAGATCCAGCATCATGGACCCAAAACAAGAGAGGACACAGGGTGACATGCAAAGGGGGCAGGCCAATCTCAACACACAAAATCTTGAGCTGCAGTTGGCAGCCACAGGACAAAAGGACACACCAGGCTCAAGGGTATGTAGAATGTTGCATACCTCTGCAAACATTCAACTTTTTATGACCTCTGGGCCATGGCTGGCAATTCTGGGATACTCAAATTAGTTATAAAAGTGTCTATGGATCTAAGTATGTTACTGCAGGCTCACTGGATTTTCAAACGAGTCTGACCAGGATGGATAGGTGTCTGGCATCAAATTATCCTATGTCCTAAGTATCTAATTTGCCTTCCTGCATCTGAAAATTCAGAAGTATCTGAATATCACCTGAGGTCTCTAAATACCTTGAAAATCTGGCACTTAACATCTGGGATCTGTGGAACAAAGAGTCCCATTACTGAGAACATTCAAAAGGCTTCTAGTTAAGACAAGATCTTCTTTTCTGTATTTTGGGTCTGGTTGGGGTTTTTTTTTTTCTAAAATTGTCATAAGGACATCTGGAACATAGGTGGGATTCTCCATGCAATGCTTCAAGCAGCATTAAATATTGTTCACTTAGCTCCTGTATCTAAGAAGTATTTTTCTGTGTCATTTATAAATAAAATGCTATGAAGTCAAGTCAGTATTTCTTTTTTCTTGATTTCCAAAGAGGATAAAAATATAGTGTGGTTGCAATTAATCTTTTTTTTTTGTCTTCAGAAACCTTTTTCAGATTTGTTAAAAAAAACCTGTTTTTATTTCTTTAAGCACCTCCACTGTAGCATAAGGGGGAAAATGAGAAATAGTTTTCTCTAATGCTACAGGGTTTTTCTCTTTAATCAAAAGCATTTGATGGCTGAACATTAATAACATGTTTGTCAGTAACAGTAGTCTGGTTCAAACACCATTCTTTGAACTAGAGTATCATATTTGGGTACATTGCAAGTCCACAGTGATTTTTACACAGCGTTTTATTTTACCTTTTCCTTGTGTCAAGAGATTCAAGTTACATGTGAACTGACAGACAGATGCAATAGATCCTCTGCAGAGAATAATGGTAGGCAATGGGTTTTGTAACTTTTCAAAGTGGACTGCCATATTTCAAGTGTCCAACCTGGTGATGAATCTGCTATCATTTACCATTAAATGCTTTGGTCTCTGCTTTCAGATATGCTTTTTCTTTCAGCCTTGTCATGAAACACAAAGAATGACCAGTTTTGCTTTTATTAAAATCCATGCCAAAACCATAACAAATTCCAGGACAAGCAGGACAAAACCCAAAATAAACCTATGAAATTGTGTCATATGGCAACCTAGCCATAACGTGGAAGAGATACGATAGTCATTAAGACCTTCCACAGCTATCAAAGTCTGGAAGAATCTCTAACAGATTATGTCTGACATTTGAAGGGAAACAAACAAATATTTAACAGTTTAAGAAGATGTAGGTGTTTGTGCCAGACTCAGAGTATCAATCTTTGGGTTTTGAAGTAAAAAATTGCTGTTGGCGGGAGACATTTTTTTTAATTTTTAGAAAAATTTAAGAGTGTGGGAAATTTTACAAATATTTGAGAGAGTTTGAGATCGTTTTGGTTTGTCTAATGTCTCTGATACTGGCATATACAATGCAGAGAAATGATAGATTGATGGTCACCACAAATATCAAAGAATATCACCTGCTGGCCCAAATATGGCATACCCTTATGGTGTCAGATTCTACTTGTCCTTTTTATTATGGTTTACTTAAAAAGGTCAGAGTAGACTGGGAATCCCAATGAAATTCAATCTCTCCATTTAACAAGGCATCTAGTAAGATGCCTTGAATAGGATAGGAAAAACTGTATTTTGAGGACTGGAGTAATCCTTAAGGAGTTTTATTCTGGCCACAGATGAAATAAACTGACTTGATACTTTATTTATTTATAGTCAAGTAATATTTTACTTCATATTTTTAATTAAAATCTTATTTCTAAGTGTTTCTATGTATAGACATAGGATTTGTGAGAGACACCATAAAGTAATAGGAATAGTGTTTTATATATGGATATAATACAACAAAAAATACCTGTCCAAACTGAGAAAAGCAGAAATCTTGAACAAAAAATGCACTTCTTCAAGAATCAATTTATTTGCCCACGTATCTCCTCTGTGAGGTATATGAGGAACAAAGGAATATAATTTCATAGAAGAAAGAATGGTTTCCTCCTCCAGACTCCCATCAGCACACTAACTATAACCTCACATTACAGAATATTAGATTCAGTCCCACAGAATGATATGTCATGCAATAATTCTTTGTCAACTTTTTATCATTATGCCAAGAAGCTGTCCCATTTAACACTGTGACAAGATAATAGCTTCATATACTTATCTCCTACCTCTGATGGAGATGTTTGCCTTCAAAAATAGTTGGCTTTTTAGTGTATACAAGAAAATACCTGAAAAAAAGTCAGAATCTAAGATAAATATCTCCCAAATTTTAAATACCAGTTCTACTGGGAAAAAAATGAAAATCATGAGTTTAGTTTCCACTGTGCTTTCCTTCACTTAGGACAATGTCAATTTCAAAACTGGAGAGAGGACTCCTTTCACAGCTTATCTTTGCAGCCTAGAATCAGTCCTCAGACACCATTTATGTTTAACTCTAGTGAATGCAGTTAGTCCCCCTGCTGTCATAACCACCACAACTGCATTCAGTTTCTTCCAAAGAAAGATAATAAAGAAAGAATAGTCACATTCCATTTGCTGGGAAGTAGACCCATGCCTGCTGACAAAATTAAGGCAGCACTGAGAGCAGCTTTTAGAATTACACACGAGATTTTATTTTTCAGCATACTTGGCAACAAAAACCAGAACCATCAGAAACATACGTGCAGTAAAAGGTAGTATGTTTTTACAGCATCCATCAAAATCCATATCCCTTTTTTCTTCTCTTTTCTGCTCCCCACCATCAGCCATTCCCTTTAACCACAGGTGAAAACCCTTGAAATGTTCTTTAATTTTTTTTTTAGCATGTGATGTTAATGTTATATGTTTAGGTGAAATGGCTTCTGATAAGCAGCTTCTGAAAGATCAGGCAGCACCTAATCCTCTGTGATAGCCCCTCAGGAAGGTATTCCTCTGCCATGTCCCTACCTTAATGTCAGTGAGATGATAGGAGGAGTGAGGTCAGGAGATACTTCAGACTGTTCTCCTTGGCTGACATATTTCAAAGCAGTCCCAGACACTGACTGCAGCATCAGGATTGTCTACTGAGAAATGTAATCCAGGGAATTATAACCAGGTCCCTGATTCAGCTTCATGTTTTCCCTGAACTGGTTGAAATCTGGCAACAGGTAGCAATACAGTCTATTGTGTTTGATGGAAGCAAGGGTCTTCAGAAACAGAAGCAGGCAGCAGCTCATCTGCCAAAATAATTTTCTGATGGGTCAGCATAGAATATTTTAGTCAGCTGCCTTTTAAATTAGTTCAGTTGCCTTCACCTTTGCCGTTCTCTTGGGTTTAGGTTCTTTGTCTGATTCCAGACAAATCAGTAAGAAAATGAACCCTGCCATGCAGCACCATTGCATATCCTAGGCTGTCTCACAGTGGAAAGATTTCATCTTCTGTGGGTGAACAGCAATAACATTTGAGCTGAGCGGTCTGGGATGGTAATCAGGTCTCCTGAGAAGTCATTGCAGCAACATTGGCATTTAAGTCTTCAGAAAATTTTGCAAGCAGATTGTAAGCTTTGACTAAGAAATTATGATCTCTAAACTGTACTGTAAATACCTGCCACAAGAAACCCAGACTAGTCTGATTTTGTCATAAAACTATCCTATTTGGACTACTGGAGAAACTGCAGAGTAGACTTCATTAATGTGGAAAATCATCATTTTTGATTAAAAACTAAAGACTTGCAGAAAGAGTACTTAAACACTCATTCCCTTGTCTCAGCACATATTAATGTTCTGCATTACTTTTTAAAATCTTTTTAACTTGTAAGCACAACTTAATTTCAGCCTTGAGAAATCTCATGGAGTTTTCTCAGACTATCAATGGAAGTGTTTTCAGAAATGGAGTGAAGCATGTGACATACTCAACTCCACTGAAAGAGCTTTCACTAGGCTTATGAATTTAGGTGTAACATCTGACAGTACTGGAAAGCATCTGCTTTCAAAGCAGGGAACATGGTGCCTTTCTGTTAGTGTTGGCCTAACCTTGGACCTTCATCTGGAGCTTAATGAACCAGCTGCAGGGGGAAAAGCACTGGGTATCTGTGCCTGGGTATCCAATCCTGACCCTCCTGGGGCCCCCTCAGACATACCAATTACTGCTATCTCTGAGTTAGACTGACACCTGTTCACTAGAAACCAGGCTGATGTAATCAAACCATTTTTGCTCAGATGGTGAAGACTGTTGGTGCTGCTGATTGAGACTTGAAAAACTTGCTTTTCTGTAACTGCCTCTTTTGAGTTTCTTGAGTTTTTATGCTACTTTTGGTTGGGATCGGTTTTGGTCATCATTACATCTTACAATGAGACATGTGCATAGCAATAGCCAGGAATCCCAAAACACTGTTTTCAAGGTTACAAACAACAGTGCACATGGGACAAAGTAGAATCTATGCCATACACCAAGGTTGTTTTCTCTTTGTCTACATTAGGACTGGACATGGAGTTAGAAACTAAGTTAGAAGCTTCATTATTGCTGACACATGAAATTCAAAACGTAGAACACTGAAGGAAAATAATCTAAAATTCAAACCATAATCACACCAGCTCTTGGACATGGAATATAATGTATTCAGCAGCTGGACGTTCTTCAGGTTGCACCAAAACAGCTGCAAAATGACTGTGTGCCTCAGTAAAAGTGAAATCCAAAAACAAGCAGTCTACATATTAACCATAATGTACACAGGCCACCACATATGCTGCAACAGCACCTTTCATCAGCAGCCAGTCAGAAGAATCAATTACTTCCTAGAAGAGCTCTGGACATATTTTAAACACAGAAAAAATGCTGCTTTCAAGAGGTTACTTTTCAAGACTTATAATCAAGTGTCTGACAAAACGATAGGCCTGTGCATTACCAAACTGTATAAAAATTACTAACTTCTGCAACAAGCAAATTCCACAGGACCCAGCTCTTCTTCTGGGGGAAGAACAAAGGGTACAGCTGTTCCAAGGATAGTACTTCAGCAGACTTCTCTGCATGCAACAAGGAACTCTAGATCAGACTAGAGTGTTTATATTACTTATACCAAACTGCTAAGCCTAAGCAAAGCTGGCACTCATAATTAACAAGAATAACACTACAGAGAAGAATAGAAACCACAAAGGGTATGGGTCCCTGTAACTCTGCAGAAGGAAACATAAATGAAAGACAAAGAATGTAAATGATGGGCTAACAAGAATCTGTGGACAAACTCGTATGAGCCAAAGACTTGCAAATATGCAATTCTATCATTTTACATTTTATTAGAATAGGCAGATACTACAGGATTCCTTGTCTGCTTCATAAGTATATGACACCTGCAGAGGGAAAAGAGCACATAAGGTAGTGTCCCTACATAGAAGATAAATAAGCATAACATTCTGCATAAAAGCCCTTAACTCACAATATTCAGACTTCTGCAAGAATATATCAAACTGGAAAACCATGGGTTCTCCACATAAACTAAAGATGGACCTGTGAGGGAAAACATGGATACAGGTAAGTTAAGCTATAGATGGAGACAGTGGGAATACAGAGCAGTAAAGACAGGCATTGTCTGATGGTGGAAAGACCTCTACCATCACAAACTTCATCCTTTTCACAGAACTGTTATTCAGCCTGCTGGCCAGTGACAATAGCCTATGCCAGTCACAGACAGAAAACTTGGAACCACTCAGCAGTGCAGGAACCAAGGCAAGGAAGATGTCTTTTACCTGACAGTGCAGTGCAGTAGAGAAGGGTTCCATCCACATTCCACCTTTACCATACTGCAGACATTTAAGGGCCAAAATATTTCAGAAGAAATGTCAGACTGTCATAGTTTAGTAATAGTGTTCCCCAATTTAGTTCTTTTTAATACTTCTATTTAGTACTATGTAGTACTTCACTGAAAAGAGCACCATAAACCATTACTCTCATGGCACAAAAGGTGAATTATTTGATTATCAGTTGAGATAAGAACAACTTACTGGAAACAGTGACGAGAAAAACCAAACAGTAACAGCAAAAATAATAATAATGACATTGTACAAAAGAAAAAGATTTGCATCATCAACCTGGGGCAATGGATAATGGTGGATGGATCCTATGCCCACCGCATTTGCTCACAACCAGAAATGTCTTCTCCAAAGCGAGAATCCCTCAGTTCCACCCCCCACCTCCCCTGCCTCTGCAGTGATGTGCAGTACAGAGTAACAACATAGACACACCCACACAGCTCCAGGCTCCATCCCCTCACAGCTAATGTGGAAAAATTAACTGTGTTCTGGCCTAAACGAGGACACAGATGACAGACAAATATGTAGATCCAAAGAATGGATGAAGTTATTGAGTCTTTCATTAACAGATTTGCAGATTACACCAAGCTGTGAGCGTGTGTCAATTTGTTGGAAGGAAGGAGGGCTCTGCAGAGAGACCTGGAATGTTTGGATGGATGGGCAGAGTCCAACAAGATGAAATTCAGTAAGTCCAAGTGCCAGGTCCTGCATTTTGGCCACAGTAACCCCCTGCAGTGTTACAGGCTGGGGACGGTGTGGCTGCACAGTGCCCAGGCAGAAAGGGACCTGGGGGTGCTGGTCCACAGCCAGCTGAACATGAGCCAGCTCTGTGCCCCAGTGGGCAAGAAGGCCAAGGGCATCCTGGCCTGGATCAGGAATGGTGTGGGCAGCAGGAGCAGGGAGGTCGTTCTGCCCCTGTCCTGGACACTGGTGAGGCCACACCTTGAGTGCTGTGTCCAGTTCTGACCCCTCAGTTTGGGAAGGACGTTGAGATGCTGGAGTGCATCCAGAGGAGACAACGAGGCTGGTGAGGGACTGGGAACACAAACCCTGTGAGGAATGGCTGAGGGAGCTGGGGGTGTTTATCCTGGAGAAAAGGAGACTCAGGGGTGACCTTATCACTCTCCACAACTCCCTGAAGGGTGGCTGTAGTCAGCTGGGGGTTGGACTCTTTGTCCAGGAAGTAACCAACAGAAGGAGAGGACACAGACTCAAGCTGCACCAAGGGAAATATAGGCTGGATATTAGGAAAAAGATTTTTACTTTTGGAAGAGTGATAAAGTACTGGAATGTTCTTCCCAGGGAGGTGGTGGAGACACGATCCCTGGATGTGTTTAAAATAAGACTGGGTTGGCACTTGGTTCCATGGTCTTGTTGAGGTGTTAATGCATAGCTAGGACTTGATGATCTTGGAGATCTCTTCAAACCTAGTGATTCTGTGAATTCTGTGTGAAAGAAGGTTATGGAAATGAGCTGAAGTCTTCCCAGAAGTAAATATTGGAAGTCATTTTATGAACGAATTTTGCAGGGCTCTCTCTGCAAATACATGAATCACAGCACTACAATGATGGATCACTGTGTACATTAAAAATGAATTCCCTGTCCCCAGTGTTAAATCCTAACCATCAGCTTGTAGGATGGAGAGATGAGTACCATTGTGAAACACACTCAGCAGAGCCCTACCGGATAAGAAACCAAAATCTATTAGGATAGGCTGTCATGAAATCACAGGTGCAGAAAAAACACTTTGTGATGACAACCTGCTGTCAAAATTAACTCACAAAGAAATAAGGTGAGGGAGTGGTGAGTGTGTAGTAAGAAATATGTCTTTGGATCATTTTATTTTACTGATAACATCAGATGTAAGGAGCACAAATAAAATGCTAACAAAGTTAGAAGGCCATGGATTTGCTATCTCAAATAAATGTGGCAAAAGGCTGTGATGATGGACAGCTTCCTGAAAGAGGAGGCAGAAGATAATACATGTGGTAACATGAAAACTCTCTTTAGAGGAAATGCTTAACAAGACATAGTATGTGGGAAACAGACTAAAGACTGAATGTTGCATTTACTTGGCTTCTTATCTTTTTTTTATTATATATTGCAGAAAACAGAGAATGCTGTTCCCATTGAGGGCAATCAATCTCCTGAGATCTCTTCAGGCACTTGATGGAACAATTGTAGTACAGATTGCTTGTGTTGAGGTTAAAAGTTAAACAAAATTCTGACTTTAAATATGTATCGGAAAATATGCTTGGGCAAAACAGAGTCCTCAGGGCTAACCGATGAGTCAAATGGTTAAAGTTCTGCTTGGAACAGTTCATAAAACAATTCCCAGTTTCTGTCTGACAAACTTCCTTCGTCACCTCTGGGTTTGGTTAGTTAACTTCCAAGAACAAACCTGTACTTTCTACTTGTCATCATTAAGTGAAATGAAAAGCTTTTGTTAACCACTTTGAGTTGTTTGACTGTGATAAAATAGTTTTGATTAGAGACTGTTTTATGTTACTTTCCAGAGTTTATTTTTCCTTTTAAAGGTAATATGAGACCATAGGTTAGATTTAAGGTTTTCTTAAGTAGTCTGTCCAGAGGTAATAGATACTTTGGTTAAAAAAAGGTTATCTGTCTTCACTTGCATTATGCTTGCTGTTTGTCTTCTTCATAACATAAAATGTATTTTGTCTGCTGTTTCCAATACCATCAACAGTCACAACTTGCCATTGACCTCTTTAAGATAAGTACATACTCTTAATGTGAGCTTTGTAATTCCCTATGAAACAATAGAGCTAGTATAATAGAACCTCCTGGTTCTGCTCAGGGCGGAGGATTTGTAACACCCCAGGCTGCATAAAACATGTTCATAAGCTTGACATGGAAATGGAGAAACCAGGAGTGAAAAGTCTGTGATGAGAACTGCACCCATCCCAAGAAATATTGTTCATACCCACCCTGTAGAAGGGGGTGATGGACAAAACAGAAGAGGTTCAATACAGAACTGAAAGTTTGTATTGGATATTTTTAAAGCTAAACTGTTTAAGTTTTGGGAAGCTTAGTGTTTTAAAGAGTAATTAACCAGCATTACTGAAACTGTTGTTGGTCAGGCATATCAAAGGCAAGGAGGCAACTGCAGATGATCAGGTTGAAAGAAATATTCAAACAGCTACGTCAAAAGTTTCAAGACATATTAAATTTTCCATCACATAGCAGGTACTTATTCCTCAAGGACTATGTTTAGGGGAAGTTGGAAAACACAGGACTTGAGACATAGAGGATTCCTTTAGAATATGTACAGGAAGGAAACAAAAGAATATTACCATTTGAATATTCACAGCAGAGACTGAAAAAGCAAGAGTCAATTCCAATCATTGTCAGTAAACTGGCATTGTTACAGGTTTCTGTGCGAAGGCTCCTTGGCCTTCAATATCTTCTGTCCAATGGGCAAGAAAGGGATTGTCAAGGTATGCTTAGGGGTTGTGCCAATGAAAAAACCTAATGCCTCCTTTTCCTCTCCAGTCTGAAGACATTCCTTCCAGATTTTGAAGGTACTGCACGGACAGAGGTACTAAGTCAATGAATTCAGCTGCTGTTTTTCTGCTTCATATACCAGTGGAAAGGGGAAGTACCAAGCATTTTATATTACCATGCATCTGTTTTAAAATGAAATGTTATGAATTCTTATGTAATTTTCAAACCTGCTAATTCATAGTTAATATTTTTAATACAAAATTTCACTGTGATAGAAGCCAGACATAACTGTGCATGGAAATTTTCTGCAGCTGAAACAAACAAATAACTCAACACATTGAAAAATAATTCTAAGAAAAGCCCAATGTTATTTTTAATGTGGAGTTGTTTGTTTGTTTGTTTGTTAGTTTTTATTCTTGAAACCCTACATCAGAAAGTACATGGGGCCAATATAGAGAGACACGAAATGATACGGATTGGACAGGACCCTGGATGTTTGTGATCTGGTTCTCTGCTTGAAGCAGGGCCAGTTTTGAAGAGAAGTCAGACTGCTTGGCCCTACCCAGCTTGTTGTATCTCCAGGGACAGAGATTTCATCTCTCTGGGCAACCTATGGATTAAAAAAAGCCTGAGCGTTCTTGACAAGAAACGCAGATAAAGGCACAGCTAATGCATATTGCCTGACATCTTAGGTGTTTCACTCATAGAGAAGTGCTAACAAGTAATTCTTAAGTCATATTAGAAGGTTTGCATTAAGTTTTCTAGGATACCCCACCTCTAAGGTGGTCATTTTCACTCTTCCTAGATAGTCCCACAGCCTAACAGTCTTGGACTGTTTTTCAGCAAATAATCAGATTGACCTAATCTTATCTCATTATATCTCCTTTTTCTCAGAATCAGCCACAAATATTGCTTCTCTTTCTTCGCTGTTTCCAAGTTTGGGAGGTTGGTTGGTGTTATTTTCACTGTACAAGTTAACTATAGTTATTTAGTTATTAGCTATTTTTCACTGCACGGGCTAGCTACACTGTCAGACTATTCACTTTCATCATTGATAAGGTACCTTTTTAAACCAACCAATATCATACCGTAGTCTTGGCAATACTGATATTATTAGCTCAGAGAGGTGAAGCAGGACTGTCACTTTTGTAGACTCATCATACTTAAATCAAAGAGCATTCTGCACAGTTTTTCCAAAATTCACTAGCATCTAAGTCTCTTTGTTGCAATTGCTTATGGCCACGCTTTTCTTTAATATGCAACTATGTGTTACTGATAACGATATCCAACCAGCAGCCCCAGGCAATACAGCCTTCTGCTTTCCCTTAGAGCAAGGATATCAGAGCAGTGTGCCAGCTAGGAGAGTGACTGACGTCAGAGGAGCAACCTCTGTGTTCAGTCTGCATCAGATCTGTCAGTTACTGTGTAGTGACCAGGAAGAATTTGTTGTAAAAATAACATTTGTGTACTATAAACTGAGGAGGTAAAAAAGAACTTAAGTTCAACTGCAAACACACTTCCTCATGTGTTCTCTTAAATTAAATACCTTAGAAGTTCTGGAAACACACGAGGAATTAACTTTGTGTTCCCATAAACTCTACAGACACAATATGAAGGGTTGTGGCCAGGGCTGAGTGGGTATTTTTAGTTGAAATCTAAACCCACTTAAACCAGTTGCATTCAAATTAGCCATTTCACCGTGTGTTTTCTGGTTCAAGGCTTCACTGCAGCAATGTGATAAGGGAGTGTTTTTCACCTGGGTGTTTGTCCTCCAGCCATTCCCTCACCACAATTGTCACTGTCACCATGTGCCTTGTACTTTCACACAGCAGTGTCCACCATGGCAGAGGAGCCAAGAAAGTAGAACAGGTTAGGGACTCCTGCCCAGGCTTCCTGCAGCATGGTTGACAGCATGAGAGGGGGGAGATCCTCGTGAGGATCATGGGAGGGAGCAACAGTGAAAGGAAAATTCTGCACGTCAGCAAAGTTGATGTGGCTCTCCCCCAGAGCCACATAGGCTAGGGAAGATTCAAGGCATTGCATGACTGACATTTTCTGGTGGTTGAAAACTGAAAGCAAAGGTTGAGAAAAGGATTTGTGGCAGTAGTATGCTGAAAGAAAGTTGTGACAGAGGCAGAAGAGAAAGAGAGGAGGATGAAATGGTGTTCTCAGAACGAGAAAAGGATGATGACAGAAAAGAGAGAGCAAGGACAAGAGAGTGAACACAAGGGGTAGGAAGCAAAAAAAAAAAAAGGGACTTATGCAGATTACCACATGATCACATCTGCCTGGCTGACATGGCAAAGTCCCAGTGGAGACATAGAATCCACAAGCAAGAGAAGTGTGAGTGAGAAGAGGCAGCAGGATACGTCCTTCCCACAATTCTCCTCACACGTCTCCACCTTTAAATATGCCTCAAGTACACAGGCATCTGTATGACTCTTTTCTTTCCACATCCCATTGCCCATCCCAGCACAATCCACTCATATGACAACTGTCAGGCCACTCATGTGCCCCAGAGCTCCCAGACACTGCCTCCTGTTTAATCTGTTATAATCACTAGTGAGTGTTGAGCCAGCAGCCTCTGAGAGACCTCCCGTACATTCTTTGCACAGACCAATGCACCAATATCTGCCAAGCCAGGAGCCTCAACGACGCTGTGGTTGGCATCCTCCATGTCAGTCAGAGACCTGAAGCCAGAGATCTTCACAGGAACCGACATCTGAATCTCTGGGTGTTGTAAAAGGTCAAGAGCAGGTAAACAACCTCGAGGCCAGCTAGCTAGGGATGTTCATGCTTGCCTTTGGCATCAACCTCAGCTTTGAAAGTCACAGATACCACTAAAGGCTGTACATTTTCTAAGTAGTCCTAATGAGGCTTTGATACTTTGGTGACTTGTTCCTTAGCATCATCCCAGCAAATTGTGAGACCAAAGGTCTGGACTAATCCCCAGAACATGTGAGTGATTATGTTTGTGTCTACGTACTGCAGAAGTGCTTGAGACCTGTAGCTAGTCTTGTTTCTACTGCAATAGACTACTTGGCATGCTCATGCCTTTCTTTGGTCTTCTTTCACCCCTTTCCACTTTTAAAGACTGTTCTTCAAGATGTACTGATTTTAAGCTATTTCTCACATGCTGCTTCTGTGGTTTTCCTTATTATTTTTCATCTTGTTCTCCCTAGGTGCTATACGATCAGGTTTCATTTTCTTATTTTGTCATTATGTGCCAATGACTGACATCTCTAATCCTGCATTCGTTCCTCTGTTCAGGCCTTTAGATGCTGCAAAGGTGGGGCACTGTACAAATCCCACTATTATTTCTGGGAGCCATGCTGTTCTAAATAAAACATGAAAAATGATACTCAGCAGACCTTGATTTTATTCCAACACATCATTAACTATAACTGTGAAATAGCCAAATGCATTAAAAATGTGATGTATCAAAGAAGTTTACTAACAAGGGAAAAACTGACATTAGTCATAACTTCAGTTGAGGCTTGAGTGAGCTAACTGGCAAAACATTCTGATTTATTTTGCACAGGCAAAATATGATCACTGCATATTTACAGCAATGACTGAAGGTAAGTACATTCTGTAAAGTGCTACTGAAATGTATTTCCTTCATTTCCTTGACAGCAAAAGGAAGCAATGAATGCCTTAAACCACAGAGAATATTTATAATATGAAAGATAAATGGAGGTCACATTCATTTACTGCAGCATGCAGAGTGGCCCATATTTTACTAGGTTCAGCTAGAGTTTATGGGAAATTATTTTGGTGATTTTTCTCCTGGGCTGTGCAGCAGGCCACTGCCAACTGGGCCCTACAGTAGTTGCCTCACAAGGATGACAATCTTGTATTACACCTCTGACAGAGACTACTTGAGGAAGAAAAGGACAACACTGGGCTGCTGAGTTGCTGCAGCAATTCTTGATGGTACTTTTTTCTGGATGGGGCTCTGAACAGCGTGGTCAAGTGAAAGATGTTCCTGCCCAGGACGGGCAGAGCAGGTGTATCTGTTTAAGATCATTTCCAATCCAAGCCATTCTATGATTCTATGATTATCACAAGAGAGCAAGTCTTGGCTCATTAAGTCATATACACATCAAGGAACAAGAGATGAGAGGAAAGGCAATGCATCAGGTGAATACGAGCTGCCACTCAGATCCAAAAATGCAATTACTTCAGTCACATTCCTTTCTATGCTATGCAAAGACTCCAGCAAAACAACTTCTGGGGCCTCAGATTAGAATCAACAGATGTCAGGTACATGCTTGAAAGTACTGTTATGAAGCAAACCTGGACTTCTCTGTAGCAGATAAAGTCATGCAGTCAGTACCACTAAACAGACTTCACTATGTCAAGCCATGTCAGACATTGCCCAGACTTTCAATGGCAATGGAGGGCATTTGCATACAAAACTGAATCTTGAAATCACTGATTTTATATTCACCTTCTTTCCAAACCTTATGTAAAACAAAACGAAACAAAACCAAAACCAAAACAAAAAAAAGCACAAACAAACAAGAAACACCCACAATGACAACAACAACAAGACACCACCTACAAACTAGAAGATATTAAGATAGATTTCAGAAGAAAAATTAATTCTTTATTTAACTAATTCTAAATTTAACTAATTTGTTAAAAACAAACAAATTAGTTTGTTAATTTAATTTTTAAATAATTTTGTTAATTAATTTTGTTCTGTTAACTGATGTAGTTAAAATTAACCTCAGGTTAAATAAGTTCCCTCTTCTTTTGTCTACCTGAGAAAGGGCTATTGCATCATTTAGGCTGGGGACTTTTTACCACATTTTCTGCTGGAGAAGCTGTCCCTAATTTTCACGTATCTTTATTATGTGCAGCCAGCATAAAATCCTTGTGATACACCTGTGTGCTGAAGGTGTCATTAGAAATGTAGGAGTGGCTTAGAAAAATGCTTTAAAATGTCAGAACTTCTCTAAATCAAAAACATCATTCTCTGAGTGAAAATTGAACCACATGGCAATATCCAGCCAAAAATTTGGAACAATATATACAGACGTCTTTACTGACATATAGACAATTGCTGACAGTAAAATTCAAGTGTAGAAGATGAAGCTGACTTGCAGTTTCTAGGGGTGGGCAAGAGCTGTTTCAGGTCTCTGGAGAGGCAAGGAAAACAAAGGAAATACAGATCACTCTGGCACAGCCTTCCTCAGCTGGGGGAGCGCACACAGGCAGTGCCAAGCTTGGGCAAGCAGAGGACAGCCAAACTCATCCTCAATTCTGTGATTCTCCATGGATTTCCACTAAAACATCCCCAGTGCTTCCGCTGGCCTGAGGAGCCCTGGATACATGCACAGAACCTGAAGGTGCAGCCAGAACAGCCAAACAACACTTTTGTGATCTTGCCTTGGCCAAGAGTGAAAAGCAAACTGCAAAGAGAGTAGTAGGGTTTATTTTTCCCTTAAGAAAGGTCCTCAGGTATTTTAAAACATTTTGGCTATATTTTTGCTTGAGGTTACTTATAATAATCCCATGGAAGCTTGAAACTAGAATATGTCTGATACCTGATATATTTTTTTTTCTCTTTTGATTACTGACAAATGCTGATTTACTATGGTAGGTCTGTAAGAAACACAGCTGTTCATAAAACTCTATTTTTCCTTATACCTGCCCCCCCCCAAAAAAAAAAAAAAAACCAAACCCAAAAGAATAACATCTGCCTGTATTTTTTCAATAATTTCATCTTTTTCAAAAAGTTGTTTGTCCAGGTACCAAAAATTCAGAAAAAAAAAAAAGGTATTTTGGGAGGAGATGATGTTTTGTTTTTCCAAGATAACAAGTATTTTGAGGAAGATTTGTGTTTCACTAGAAAGGCTTTTCCCCAGGAAATATTTCAACAAAATTTTTTAACATCTTTAACAATTAGTATTTAACTGCAATATGTGCTTCTTATTTACTTTCAAACAAATTTAAGAAACAAGTACAGTGAATTTTGCAATTAAATGTAAGCAAATATAAACTACATTTTGAATCTAGAAAAACATTTTTCTTAGAAAATGTAACTACCACTGCCCTAAAAGGCACATAAGGATACAGATTTAGGTTAGGAAACAACAGTAGTTGTTTTGCAATTCAAAACTTTTCTTAAAATAAATTTTTTGAAAAGAAATAGAGGGAAAATTACCTTTTGATATATCTTCTCTGCTTGAACATGATAGATTTTACACCACAATGAAGGGTCCTGTTACACTTCCAAAGGCTCCTCTGAGCAACTGAGGTGTGACCACAGTGAGACAAATCAAATATAGCTCAAGCCCACTGCCTCACACAGGCTCTTTAATTTCTTGGCTCCCATATTTCCCTGAACTGTGGAGCAGTTTATGAAAAATGTTGATTTCCTCTAAGAAATGAAATTCTTTCCATGAAATCGTTCAGTGATTTATTCTTTTCAGGTGCCTCAAAGAGTAGAATTATGCTGAGTTGAGATTTTGGTAGCATTTGTTTTGATGAGTGTAGGTGTGATTGGTCATAATTTTGCTTAGAGGCTGTTCCATGTGGTTTCTCACCCAAGGCAGTAAATCAATTATGGCAGAGAAAGTCCAAGCCAATACCCTAGATATTAGCTACAGTATCAGGGGCTTTCATACATAAAGCAATATGGCATCTTTACATCACAAAAAAATGTGTCATGGAAGAGGATCAGGCTGTGGTTTCAAAGCAAAAAAGAGTAAATAATTTCTCAAATAAGGCAACATACAGTTGCATTAGGTTTTACTTTAATGTTTTTGAAGGGCTGCAATTCTTACACATTTTTTTAAGCAAAATCACAAGGTTTCAAACCTGTAAATTTTTATTTTTTTTAAGCTGATGGACAAAATAGCTTACCATCAAAATTCTGTCTTGGAAAAACTGTTTATTATAATAGTGGTCTGGAAGAGAAGTGAGTGACAGAGTGTAATTTTATCACCCAAAAATACTTATACTAGAAAGCAGAGATCCCACTTTGCCACTTGACAAGCTTCCAGGGAGAAAAGCACATACCACAAAATAAACACTTTCAAGTGGCACAGCTGGATACTAGCAGAAGTTACCACAAGTTCAAGGAGTTCTCTCATGCCTTTTCTTACCCTTTTGACTTGACTGGAGTAGAAACAATTTGAGATATAAGATGGTTTGCAGGTCTAGTAACCTGACAATCGTTTTGTTCTTCAGGATCATATTGACATGCACTAGTCAAAGTGCCAAGGAGCAAAAAGACTGGCTCTGAGCTGCTTTCATAAACATTGTCTTCCCTTGAAACATACAAGGCACCAGCAAACACTCCTGAGGATCTGACACTTAGGAATTGAATGATCCAGCACCCAGAACTCACATAAGTACTTCTAGTAATTGAAAATTCAGTCTCAGTGAGTATTTACAGGTACAGTTCTCTCCACACCTATGTGTGTGCCAATAAAGTTTGATGAGTAGAATATCCCTGGGAAGAAAAAAAAACATATAGAAACACACAAATTTGGCATGGATAAAGCCAGAGAATTTAGCAGTTGGATGCCTCACAGTAGAAAGGATTTTTCACAGCGTTTGCCCAGCTACAATGCTTACAACTATGACACTGGTGTCATTTACTTACCTGGCCGGTGCATGTAAGACATGGTTGTGCCTGCCTGTTTCACAAGGGCACCTTGGCAGTTAAGGCTCAAAACTGTAATGGTGTACACCCAAATGGAAAAGGGGAGAAATCAATGAGAACTGAAGTGCTTGCTTTCTGGATCACCCTGACTTGTTACTAGATGAGACCAAGGAAGTTGAAGGGTATTAGGGAGGCACTGCCTGTGGGGGAATGTCACATCACAAGTGAAAAGCAATGGAGGCAGTGCAGGTTATGTCCAATTAGACTGCAGTGGGGGCAAACTAGGAACACGTCCATGGACTCAGCGGCAGTGTCTCAGCTGATGGGTGGCAACTTCTTGGAGTTCTACTTGTATTGTATCCTTGAATAGTCACTCACAAGTGAAGTATTGAAAATTAAGAACAGATCTAGCAGAAAAACAGAACAGCATTAACAATGGCTGAGGAGCTGTTTTAAATGCCAGGTCAGAGGAGTAAAAGGTTTTTCCATTAAAAGAATGATGGGAATTTATGCAAGAAAAGAATGTTAGCCTTGAGAGGGACACTATAGAAATATATTATGATCATTAGTACAGTTTTTCACTAGCACATATCATACTGGATAGTGAAAAGTGTCTTTTGAGAGCAGCAGACATTCTTTTTTGTTGTTCTGAAAAGCAAACAAAACAAGGGCAGAAAATTCACTATCAAATAGAACCTGCATCCATACACTCTCAGTGACTTGCCAAGTACAATTTGGTCTTAAAGGATCAATAAAAATACATGATCACCAGGTGACTTAGCAGGACAAGAAACCCACATAGTTCTGCCACATGGAGTAAGTAAGCTGTCTCCTTGTTTTCATTTATTTCAGCAAATTCCATGGAAGCCATGCCTTGCCTTCACCATTCATCCCTTGCTCTCCCATTGACACCACTCTCTTCTGATATGTTACAGGAAACCAAACGCTCATGCTATTGATGCAAACTCCTCTGTTGACAAGGTCCTGTTTCAGTGCAAGAGTAGAGGAAAGAAAAAGGATCTCAAGATAAGGACTGATTTTTTACAGTATCACGTCCAGAGCCAAGGCCAAGAAATTTTTCAGACTGAGTAACTTAATCAGTTGTCATCAGAAAAGTCTTTCTCTGTACAGACTTTTACCATTTTCTTTTCCATGGAGACTCTACATGTAATACATTGCTTATTTATCTGGATGCCATTTCTAAACAATAACTGTCAAGTATTAATATGGAATAATAAAACACTAAATTTATTTGTTTATTTAGTTAGGTATTTTATATGGAAAGAGATCTTTAATGAAGATTTAAATTTGTACATTTTTTATACCAATGTTCTAAAAGGCAAGCTATTCCAGACTGGAAATAAAAGTCAATACATCTGATAAAAATAATATACATTCAGCTATACAAACAGCTGTATAATCTTCCCTCTCTATTGTCTCTCTTTGGTTTATTGAGACTCCCTGTGGAATTACAACTTTCTTTCCCTTCCAAGTCAAAGAATTTTCTATTTAACAATTTTCATTTTGAAGCCTATGGAGTACACTTCATAGTCATTAAAAGTTACAAGTAGTATTGGAAAAAGTTCAGTGGACCACAGGTCATTTATGAGCTTTTCTGTTACAACATCAAAGTCTGAGAAAAGCATTTGCTAATGTTATTTCCTCTTCTCTGTTGTTCCTACTTCATGTCTGAACACCAAAAAGCCTTGAAGAATTCAAATATTTAAACAGTTACAGCAAGAAGTGTTACCCAACTCATTATTTTTGAAAGAAATTCAGCATAAAAGTATCACTTTCAGTGTGTCAGTTCTACCAGTCTGGTCATCCTTAAACATATAGATTCCTTCTCACCACCTTGTTGCATTGCAATGGAGCTGTCTCTCATATTAAACACCTCACCAGCTCTTTTCATGTCCACAGTGTGCCTTTTGCCAAAGTGGAAAGAGCCCAGTAGAAGTGAGTCAGACATCTACTGAGGCAAGTTTGATCAGGCCTTTTTTTTCTTGCAAAATGAAGTGTTTGAGCAGAACAAAAGAGCATCTACCTAAAAAAAATAGAGAAGAAAATGATTGGGTCATTTCAAGCTATGGAGAAATTAAAAATAAACCAAAACTAAGATAATAATTCTTTAAAGAGGCAACCTACTTAAACAGTATTTTACCTCAGAAGTTAATTCTGATGCCCTTCATTATTACACCTGTGTGCCACCGGAGCCAGTACACACTGTGAGGTTGTCACTGTGGACTCCCTGAAGATGCTGGAACTTCTCCCTTCAGGGACCAAAATCTCTGCTTAGGGATGGGATTTGGCTCTCACTAGCACAGTCTGTGTTACCACTTGGTCTGCTTCCAGAGATTCTGTGTGGAAGCTCTGGGAGTCTGAAGGGATGCCAAGTCAGGAAAGCAATTAATTTTCTTCAAGGGGCCACTTGCTTTTCTTTCTGGCCAGGAAACTGGCTGACAAGAAGTGACGCTCCTCACTGCTGCTATTGGATGCTGTCCGATTTTTATCCATGTTTTGGAGGTGAAAGGATGACCTGCTTGGACCATGCCTGGCAAGTTGTTACAGGTCCTGCTGTCAAAGCCACACAGCTCCTTGTTCTTCCTTCCTTTCCCTCTTCTTTGTTCTGGGGTCAGTCCAGGTCAAACATCCTGCACAACTTTTTGTCAGGAGGCTTTCAGCACCATAATGCAAAGCTTGGTGTCATGGTTCAGAAAGGGTACTCCCCAGTTTAGTGCTCACCCCAAGACTCTCCAAAGCATGCTGCTTCTCGCTTGCTCCCCCCCCTCCTGCAGTGGGATAGAGGAGAACTGGAGGCACAGTAGGTAAACGCCATGGGTTAAGATAAGAATAATTTACTGGAAACAGCAACGAGATGAGAAAACAAACAAACAGCAGCAATATTCGTTAAAAAGTGTACAGAAAAGAGGTTGATTCACTTGCAAAAATTCTCATTGCAGAGCTTGACCTGACCACAGCCACACCAGCTTGACATTATTCAACCTCTCCCTCTGGACCGGAGCCAGCATTACCCAACTGCTCCTTCCAGCTTGGGACCAGTGTTACCCCACCTCTCCTTCTACCATGTTTACTTGACCAAAGGAAACCCTTCTCCTTGGAGGAGACTCCCTTCCTGCTTTCCCTGGCAATGATGTGATGTGATATAGAAAAATCTCTGAGTCCTAACCATGTTCTTCCTGGCTGTTGCAAGAATTGACCTTCTCCTGGCTGGAATCAAGATTCCTGACATAAGTTCCAAGGTGTGTATTATTGCAGCTCATTAATGTAATGACTCCTCAAAATTTTGGTGTATAGTTATCAAGGTCTTCCCTATCACGCCACTGAAGGTTGTGATTTTATCACAAATGTAATTAATTTGATACTGTGTACTTGTCTGCAGTTCCATGGTGCTTTTCATTCTTATGGGGACATGAGAATCCAAATTTTCACATGCACAAAAAGTTCCTTCAATACCAAGGGCTTTTCTTCTTGTTAGCAAGATAGGCAGAAAAAAATCATAGTCTTGGTAGGCATTTTTCTTCCCATTTTAAAATGAAAGAGCAAGCAATGCAATCCCAGAGAAACCAGACTTCAAAGAGTATAGTTCTCCATCTCATCAGCACTGTCTCAATATTTCATCAGTACTGTTGAGGCAGAAAAGATTAAAGTGTCAACGTCATCACGTATCTCCAAATTTTCTGCCACTATACTGTTCCTTTCTATAAAATACAATTAAAACTATTTTTAAAATACATATCTCAAGGGAGATTTTCCAAAATGCAAAAATAATTATTGCATTTTCTATTAGCAATACACAAATAACTGGTCATCCAGGTACTTTATACAAATGCAGTATATCTGAGGTATAATTTCCAGGAGATTCCCATGGATTTGACATAGACAACAGGCACTGGAAAGGAGCTGTAAATTGTGTATTTCCAGTGGCGTGACGTACACATGATGGGCACCACAGATAGTTAACTGCAATCTTTCACAAAGTCACTGATGATAAAGAGAATTACAGACTCACCTGGGAAGTGGGTGAATAAATAAAGGTGGTTGTAAAAAATCATGCACAAATTACTTGAGATTTTGGGATTCACAGTTTTTAAATAGTCTGGAGAATATTAAAACTGCTTGCAGAAAACACGTTTTCTTTCTGAGATGTATTTTGGAGCAAATTTTGAGGAAGGCATGAATCAAACGCCTTGGATCAAAATCATCATTATACCACTCTGAAACAACAACCATTGCCCAAACCAGGCAGAAGTACGAGGAGACAGCAAAAAAAGCTGTCTTTGACAGATATGGAATAGTCTGTGCTTTACTGAGTCCAAGTGGTGGAGTGAGTTTGTTTCCCCCTTGTACCCAGAACACTGAGCTAGCCAAAGCCTGTTTTGTGCAGCATGTGGAGAAGTCCCAGAACCTCCTACCTTCAAACCCCCTTTGTAATGAGTGATTAAAAACTTTGCAGCAAGTCAAGGCTCCCACTGAACTATCACAGCATACCTGGGCGTGCCGTTCAAATGATCCCAGCTGAATAAGGTTTTAGATGGGTGGTCATTTTGCTGATCACTAATGTAAATGTCACTCCCTGTGTAACATGAGCAGCTAGAAAGGAGAACTCAAGAATGGCTACTGAAAATCCATTACCTCTACGAACTTTTCCACAGCTCTCTGTTTTCACCACTGTGTTAAACAGCCATTCAATCCCAGACAACAATACACATTTCTTTCACAGCAGTCAGTGTGCCAGCAACATTTATATGTCACGGAGTTGAACTTGCACTTATTCAGCAAAAGCAAAAGGAACAGAGTTTGCTTGAATAAACATGTTTAACATGCCATGGCATCAGCTGCTTGCTGCTGGGAGGGAAGAACTGAAATGATACATTTTTCATCCTCCACTAATCCGCTGCTGCGATGAATGGTCTGTTAAACACCCTTCAGAGCTGACATGTCAGGAAGGCTGGGGTTGTTCAGGTCGCTCCTGCAACAGTGAGCACTGTTAAGTTGAACAGACATTGACTGCAGTGGTTTCTTAGTATGGCTGTAGAGAGCTATTCTCTGCTAATTAACCTCTGGCTGCACGTCCTAAATCGTGGCTGTGACTTTTCAGGGAGATGGGCTCTGTGACCTGAGAGGTTCTTCCCCTCTCAAGCTGTGATTGCTTGCACATAACTTCTTTGGAATGATACATTTCCAGAGGACATTTTTAATAAGAACCAGAGTCACATTAAGTCATTTCTGTTCTCTTTTCCCTTCCTCTCTGGGTGTTTCCTTCTCTGACTCTACACACCCGTTCCTGCTCTTTTCCAGGAGCATTGACAATGAGAAAACAGCAACATTTGCCTCTCTTTCTGTTCACATGACTTGAATTTTTTTTCCTCTGAAGTATCATTCATCAAACAATCACAGCTCATGTAAACTTGTATAATTGAGTTCTCTGGACTACTTCCAAGATTAGTACTTAGAATATTATAAGCCAGAAGCAAGGATGTCACTTGTTCAGGCATTAAAGACATTGAACTACATCAAATTAATTTCTTAGTTAAAAGAGCTCAAGGTCAAGGACTACCACTCAGAAGTATGGGACAAATGTACACGGGTTTTTCTGTCTGTGGTTCTGTTCCCATGTAGGCTTTAACTGAACAATCAAACACAGGATTAGCTGCTTTTGATAGTGTTTTTCCAGGCTGGTTGTAAATAGCAAGATTTTAACTTTGCTTTTGTTTGTTTTTAGTCAACAGTGATAGCAGAAATCATAGTGCAGACTAATCCAGCAGGAACTTATCCCTGAAAACATGCAAGCAAAAGTGACACACACAATTTGTTTTCTGTTTTTATATTGGTGAGTAAAGTTCATATTGTCTGTTGTCAAAACAAATCCTAATAACACTCTGACTTCATCTTTAAGCAGCTCATAGCATGAGAATTTACCTAGTAATCTTTCCTGAATAGCTTTTTTGTTTTCCTCATTTCTTCCTTTATATTATTGTAAAGGAAGAATTGTATTCTCCTTTTAATTTTTCTTTCAGCTATCTTGCTGATAGCTACATAATATTTTCCATTTTAAGAATTTTCAGACCATATTCTTCTCTATGTGGTCATGAACCTGTTGTTTCTGAGGAAAATTCTGCTTGGTGATGACTTTTAGCTGGTATGCTTCTTCAAAACTAGTAACCAAGTTATTTCCCAGCACTCTGAGTCTTCATAGTGAAGGAAGAGAAAAAGAGCAAATTCCTGGCTTTGCTGTGTCACAAGCTAAAGTAACAGGGTCTCATTATGTCTCCTCTTTTTCCAGGAGCTGAATGAGAACACAGGAGAAGTAGATAACAAAACTGAGTTAAACTCTTCAATGAAGTCTGGCATCCACAGATTTTTCCTTCTGCATCTTCCATATAGTACAGATTTTTCCTTCTGCATCTTCCATATAACATTCCTTACCACTCATGGTTGTTCTTTCTGTTCCATTTAGCCACAGGCTAAACCTACTGTCCTTTTCTGACCACAGCTTATTCACTCTGCTGCTCATGACCAAGGGTGCCAGGCAGTAGGTCATATCCATTCTAAGAAGGAATTTCAAACCGATGGGTAGATCCAAGTAGCAAACTGTGTTTTCAAATGGCCTCAGAAGAGCAGGTAGTGCAGTATTTTCTAAACAAATTTTAAATGAAACAAAACAGGTCATGTGTTTGTCGTCTTCCAAAAAATGCAGGAAGTGCCTCATTATCAGGGTGGAGGTTCTCAGGTATAGTTGTGCAGAATTGCAGACTATTTCTGCTGATGATTACTGCTGGGGAAAAAAAAAGTGGGTCTGGAGGAATTTTAATTTTAATTTAGTTTCTCTTCCTACATCAGGATGTCTCCCTCCCTTTCACCCAAAAAACACCTAACACTAATGATTCTTTTTTTCTGAAAAGAGCAGTTCCTTTTGTATTTGCTAGAAAGTAACAAATGAATTTTTCATCCTTATGATCATAGAATAAACTTTTTCTGTTCAGATTCGCAAGTAAATTATTAACAGAGAAATTACCTAACAAAGGCTAGAAAAATAAGTTACGTCCAAAGGGTTTTTCTTATTTCATTTGAGAAATACCTTCCTGATATCTATGAATAAACAGTTTCAAAATTCTTTTGTAGAGAAGAGTTAGAAGTGAGACACCTGACCTTTTAGAACACTCAACTTGAAACAAAAGTTACAGCGTCTAGAAGCCAGATGCAAAAAAAAAAAGTATCGTAATGCCAGGTGATGGATAAACATATTCCAACATGGATTTAAATTGTCATGCCATGCCAATATGCTGTCAGTCCTGAAAGATTAGTCTGGCATTGTAAAGATTTTCATCCAACAAAAGTACTGAGAAGTTAAAAGTATGCTGTCTAGTTTTATATCAACACAATGTAGAGTTATATTAAGTAAATATGAAGAAAATTGTATAAGAGGTATAACTGTTGACATGGAGGTTTAAAAACAACAAAGGAAGCCTTTTAAAATGTCATTGCATTCAGATAAGAAAACGTATCTTTTATCACTTTAGCAAAAGGGGGGGCAGCCCTCAAAGTACAGTTTCCAAGAAAAACAGACATTAACTCACAGGGAAGAGAAATTTCACCTTTTCACCAGCTTAATCCACACATGCTTTAGGGATACCTGATACTTTTATTTATGTGTTTCATATCCTATTTCCTTACAAACTTTTTGTTAGCTTAAGTAGCACAGCCTGTAAAGGTAGCAGAACTGGCACAATAAAGGCCCTGACGCTAAGCAGCCCAAACATGGTTAACGAGTGCCTGTTGCAAACACCACAGAGGGGACAGACAAGGCAAACCCAGCCCTGGTCCCCAGCTGCAAGCTTGCCTGCTGGCAGGGGTGCAGGCACCAGGATACCACAGGAGATTCCCACTCCCCTGCCCACCCATCTCAGAGGCCAAACAATGCTGGGAGGGACTGGCCAAAAACTGGGTTGTGTCTCAGGAAGCTGTGCATAAAAAGCAATTTTTTTCATGCTAAAAAGTAAAGTAAAACTTTTCAAGAGCTAAAACACTTCAGCATCCTTCCCCAGAAGTATGTGTTGCACTACAACTTGTTGGGGAAATGCAGGAAGAGGAGATTTGGACACTTTTGTGAATCTGCGCGTAAACGTGTACAGAAAATAAGAAACAAGGGTAAGGGATGTGGGGTAAGGTGTGATGACCTCTAGTTGCTGCCGTTCCACACTTTCATCTTGAAGTGATGTTAATGATATTCAATGACTAACCATGTGAGAAATGCATCTTTGTAGATGGGACACAGACTGAGGGCCAGGAAGTACTCAGTACACCGGGACCCTGAGATGGAGCAATCTTGTGGCTTTGGCTGGCTCAAATAGACTTCCTTTCACAGCACTTTTGCTTCAGCCAGGGAGCTCAGTGATGATCACATCTTGTGGAGAAAGAATACGTCCAACCTATGGCAGGGCAGCTGAGGGTGACAAATTGCACGGTGACTCACCACTGAAGGATGCCCTCCCCTCAATCCCTGGGACTGATCCTGAGGCACTGAAATCTACAGAGACCCAAAATTAGGGCAGACAAGAAAAGCATCTCTCTCTAGAGCCCTAGCAAGCTTTGATGGAGCTGCACCCAGTCTGTATGCAGTTCACACATTACAGAAATCTGTGTTCCATTAGATGTCCAATTCATTAAAAACAACCTGAGTTACCTCAGGGAAACTCTTACTGTACAAAGCATAGAAAGCATCTCACCAGGATAGCTGCTGCTCACTGTGTGTCCATCTGTACCAAAGAAGGACCATGAATAACAGAACAACCATGAAATGCCACCCTGGACCTGCCACTAGAGGAATATGGTCCATGAATTTAGCTCTGCATTCTGAGAAACAAATCTCCATTTCAACCACCTTCTCCCTGGTCAATTTTTAATGTCTTCCTCCTTCCCTGTGTGTTTGCTTTATGTATGAATGGGGGGATACACAATAAACTCAAAAATTACCTGAGTGGGAGTGATGATGATTATTAACTCTTTCTGTGCCCACCTGATCCTGGAGAATAGGAAGGCTCAGTGAGCATAGTCTTTTGCCCAGTTTTGCATGCAGCTTGCCTCCACTTTTTCTCCACTGGGCCACCGTAACGGGGCCTCTGCCACTGTTCACTTTGACCAACCAGCACTGCAGCCCAGAAGATTCAAGGTGGCCATGAGGTGCCATACTTCCCTCCCTGCCTTCACATTGCTGTTCTCCTTTCCCTTTTCACAGAGAACCCCCAAAATTCAGTTCTTACCACTGCAACTCTAATTTCCTGCAGGGGAGAAAGCCCCTCTGTATCTTAGTCCCCAGTTTGAATTCCTCAAGAATATTCCTGTTACACACCAGCTGTTCGGGCTATCACATAAGCAGCAGCCTCAACAGAAAGACCAAGGCCTGCAAGGGCAGAGGAAATGAGCTAAGCTCTCACCCTCCACAAGTAATCCTTCCAGACCATGGTGGATGTTCGGTGGCTGCAGATGCTGTGGGAAGGTTTAAAGAGCTACTCTGAGTTGTGTTCAGGCAATGAATACCAGACTTCATTCTCTGATCTGTTGTGTTGGCATTATATTTGTCTTCTGCAAGCATGGAATTCAATTCCCTGCATTTTCAAAAATGTGTATTTTAACTAACTCAACCCTAGAAAAGTACACGTTCTCATAGTTTCACATCAGCCTTCTGCACAGCTGCCAAAAGCCTTCACACCCCCTTACCTGGCCCACCTGAGTAAACACTACAAAAGTTGCTCTTTGTGAAGCACAGGTAGGGACTTGTGGCTTCATAATGAGCAAAAAAAGGGAAAAGAGAAGTTCATGGCAACAGATGTGGGAGGGTTCTGCCCCATCCAAGTTGCTGTGCACTTCTCTTAAAAATAACATTTGTTTAAAAGTATTGTAGGGGACATATTTGATATTTCTGACCAAACTAATATTTTTAGAGCCTCTTTAAATGCTTTCTGATTGAATGGCATTGCAAAAGGCAGCAGATCTGCAACTCATTTCCCTTATTCAATGTTCTTTATCTGTGCTGGGCAACACTTTTGCATACAAATGTTCCTGTTGATTTCAAAGAGCTTAAGCATATAAGAACATATTCAACATCAATCAAAGGGCATTCCTCCTCTTTTTCTTTCTAGTGCCAATGAGAGAATGGACATGAGAGCAGTGAAATTGGAAAAAGAGCATTAAGCTGCTGGGAAAGGTTTCATGGGTATGGTCTGGAAGATGGTTTGAGGAACATCCAAGAAAGTACAAGGTCTCCTAATCAGCGCTTCTAGGATGGCTCTCAAATTTTCTGGTTAGTGTTATGCATCTGGGATTTACCAGCCTTACGTGCTGTGAACAGGTTCTTCTGAAGAGGAAGAGCATGCTACTGGTGGAAATTTAAACCACCAAGCATGTCAGTAAAAATGTGACTGCACCGGAAAGGAGGAAGACAAAGAGTAAGTCACTTTAATGCCACTTCACAGCAGAAATCCTTTCCATTACAACTTGACACAAAAATGATGATGAGAACTCACTGTCCTTTTATCTTCAACTTGATTCTTTTTTCAGAGAAGTCTGGTTAAACAAAACACCGTTCTCTGAAGCAAAGCAACTCTGGAGTCACACCACAGCCCCATGAAGAGCTTTCTAGCAGAGAGTTTATGCACTGTCTTTGTGCAGCAACCTTACCAGGATTTTTGTACTCGGGCTTGCTCATGCTTGGTAATGAGAAGACAAATAACTGTCCCAAAGCAGAGCTGCTATTCAGCTCCTGTTTTACCTCAAACCAGACCCATCACCCATATCTTTCAGGGCTAGCAAGCAAAAGGAGTGTTTCTCCACATCACCTGTGGGCTGCACATGGCCACAGTATGCTCAGGCCCTGAACTGAAAGCTAAAGAAAGTCTGTGCAATTTGCTTCCTGTGTTGCATGATTGAATTCAAACTTTTAAAACAGGTTTGTTGCTATCCAGCTGTATTTTAGACTCCACCTTAAGACCAAGAAATTCAACTTGTCTCTTTAGCCAGAGGCAAAAATACTTCAAATGCTATTGCAGAAGAATGTAAAAAAAATTAATTATGGGGGAAATCATGTCTAGCAGGCTAACTTGTAGGTCTTGTTTAACCAAAGAAAGCAAGCTGTGTCAAGAAAATGTGCTAGACAGCATGTTTTAACAACTGCAGACTGGAATGTTACTTTGCCCATGTCATGTTCCAGGATACTGAGCAAAAGGAGTGGACGTTAATACATCACATGCATTTCTATCTATTTTCTACCCAGCTAAGGGGGAAGAAAAGCAATTTGGGCTATAGTCTAGGCATCTCCTCCCCTTTATGAATCCCTGGAATCACTGAGGTCTTTTAGCAGAGAGAATTACATAGCACTGTTTAGAAGTGAAGCTTTTCAGACAGATCTGAGGAGTCACAAGTCACAGCCTGCCTGCACTGTGAATGTAAGAGTATTGTGATGTTTTTACAGTACTCAGAAGGGATGAAGTGATACAGTGACCTGAGCTGCTTGGATGCATTTGTGGATGGGAAAAAATGCTGGACATATGCCCATTCTTACTTCTTCCTAATGCATAAGGATGTCCTGAGCAATTTTGCCATTTGGAGAGATACAGGGCAATTTGCCTGATTGTTGTTCATTTCACATTAAGAAACAGTTTTGTGCATTACAGAAGAGGTGTAAACAGTAACAGAAGTGCTGATTAGTAGCAATAATTAGTAGCACAGAGGGTGAAACTGCATTAATCTAAAACTCTCAAGGCATTTTTAGTATGATTCACACATATGAAAAAGAAAAGACATCTAGGTAATGAAACAACACTGTTTCATTACTTCAATTACTGGCCAACAGTGGCAACAACTGACATTTCTGAAGTTCTCAGTAGGACTGACAATGAAATAAGGGCAGGAATCTCTTGGCAGTCTCATGAGTCCCAGGGTCAAAAAAGAAAAGACATGGAAGGTCAACCTGTAAAATGTTTCAGATTTTCCTAATGTATTGGAAAGAAATAGCTTTCAGAAAATGTCTTTGACATGATGGTACATGTGACTGCTTGTTATAGCTAGCATCATGATCACTTACTTCCTCCTGATTAGAACCCACCTTTCCTCTCTGTCTGTTCTTTTTGAAGCACTGCAGGGACTGGCTCAGGTCTTTCAGAGAAAACAGGCCGTTTGTGTTGTTTCTCACTCCAGAGTCCTCCCATAGCCAGCGTACGCTTCAAGTTTTAAGTAACAGGATTTCACCATCAGCCTTTGGCAAGCTGAAGGCTATATTGTCCAAGCATAGGAACATGTTGCTGTATAAAACTTTAAATTTTCCCCACCCACATTTACAATGTCACTTGCAGAAAAGAAATAACAAAATGAAGCCGGAGCACCTGCTTCTAGAGGAAGAAGTTGTAATTGCCTGTTATAAACCAATCAAGATAATTTAAATAAATGAACTTGTTGTAACTAGTAACAATGACTAGTCAATCTATTTTTATGGTCTGTACTTAACATTAGTCTTAAAAGCACTGTGTAACTTTAAAATAAAATCCTGTCTTGATTTTATAGACTCGACTATATTTATGCTAAAAGGCAGATAGGTGAAAAAGAGTGTCCCTTGCTATTCTTTAACTAGGGCACAGACTTAGCTCTGCTGCAGCCATATCAGCAGCTAAAGGACTTTGGCAATTGAGACCTCCATTGCCCATTTCCTTTATTCCTACATACGTACACAAGGTATACACTACAAGACAGAGTGCCTGTAATGTGCCATTTGCTGATGTTGTTGCTGGCTTTTTAATGTTCTTTTTGAGTTTGGTCTCAGGTTGCACGAGTCAACAGTATTATATTTGCAGCTGGTTATTTAACAGTGTCTCTTTACCACTGGTATTCTACGAGCCAGGAAGTGACAGGGTATGAAAGTACAAAGTATATCTCTGCCTCCAGAGTCCTTGAAAATGCACAACAGTGAAGATATTTTCCTGTCTTGGTCTCGTATCTCCTTTACATCACACACACAGACACAGACAGACGGAGACAGATAGAGACAGAGACACACACACACACATAAGCACAGGCGTAGAATTGTGGAGTATTTAGAGCGAAGCTGTGAAATCTTCCACTCCTACGGTTAACGGGCTCCTGTTAAAATCAGAGGCGTCATCTAGTGGGCATTGGGAGAAATAGGAATGCGGCCGGCCGCTGGTTGTTGCTTCAGGAAGGCGTAAGCAGAGGATCGGAGCAGGGATGCACGCAGTACCGCTCTGCGGCCAGCGGAGGAGAGCAGCGAGGACGGCGGGTCCTGGAGCTGCTCTGCAGCCTGGTCACATCCATCCCAAACAGCTGGGAGCTGCCTCAAAACGGTCCCGATTCTCTGATTTGAACTGCGAGGGCGGTAAGGAATCAGCCCTAATTCACAACTGATGTAAGACTGAGAACATGAGCTTGGGAAAAAGAAAATTCAGATTTGGATGGTGTCTTCAAAAAGAATGTAAGAGAATAAGGCACTATTCTGCCTCTCTATGGTTGCTGAGAATTAGTGGTTTGTTGCTTTATAAATGCACAAATGGTGAGTGGATGCAGAGAAAGCAGTGCTTCTCAGGGTGAATCATCACCTAAACAAACTACTTAAGATTGAAAGAAAAGTCATCAATTTTTTCAGCATTTCTATTTGTGCACAGTAAACAGTGACTTCAGTTGCAGGTATGTATTGTCTTTCCAATCTGTGTCCCCTCAAGCATCATGGCATCATTATTCATAACACAGTTATATTGGATAGCAAGAGCAGAGAAGATTTTAAGAACTGGCCAAAGGTCATCATAGGATTCAGACAGCTGTACTTTCAGTTCTCAGTTATCAGCAGAGGGAAGCAGCCTGTCTGTTCCCATATTTGAGCTTTATTACAGCAGCAAGCAAAGCTGATTGTGGTATTAATCACCATGAGAAAATGCCTCTGTAGAGAAGGGGATGTGGGCTGCAAGCTGGCTTTACATGTAATTGCTCTGCCCTGCATAAAACATGAGTTTCAAGCAGCCGTGTGGATGCCGTCAGGCTGGGAATGTGTCTGCATTGCTCACACAGGCCAGTCTGTTCAGAGTGTGATCTGCTTCACAAAAGCAGCTGTAAAGGGTAAGAGCAAATTCACTGGGCAAGAACACAAGAAACAGATGCAGAGTTAACAGTGCCAGCCTGCAAATCGTGCCTGCATGTATTCTCATGACCCATGCCCATTCATATGGAAGCACTCTATTTGCTAAAGTCAGATTACTTGTGATGTGTAGGAGGGTCACTCACATCTAGCATGAAAAGCTCACAGTAGGATGACAATTGAACAATAGGAAGAAGATCTACATTATCAAACTTGTACCAGAGTAATACTGCAAAATAGAAGAAAGTGTACATCAGGGAATAAGACAGGCCTTTCAGTGGGCTTAAGGCTCAGTTGCAGGTCAGCTGAATACAACTTGCTAAGTTGAGAAGAAGTAGAAGCAGCTTTTGAGTGAGCAAAGACCTTACCCAGGGTGCTGCAAAGGAGTATGTTAGGTTGCTTAGATAATCGTCATCAGAGGTACTAGCAAAAATTGTTTTAATAAAATTTTTTGAAATGCAGCTTCCCAAAGTTTGATAGCAAGATCCATTCTATTATTTTCTACATGGATGAAACATGGAAAGGCACATTGAATTAGAATAAATTTAGAATTATTTACACCAGAGACATGAAGGGGTTATGGTGATCCTTCCAGTAAATTATAAAATTCAGAGTGGACTCCTTATATTCTAAACTGCTGATGGAACGTAAGTATTGCTAGACCCAGTCTTAGTGTCAGACTTCAACAATGGTTTGCATCTAAAGGATGCCAAATGCATACATCACAGGGGGAAATAAAAAGACTGGCTAGGGAGAGTATTAGCCAAGCAGCCTATAAACAGCATACAGGTGGATGCAGAGGAGCACCTTTTGGCCCAGCATAGAAGCCCTTGTTCTAGTGATGCCAAGACGATTTTTGCTTTTTTTTTAATATACATTTTATAAAACTTTTATGTATCCTCAGTATTCTTAGCAAGCATACTTGTAATTTCTTAAGTCTGAAAACTTAGCATAGTCCTAGGTTTCTGTTAGGCCAGGAGACCAAACATCCTAAAGGCCTCATAGTAGGAGGCCAGGAAACCGTCCACTGTCTTGGGAAGATCCTCTCTAGAACCTATCCTGTCAACCAGAGATTTGGCCCATCCAGGGGGGAATTCCACGGATGGGAGAGTATCATGCCCTTCATCCAGGCCTCCCATTGTGGCAGCCTTGTTAGATATGCTAATCTGTAAGGTCTGTCAATTGTGCATGGATCTGTCATGGGGGTGCATTGCAGCACATCCCACCTTGGCAAAGTGGTGCATCATGAGGATCCTTATTAAAATACCAAGGTAAAACCCCTTATACCTTAACCCTGTCTGGCTCTCAGTTTTTTAAGACCACAAAAAGGCATCTCTCCCAGAAAAGATGGGTTTAAGATGTCTGTGATGAAGGCTCTTGATGCATGGCATATATGGATGTGGCAAAACGTGCCTGAGGAGAACTGGAAGGCAGTGTTCGAAGGTGGGCTCATCTAAGGACTGAGTAGCAGCGGGACTAGAAAGGGGATAGAAATTTTAGGGTAGCAGCCATGAAGGGAATACATGGTGTCTCAACCATGTACCAGCAAAGAAAGTGTTCATCAGCAAGGAACTCCTTCTCATTCACTGCTGCTATAGCAATACCTCAAGCAATACCACAAGCTGCCAGGAAAGACAGCTCTTGGGAAGGTGGTTGTGCTCCTTCCCCTATATCACTGACCAGCAGTATTAGTCTTGTATTGTACAGAACTCACAGGTTTCAAGTTTGCCTAAGAGGTCAGAATTGCACATCTTGTCTCTGGTAGCTTGGCATTTTCCTGCTCTGTCAGCCAAGGCAGTGTGAGCACTTGAGAGCAGGGGAAGCACCTGAGAGACAGATCCTGCTCTGGTGCTGACTGCCCACAGACCATAGAAGAGTCAGAGGCTAATCAGCCCAGATAGGTTTTATTATCTGCCAGGGCCATATCCGCAGGTGCCAACTACAAGCCCAAATTACTACAATTTGTACATTCCTTTGCCTAGTTTGCTGGTGATCACGGTAAAGAGAATCAGTAGTTTTTTTGCTTCAAGTAGAGGAACCTGTGGAGGTATGCACCCCTGGAAGGAACCTGTGGATATTTCAGGTTGGAGAGAGAATCAGCTGGCTTAGATAATCTCTGCCAACATTCAGAAGAGACTTTCAGGACCAGGAAGATGTCAAAGCAGAGACCATGAGGAGTTTACATTTAACTCCTTATCTTGGCGGTAATAGGGTGCAAACATCAGGGATGCTCTCCTAGCTACCTTATCCCTTCAACTTAACTTAAAGTTTTGCCACACTTCAGACCTATTTAACTTTCTTTCCCTGTAGCTATCTAGTCACATGCTGTGGCACCCTTAGAGGACAGTTTGTGTATACCATGGGAGAAATGAAGAAAGTAATCATAGCCCACAGCCTGATACTTGTGCCAACAGGCATTAAAAAGTTAAATTGCTAGTACAGACACTTTATTTGTGATTCTCTAATCTTTTTAGACAGATTATTTGCTACTCTTTTACTGCTGGCGGGCTCACACCAGGAAGAATGAGGGTACCCTTCATGCCTTGAGACACTATTTGTGCGTACAGCTTTCCCAGGAGTGCTTTTGAATACCTCCCAGTCTTCCACCCAGAAGGCAATCTCTTGCTCCACCTCCTTCAAGAGCCATCTAAGAGTTATTTTTGGGCACAATACAGCTTAATAGTCTCTAGCTCTATCTCTATACCTTGGTTGTTACCATGTTTTGAGCTACTAACCTATTTCTGAATGTAGCTCTGTAATAAAGAGCCTCCAGAGTTTATCCTTTTCTGTTAAGGCTACTCCAGCTGCACAAAGTGGAGCATGGAAGAGGGACTTGTCTCGTCAGACTCTTCCAAGAAATGTAGGAACACTGTAGAAAAGACAGTGGCTTCAGCAGTTCCTGCATCCTATGAGAAAAGACATTCAGGAAAGCAAGTAGGGAGCTGAGAGCAAAAAGAGAATGCCCTGTACACTAAAAAGGAGTCCAAAAGTCAATATCTAGGCATTTCAAATTTTGTTTTAAACTTGAGTATCTATACACCCTCCCTGTTATCACACTAAGTCTTCCATGATACCATAAGACTTCTGCTGAAATGCTCAAGTTCTTCACAGAAAAAACAAATGCTGTGGTTCTAGACTGCCTACAGAATCAGAAGGAATTGCAAGGTGTTGTAAAAATGCAAAAGTCATTAAAATCCTGCCTATCTCTGGAACTGGTTGAAGGAGGTTGGATTTAGCTGAAATGCTCTTTTGGCTAAAGTAAGCCATCAGAAGAAGGTTAACATTATCACTTCCAATGAAGAGTTGCCCAACAAGGCACAAATAGCGGTGTGCTCTTGTGTAGTGCGTATCGGTTGTGGGTCCAGGCAAATGCCATATTTGAACACCTTCCGGGGTGGGAATGTGAACAGTGGGAAGGCCCTGCACATGGCTAGCAAGGATCCTTGCCAAAGCAAGATATGGAAATATAAATTGTTTTCTTGTGATCTCTTGAAAGCTTTACTGTCTTTCACTCCATGAGACAGCACAAACTCTAAATGGTTTGTGGTCAGTGGTCAGCGGTCAGCTGCATTTCCATCTAAGCAACAACTGACCATAGCAATAGCTCTTTGGAGTAGGTGTATGTTCAGTTGTAGCATGTATCAGTGCTGGACTTCACATCTCCAGAATGTCCACATTCTTGAAAACTTTCATCAGAGCAAGGACTGATGGTAGACTCATAATAGTTATTTCACAAATCTGTCCTTTTGGAAGTTTTATATGGTAACACACTGCATCTAATTTTAATTTACTCTACTGACAATATCATCAAATAATATTTCTCCATTTTAAAACCCAAGCCCTTTGTGATTAAACCTATTTGATAACAACATTGCCTCATAAGTGGGAAGGTAAAACAATCTGGGAATGAAACATTGTATAGGACTCTTGGAGGCTGACATCTGAATGTACTTAGTGGAGAGGAAACTTTTTTTTACTTTCATTTCTTGCTTCTTTTATCCTTAAGCTCAGTAATAAACTAGCACTCTATGGTTAAAAAGTCAGGAGAACAGATGTATGGTTTGAGTGTATCAGGATCTGTATTTCAGCTATGGGGTGTAAATTACAAGGAAGTCCTTCCAAGAAGCTTTGAGAGTATCTACCTCGCTTTCATTGCAATTATATTGCAACAGTAAAGACGATGATTATCATTATTATTATTACTCCAGTCACTTGATTGCACTGAAGTAAACACTTCAGTCAAAGTTCATTCAGGGTTCACTATTCAGCTTATTGCTTTGAAGGTGAGTCCTGAAGAAATTTCGCTGAGCACTGCACACGTTCTAGTCAGCTCCAAGCCATGCTTCTTATCAGGGGCCTGGCTGGACTCTGCTAACTCTGCAAAGCATTTGAAGGCATGAAGCATCATGCAATAAATGTTAAGGATTTTGGTGTTAGCAGCCACATGCTAAAGTGATTTTACATGGATCTTTTCTTATCCCTGGCTTGTCCTTCATTTTTTTTCATGTACATGTCCTTTTTGAGAGGGAACATTTCTAGTAATTACAGCCTATGGAAGCTTGTTTTTATTACATTTGGTTAAGGTTACTTTGCCACAAAGGGCATGGGTTAGCACACATGAGAAATGAGAGTTGAAATGTTGGGTGTCTGGATGTGACTCTGCCCCAGGTGTGGTGCTGTGCAGACTGTGAGACCAACCTCCACACCTCACTGAAGCTTCTGGTGAGGCACACCTGATTCCAGTTGAGAATAACTTAGGGTAAGGGATCTGTTCTACACCCTGCTACAGCTGCAGCTGGGACCCTGTTGTCCCATCAAGCCACCCAAAAGTCCCTGATCTCCCCACAAACGGCTGAAGAATGTCCTCATGAGATGGAAGTTCCTACTGTCCTAATGAAGTTTTTTGAGTTATCAGAGAAAAAAAGGATATATGGTGTTTACCAGTGAAGTCCATCAATCTTAACATGTCTCTACCCTCAGCAAGAGGCTGTAGAGGAGAGACCAAAGAAGTGAATAAGCTTTCCCAAAGCACATCCCACAGAGAGGTTTCTCCTGTTAGGCAGGACACAGCACACCACACTGCCTTTGCCTAGAGCAAATATCAGTGCTCTGGAAATCTGTATATGTTCTGTGTGAACTGTAAGGGTCTTGCATCACTTTGTCAACACAGTAATCTGTAGATAGAGGTGAGGATGCCCATTTTGCCCATTAGTCTGCATGTGCTTCTTGACAGCAGGAAGAAGTAGCCACCAGGCTGCTGTCTGGCAAGCAGACACTCTGATAGACTTGCTGCTGATTCACCCTTTCCTCTCCACACACAGAAACACAAAAAAAGTGCATTTACTAGGCCTTGGATAAAGGTTTCATGGCACCAAGGCTCCTGACACTGAAATGTTACCCCATCAAATTGTCTTTGTCACTGGACAATCTTCTTCCACCTTTCAGGTGAGGTTTGGAGAAAATAGTTTCACCAGCAGCTTTGGTGGGAACTGAACTGAACGCTCAGGTCACTTTTGACCCCCATACATTGATCCAGATCTCTGGGAGCTCTTGCCTTTTTTTCTAAACTCCTCATAGTGAAAAGCCAAAGGACCGGCTGACAAACTCACCATGGAGTTGTCCGAAACAGAGACAGGAATCCTGCTGGTATAGGATGTTGTCCTGCAGTCTGTGAAAACTGTGCTGAAATACAGAAGCCATCTCTTGTCTAAGCTGAGTTTTATACCATCTACCCAGATCTGGAATGACTAGCAATAGATTGAAGATTGACCCTGGATGGCTCTCTAAGATAAAACCCTTCTCTTGATATAAGTTTTTCTTAAAAAATGCAACACATCTTAATGCTCTCATGCATTATCATATTAGATTCTCTCTGTCTCCCAGGTCCATGAATTTGAACTCTTCACCTGGCAGAGACCAAAAGGAAGGCATTGCCAGCTCCTTAAAATTTTTCTGCAATGAGCAGATGGCCTGTATTTAGTTCTCTGTTAGTCTAACTAGTCACCAGTCTCCCTGTCAAAGCAAGGAGTTGCCAAACAGAGCTGGAAATTATGATAGTTTCCATGTCAGCGACATATTTTTTTCAGCAATTTAAAATCTAAAAGAACTTAACAAGTGGGTATTTCCAATATCAATGTTGTTTAATGATGACTTGTCAGAAGTCAAGATGACTTTGTTTTACTTGCAGGTACTGCCACCTGGGTTTGCTGAACGCAGAATTTTCAGCCTTTCGGTCAAAATATCAGTCTCCTTATTCATTGTTATCTTCTTTTCATAAATATTCTTAGCAGTAAGATGCTTTGAATGGAACAGCAGAAGGCCTTCATTTTCTCTGAACTTCAAATCCAATTTTCTGCATGTACCTCAGTTTTTAACCTCATGGTTTTAATCTCCCAAACACTGTAGTTGTATTGCTTAACACAAGAACACATTTCCTCAATATAAAACAACAGCAAAGAAAGAATGGTTCAGAATAACTGGAGGAAGGAATTAATCAGATCAGCTGCTTAATAAAATATCAGATACAGGACTGAGGATTTTTTTCGGGTTTTGGCTCTTGAGCAAACCAATGACACAAGAGTTTCAAGATAACCACTTCAATTTAAGCAAGCATGATAAGCAACTGCAGAATGCCTCATTCAAGCATTTTGGAGACCTGCCTTCTGGACACAGCTGTTAAGGCCAAACAAGCACCAGAAAGCACAGTGTTTCAGAAAAGCTTGAAAAAGCTAGAAAACGTTCATTCTATCAGAATACTTATGTCTTCTAACAAGTGCCTGTGTGGAGATGAACATCTCTGCATCACCTTTGACAGCAATGGAAATTGGGATGGTTACGCCAGCAGGTAGAAAGACTGAGCCCTATATTTTAGTCCACTATCATGGTGTTTTCTGAAATAATATGTCAGAGGGACATTTACAGTTGTAATGTATTCCATACATTTTCTGGTATAATCAGTACACAAGAGACTCTTTGGATGTACAGTCACTAGGGAGTAGTACCTCCCCTGTTTTGACTCATATGCAGTATGATCTTTACCCTTTGCTGTAAATTGGCCCAGAGCACATCTTTATGTGTCAGTTTTGCTACTCACTTTCAGATGTTACCAACTTCCAACATTATGGAGCTGCTTTGCACTACATGTGATTTTCATTTTACACACTTTTCAGTTTCTTCATATGCCCAAATGAAAAATCCAGAATTCAGGGACATTGTATGGTTTTATGATACTCTCTGGTGAGACTTTGTGTTCAAAACCTAATGAAGGGATTATCCTCATCCACATGTGGTATTTTGCAGCTGTAGGAGGTATGTTATTATTCCTTGTTTGTTTTGCAGCTTCCACACAAGCATGCTGATCTGGTTGCTTTGTAGCGAGCCTTTTACAAGTCACTCTGGGGGAGGCTGTTTTGTAGCACAAGAATAAGAAGTGCTGATACTCAGCTGCTGCTACTTGTAAAGGGAAGCAAGGAACCAAGCATTTATGTTGGAGGAGATACTCCTATGCCCTAGACAGGAGGAAATATCATGTGTGACAGGAAGGGAAGGAGCTTAGACAAGTACATAAGATTAACTGCATGGAAGAGGTTGACAGGAAAGCACATGAGAACAAATATGATTTTAACATAGTTTCCCTAAATGTTTCACATCTACTTTACTTCACTCAGGAAACTATTTCAGTTCATTTGCAGACAGCAGCATTCTCAAGGACAGCAAATACAAGTTTCACAGATGTAGTATGTTGGATAAAGAAGATGTACCACACAGATATCCCCATGCCAGGGAAAAAAAATGGTAGGTGGAAGCCCTACTTTTATGGAGAATCCAGCTCCAAACCTTCCACTGGGACCCTGGACTCAGCCAATGGGTGTCTTGCAGATGGCTTGATTTTCATTTGCAGATATCAAAGCGAGTGCTGAGCAAAAACTGAAGGAAAAACAGCTAAGAAAACACATGCCAATGTTTCCCTTCTTTTGTGTCTGCTGGAATGGTATTAAGCCATATCAACTAATTGTGTGCTTCAGTGCTGAAGTATGAGCTGTTGTACAGTGGGCAGTAAGTGGAGTGCAAAGATTAGCTGTCTGTTATTACTGCACTGCAGAGGTACCCCCTTCCCATCTTGCTCCCACAAACAAGACAACTCCGGATTACTCTTTCCCACTGCTTGGGAGTAACACCAGAAGGTGAATTAAGACACTGCTACAAGGACCTAGCTGTTAACATATGTATGCTTTCCTTTCTGTAAGCCTGGACTTGTTAACAGTTGCCATAAATTATGGAAGATCATGCACTCAGCATAACCTCTGGTTCATATCCTCTGTTAGACACAACCCCCTTTATGGTTAGCTACACCATCATGGCTTTGAGGTTAAATCATTTCAAATAGTTTTCACTGCCCCATGGCTTTACTCTCTATTGTTATTAGTTCAAAATCCCTCAGCTGCTCTCCTCTAATTCTAAGCAGGTAATTTAATGGACTGAAGAAGAGTGTTATCCCAAAAATGTTTTTCCTTTCACTTCTTTGCATTGCAGAGCCTCTGACTAAAGCCTTCATACCCAGCAGAGCATGCTCCCTCACTGTTACATCTGCAAGTTGTTAGTCCAGATTTGCTGCTCAAGCAGGACACAGCAGCTCTGTAAGCAAGTGGTTTTGCATGTAGGGGATAATCCAGTGTCTGAAAAAACTCAAGCTTTTGCATGGAAAAATCTCCATCAGCAGGCTCCACTGGCTGTGGCAGCAGCTGGCTGTCCCCCTGCAGCCAGGCTATCACTCAGGTTGTGACTGTGCTCTCCCTTGCTCAGCAGGACCCTGTTACCCTTCCTCACTTTCTCAAAGGCCAGGAAGAAGGAGGAAGTCAAGCAGGGCTCACCCACCAGTCCTCCTGTCTGTCCTCATCTTTTTTTCTCCTGTGCCTTTATACCACACAGAGGTAGTTTCAAAAGAGGCCAAGCTTTCCTATCTCTTTGTGAACATCCTAGAGGTAGATTCATGGCTAAGCAATTTCAAAATGAGGCCTGTCTCCCCAAATTCAAATCCTAGGCCAGTTGGCCAGAGTGAGAATGGAAATTACCTTCAACCATTACTCCTGTTTTCTTAGTTTGTTTATAAAAGAGTATATGGAAAAGCACAGTGAGAGATGAGGTGGGCATTGCATTTGAAGCTGAGGAACCTCCCTAGCATAAAGCTTTTAAGTTGTGCCCTAACACAACCACCCCATCTTGAGCCCGAGATGAAGTTTTAGCATCCCTTTAAACCACTCAGGTTTGCTTAGGTGTGCAGTATGATTGATGATATGCTCTCAGAATTTTACAACTATTTCTTTTCTTACTTTCTTTTCAGACCTTAAAGTATTAAAGCCACAGGAAATACGTTTTTTCTTGCTCTTGCAAGAATTGGCGCTCATCATGAATATAGTATAGTATGGAGTGATGTAAGAAATATTTATTTAATTCCAATGAAAATGATGGAAGTATTGGGAAATTCAAGTTCTTCATGACATGTCCTGGGTCAGGGTGGCCTGGTGGACACTGAGTTTGCCAGACAGCAGCAGTGTGCTCTTTGGCAAGTATGTCCAAGAGCACTGTAATCTATATTTGGCAATGTTGCCAGCTCATGGAAGGAACTGATCCCTCCTCTGTACTTAGTCCTGTGAGACATGTTTGGATTACTGTGTCCTGTGCTGGATTCATCAGTACAAAAGAACACACTGGAGTGAGTTCAGCAAAGGTACCTTGAAGATTTGTAAGGAACTGGGTCATCTCTGATATCAGGAAAGGATGAGAGAACTGGGCCCTTCTAACCTGGAGAACAGAAGACTCAGGGGACCTTATCACTGTATGTATATCTAGTGGGAGAAAAGAAGACAGAGCTCATAATGGTGTCCAGGGCAGGAACAAAGACAACAGGCACTGGAACACAGGAAATTCCACCCAAACAAAAAAATCTTTTTTTCCTGTTCAGGTGCTTAAACACTGGAACAGGCAGCCTAAGGGACGCTGTGGAGTCTCCATCCTTAAAGGTAGCTTTAATCCAATATGAATGTAGTCCTGAGCAACCTGTTTTGGTAGGAGTGGCACTGGGCTCCAGAGCTGCCATCCAGCCTAAATGCCAACACAGTTCTACCCTGCGTTCTATCACTCAGCACTAAGTTCCAACTACTAAATGTGTTTGGATATACACTAGAGGAAGTAGTTCTGCTTTACCAGATAAGGACAGTTGAAATGATAAGTGTAAATAAAACTTCTAAATTAAATTAAAGATTAAATAAAATAAGTTTTTGCACATGGGTTAAAGTGTGAGGCTCCTGTACATTTGTCATCTCCAAGACACTAAGATCTTCTGAAGATTTTTTCCTGCTCTCCATTCACACATTCTGCTGCAGGTCTAAAATTTCCCAAAAGGGGTTGGATTTACCAATACATAGTTTACACTAAGATTTTTGGTTTTCTCTCTGTATACATAGTTCTGGTCTTTCTAAATCTATGTTCCAATGATTCTGTTACTACTTATGGCTTCTTCCCACAGAAGATGAACTCCAGTGTGATCTTCACAATTTAGAAGCAAGCCTTCTCTGAAGGTGAACAGCTCACCCACATCTTCAGTCTGACTTTAAAAAGTGGAAACTGGCCATGGCCAACTCATGGAGGAGATTCTATGGGTAGATGAAAACCAGGAAGGGTGTAATTGGTGCCACTATTAGCTCTTGAGATAAGAATACAGAAACTATATCACACATGGTAGTAGGTCAACCTACCTGTTTCCTGTTCAGCTAAGCTGACAAGGAATCAGTAAAATATCTAGTAACTACTTTAATCCCAGAATTGACTAAATGCAGAAAGATATGGAAGCAGCCAGACAGTGTGACTGTAAAATGTAGCATTCCTAAAACTTTGTATCTTTTCTAAAATTATTTCTAGATTCTGTCTCACATGGATAAGTGCATACTTTACTGGGTTCCTGTTGGTGTACATATCTGTAGGCTTGCCTGTGCAGTTTTATGCTTTTTCTTAGGTGAAAATTAATATTCACAAAAATGAGGGAAGGGCCATTTCCCTTTTCCAGTGTAGTTTTTCGTTCTTCGAGTTCTTCCAACGTCATATCTCAACATAACTGAATATGAGGAACCATTCATTTTTTGGTTTTTTTTTTTTTCCTCTGGGTCACAGTGGAAGATTGGTTTATTAAGAAGGATGCTTCCTCCCATAAAATGCGAACTGATTCCTGTCTCTCCAGTCACAGTGACATTCCTGACACTGGTTTCCACATGTTTCCCTAGCAGCCGTTCTTGCATAAGCCATGGTTTGTCCAGGTTTCAATGCAAGCAAACAGAAAACAGCTCATCTGAGTTAAAGGAGGCATTACATGTACTTTATTCTGTTCAAATCGCAGACACTCAGAGGAGAAACTCAGTGACACAGTAGGAATCTCATACCTCATGGGCAATGACTCCTGATGCCAGCTTTCTCATCTAGGTCAGATGAATGGAAAGAGTCTGGTACAGAAACTGAAAGGCTTTATCATGCAAACCAACTGTCAAATTAAAATGAGAATATACTTCCCTGTTTTACACCTACAATGAAGAAATTGAGCCAGTGTTAAATTCTCTGATTCCAGAACAATAACAGCTAGGATCTGGTTAATCGTGAAGCTCCAGACCCATTAACTATACCAAGACTTGCTCCTTCACAGATGGCTGAAAAGTGACTTGCTTTTATGATCACAAGGAGATGAGGAGCTCAGACTGAAAAACTCAGAGAGGTCTTTGTCATAGCAGAACAACAAGCAGGCAGCACAGGGCTGTCTTATTCTCAGGCCAGAATGCAAAGACCTTTCAGCTGATGATTTCACAAGCTTTTGAGTTTTGATACCAGCTGAGTGATTTGTGCCTGGTTATCCAGTCATCTTGCTTGGATCTTCCTTGAGCACAGCATCTCAACTTGCTGCTTCAAAGACATCTAACAAAATGGACAATTTTAAGACAGACTTGTGAAAGATATCAGGGCTTGTGCACTGACATCTTACACAAAGCTGGCAACCCACCCTATCGAGCAGGGTCTCCACCCCCACCTTCCACAGCCCCTACTGCAATTTTCCTGTGCTTGAATTTCAAGTGGGACAAACACTGTTACTGCAGCAGCTGTCAATAACCTGCCTCTTCTCCCAGTGAACTCATTCCTGCACAAGCACTACAGAAATCTGTTTCTTTTCCCTCACCTCCCCAGGGCAGCCTAACATCTGCACCACCAACACTGAGGCTAAGTGCTTTCCTTGCCAAGGAATGGTACTGCCACCCACTTTCAGGACTCCACTTCAGAAATTTGGAATCAATCTCCAGAACTGAGCATGTTTAAGGATTGCTCTTATACAAAAGATGCCGGGGCAGAAAGGGGCAGCATTCCCCTGGCCAGAAGAGTAAGAACAGGCAATAAGAGAGGTACTCCCTGAGATGCTATTAATTCTGAATTCCTCTACTTGTCTACATGTATACACCTCTATGCACCTATAAAAATTTTTGTCTCAGCATGCATATAGAGGGCCTATACTTAAAGCAAGTAGCCATCGTCTTGGTAACAGCCATGACTTGGTTGTCTCTGATTATGCCATCGTCCAGGCATGCTATTTTGCAGACTTAATGAGTAATTGTTCTTCATACTGCTTACCACCATTTTGTGCTCCACATTCAGCAGAGGTTCTTGACCTCCTGTCCAAACCCCAAAAGTTGAACTACCCAAGAGACATATTCTACCATCACATGGAAAATCTGTGAAGTAGAAGCCAGAAGGGCATCAGAAGAGAAATGCAACCTGACACCCATAACAACCAAGTGTCATACTCAAACCACTTGCACTGTACAGGAGATAAAGGCATCTGCACACCCAAAAATGCCACAGAAATTGTATTGAAGAAGCAGAGAGCATAGGGGACCATAATATATTTTACCAGCTGAATTACTGTCAGCAAGACAGCGGCTTACCGTAAGTGCTAGACAATTTCAGAACAATGCCTTCTCCTCTTTTCCATGAGTTTGTACAGCTGCACCAGCAGATGCAGACACTCAGCTACTTCTGCTCTGGAGAAGCTCATGGCTTAAAGAGTGCTACACAGCCACTGTAAAACTGTATGAGGCAAATTGCATGCTGTCTACATATATGCTATCCTGCTCAAGCTACTAATCGTCCTCCCCATGAGTAATAGACTTTTTACACACTTTTAGTAAAGGAAAGGGAAAAAAACATAGGGATGCAGCAAGGTTTCAAGATGAATGAGAAGCAGGGCCCAGGGTGTAGGAAAGAAAAGGAAACAAAGTACAGGACATGAGCAGCAAGACTTGATCAAGACTGTTAGAAATGGTGACTCCAGTGACACTTGTTTGTTATCGAAGCAAACAATTTGTCCAAGTCTCAATTGTTTCAATAATAATAGAAATTCACTCCTCTCCTAATGACTGGGATTTGAGTAAAAAACTGGGACATACATGTATTTTACATAACAGTGTGTTATCCTGGGTTTGGGTGGGATGTTAGAGTTAATTTTCTTCTCAGTAGCTGGTACAGTGCTCTGTTTTGATTTTAGTCTTGAACAATGTTGATAACACACTGATGTTTTAGTATTTGCTCAGTAGTTCTTCCCCAAGTCAAGGACTTCTCAGTGTCTCATGCTCTGGCACTGACGCACCAGAATATGTGAGGGCACATGGCCTGGATGACTGACCCAAACTGCCAAAGGGCCATCCCACACCACAGAATGCCATGCCCAGTGGCTGATTTTTGCTGTGGGATGGGGTGGGTATCAGTTAATGGGTGGTAAGCAATTGTATTGTGCGTGATTGTCACTCTTCAGTTTTGCTCCTCTGTCCTCTCCTTTTCATTACCACAACACTACAACTATTACAGAAAAGTTGTTGGTGTTGTTACTGTTATTACATTTTATTTCGTTTCAGTTATTAAACTGTCCTTATCTCAACCCTAGTTTTATGGGTCCTTTTCTGATTCTGCTCTCCACTGTGGAGAGGGTGGGGAAGATGCAGAGCAGCTGCATGGCATATTTGCCAGCTGGGGTTAAACTATAATGTGTGTGTACATACAAATATGAATATGTATATTTATTTATATTAATAAATATACTCATAAACATAAATGCTTGGTATATGTTCAGGAGTTGAATTTTTTCAGTTCAATTTTTGTCTTAAAAAGGTCAGGAGGTACTGTCTGTCAGAGGGCTTTGGTTTTCTGGTCTTTTTTATTAGGAGATTAAAAAAGACAAGTGACTGCCTGGAAAAATATTGCAGGTGTAAAATTGAACAATGTTAGATGCACACATTGTCAGACAGAAAAAAAACATTTACATGGGACTACTTCTAGTATCTGATATTGGTTCAGTATATAGATTGTAGAACTTTCTTTCATCTGTGATCCTAGTTTCTACCAGCAGCTCAAAACACAAAACAAATCGTATGTTTTGTTGAAAAACAAAGGAAGTCCTGCCTAAGCAAAACTCCTTTTTAACATTTAATATTCAACAAAGCAAAGGAAGGAAACAGTGGTGAAAGCAAACAAATAAGAATTATGAATAATATCTCTCCATTTATTCCACATAAAAGCTGCCTAACTTGGTCTGACTGCTAAACAAATTTACAAGCAGATTCAGCTCAAGCAAGTTAAAACTCCCTCTAATGGCAACTGGATAAAGGACAGACTTTGAAAAAATTAAAGGCATCTCAATGTATTTAAAACCTATTTTTCACAAAGAAAATGTCAGTATTAATTCTTTTGAAAAGTGAAACTTTAGCCAGTGCCCAAGATTCTTTTAAATTACGACTTTTTTTTTACGTTCCTGACATAAATTTTTTATGAGATTTGTAAGATGTGCTACGTAAAAATTTACACGTTATGTAAAATATGTAAATTTTCTCTAACCTGTCTGTTGCTTTAACAAACTGGCTTAGAGAAACACTCAGGACAGATGACTTTCCCCATACACAAAAAGGGTCCTGGTATTCTGAAATGCCTCCCCCAACAGTAACACTAAACACTTAGAGAGATGATTTAGTTACAGAATCTGGAATTCACAGGCAAAATAAGCATTAAACGTGTGCAGGGAGTGTAAAAAAAAAAATTTGAAAAGATTACATTCTGCTCACAAATACCAAACGGAAATCGTCCCTAAAAAACCATGAAAACTAAGAATAAACATCAGCTCCTGTTGATTGGATGAGCACAGTGTGCAGGATTAAAACGTTAAGGAAGGAAAGTAACTAAGGGATTGCCTGTTAGCACTAGTTAAGATGTGCTGGCAGCAACATATAGGGAAAAGCTTACAAAGTCACCAATTTAGAAAGCTTCAACCTCTGTCATAAGGAGATCTAGCAATGCTTTTTCCATAACCCTGAGGCAATTTCAGTTCTCAGATAATTTCTCTTGGATATTCTTTATTTATATCTTTATTTTCTATTCATACACACAGACATTGGACTAAAAAATCGAGAGACCATTATTTGATTTCTCATTAGCAGTAACAATTCTGTGCATCATTTTACAGCCTGAAGGTCATTTTAATTACTACAAAATAAGAATTTCAGGCTCTTGCTGATTAAAAGTGAAATGTTCTCAGAATTGAAGTATTCAAGGGGGTAAAAATTCAAAGTAAAGTGAACTGAACATTAAAAAAAAAGTTAAAACTAATTCTAAAAAGCAGACTTTTTATTCAAAAACTAAACTTAAAAAAATACTGACTTTTTATCAAAGGCTCAATAGAGCCATTCCCCTCAAAAACCAAGCTAGTAACTCTCCCACTTTAGTAACAGAAGTTTTATAGAGAGGTGTGGAATAGACTAGTCTTTTGTGCTAGCCTGCACTCTCCCTTTAGAATAAGAAAGGCATATGGAATCTGATCCAAACCTCACTTACATAAATAAAAAGTCTTGTGAATTCACACTAGCCTACATGAACTGTTGTTACCTCTTCACATAGTTAGTGGAGGTTCAAAGAAGAAATTACTTCTTCCCCCAGCAACATAAGCAGTAAGTACATATATAATGGCAGATAAAATAAAAAGTGTATTTTGAAAGTAGGGCTTACTTGCCTGCAAGATGCAAGAGACATGTGAGAAATCAGTATATATTTGTAAGTAAACTCATTTTATTGAAGGTCTGCTTAAAATAAAAACACTTTACATTCTGTACATGCAGTTTTAATTTTTAAAAATTAAATTTGTTTTTCAGAAAACATGCATATTTATGTACAATTTTGAAATAAAAGAAAGCATTACCATTTACAGCAGAAATTCCTCTTTAAAAATCTTTTAAGAGATAAGGCAGGCAGGAGCAATTCTGCATAAAACAAAGCTTAGAAACTCTCTACTCTGAAGGTAAAGTTTATTCATTCAGAGACATTAGTAACAGCAGAAGAAGGTCGTTTAAGGATGGATTCAACTGAAAATGACAGTGGCTCAGTTGTTGAAAGTTTTGTTGTGGTCTGTTTGGCCCCAAAGAAGTCTTTTGCACATTTGTCTACAGTAAACTTGTATTTTTGGTTCTCTTTAACAGCACACTCCCTGTATTTCTTGGAAGCATCTTCAAAAGTCTCCTTCACAAATGACATTCTTAACTCTGCTGTTGGAGTGTCAGGAAATGTCTGATGGAACAGTGACTGAAATGCACTGTACTTGAGTGGTGGAGGGGGTTTGGTACTGGTTTTGCTGATCTTGCTTAATGCCTGAGGAGACAGAGAGCTTTTATCAGAAATCTGGGAGAAAGTCCGTTTTGGAGGAGAGAAAGCTGACCTCTCACGAGCTTCCTGATGAAGGCACAGCATTTCATTTCGTGACTGCTGAATGTCTCGCGTGTGAGTCAGAACAAATGAATTTTCCAGTTTTGGAGGTATGATATCATGCTCAGTGTTTGGACAGTCCTGACTTTGTGAGACCTTGGCATCCCAACCTGTCCCAGGTTTGAGAGCTTGGACAGCAGTAGCATTTAACAAGCATTGCTGGTAGAGCAGAGCATCACTAATGGGGCCACATTTGGGCCACACTAAGAACCTAGAAGACAGGGGATACTGCCTGTAGGTAGTAGCTACACTGACATTTGAAGAAATTAGTTCCATGTTGCTAGGTCCTGAATACTGCATCGTTAGATCAAGGCAGGATGGCAAAAAATTGGAAAATTCCTTGTTTGGATTATCAACTTGAGTAGTGTTGAAGGCTGTTTTATATGAATTGTATTCAGCTCCACGCACCATACGGTTAGGGAGAAAAAGGGCAGCTGCTTGTGTAGCTTCCATCATATCTCTCTCTTTATACTCTCTCTCTAGCATAATGTTCTCCAACTCCTTATCAGCAAAAGCTCGTCTCTTTCTCATCCTGTCACTTACAGGAGGTGGTAAGGGTGAATTCCCTCCCAGGTAAGAGTCTGCTGGAATAGGACGGTACCCTAAAACAACAAAGCAGCATTAGGAACTAAACCACTAAAGAAAGACACTAAAGCTGTGCTTGTACATCTCCACAAGCCAGTCCTGCCAAGCACCATGCTCCTGCCACAGACCCTGGTCACCATCAGCTCCTACAGAAGTCACCATAACAGGCTTAGCAATCAGGCACATTCAGTTCCTCAGTGCAGATAAGCAAGCCCTGCGTTTTTGACATGTAGTCAAAAAGCTAACTGATTAGTATTTTTTAAAAAAGTAGTTTAAGCAAACAGATTGAGGAGGAAGAAGAGAAGAAAAG
>CM031878.1:25486932-25504489 GCA_018697195.1 Certhia americana | reverse complement strand
AGAAAAGAAAAGAAAAGAAAAGAAAAGAAAAGAAAAGAAAAGAAAAGAAAAGAAAAGAAAAGAAAAGAAAAGAAAAGAAAAGAAAAGAAAAGAAAAGAAAAGAAAAGAAAAGAAAAGAAAAGAAAAGAAAAGAAAAGAAAAGAAAAGAAAAGAAAAGAAAAGAAAAAAAAAGGCAAAACCCTACTGCGTTTTATAACTGGTATACCATTATGAGGCTTAAGGAGAGAGACAACCATTCACTTTTAACACATATGGAAAGTATTCAAGTATTTTATTTCTTCTGAACTACAGCTTCAATAAAACATAGAAATTCAGTGTCCGGCGCATTCAATTACCAAGCTACTGTCTTAATTTAATATAACAGATAGTGTCCAACCCTGTTTGCTCTACCCAGACAAGCAATTCCATTGAACTAATGGAACTATTAACATGACTCAGAATAGGATTTTACCTATTTTCATCCCCATTCCTCTCAAAAACATTTGCCCTTTCCCAAGGAAGATACCTATATCTACAGCTGGTGTCTTTTCTATTTTCTAAAGATGAATCACTATGTACAGATTGCTAGAGATGGTTCCCAACGAGAACTAGGAGAAAAGAAAAAGACAGTTAAGATAAATTATAGGAAAGAATACAGAAGAATTTTTAAAAGTATGAACTTTAGATGAAAATTAGAGGTTCCTAAAAAAGACTAAATATTAATTGAGCTTGAACAGGCAAAGAAAAGAGCTTTCTATTTCAGAAAAAAAATTTGAATTGAGAAGTAGAGTGATCTGCAGGCATATGATTTGGAAAATAATTAAAGCAAAGATAGGAATAAATAACTGCACAATCCCAAACGGATGTGGGACACCCTTTCACTAAAATACCAATCTTTAAAATGTCATTTTTCCACAGTTAATATTTTTGACAATGAAAAAAATTAGGCACCTTACTTTGCAGATCTTACTATCGATAATGCCTCAAACAGTACTGCCGTGTTAGGTGTTCAAATAAAAAGAAAAAATTAATCAATTTACTCGTTTGCTAAGCAAAATACCTGCAAATAAACTACCTTGTGGATAAAATTACCCTGCACTGCAAAAGGCAGTAGGGTAGCCATGTAAAAAGACTACCAGCTTGTAACAGTAATTCTCAAATTTCAAACTACCGTTGCTAGCATTTCAGGCATTATTTTGGGCGGAGAGGGCAAGGAATTGAAATTCTGCCACATCGACTCCAGCCTCGAAGGGCAGGAGCCTCCGCTGCCCGGCGCTGGAAGCGGGGCGCGCTTTAACGCCTATTTCGGGAAAGGACGCCGCATTTCACTCGGAGGGGAGGTGCGGGTCTTTCTGGAGAAGAGCGGTGTTTCCCCGCTGCCAGCGGTGCTGCGGTGCTGAGGGAAGCCGTGGAGGGACAGGAGATGCACTTACCTTCCAGGATGCTCTTGGCCAAGAGGCTGGGCGTTCGGACGTGCCTCTGGTAGACGGCTTTGCGCTCCAGACTTGCCTGCTTCCCCGTCAGCCCCTTCTTGTCCTAAGAGAGCGAAGGGATGGCGCCGTCAGACCGAGGCCCCCCGCCCCGCCCCGTCCCGTCCCGTCCCGTCCCGTGTCCCCTCACCTCGGTGGCCTGTTGCCGTCGGAGCGCCACCTGTGCGGCCATGACGCGCTGCCGCTCCACCACCAGCAGGCAGTTGGCGCACTGGCAGTCGCGCCAGCGGCAGAACCGCTTGTGTCCCTTCAGGCACGACACCACGCCGTGGTTGCGGCACCGGGCGCACTTGGGCGTGCGGCTCAGCTTCCGCGGTTCGCCCCGCCGCGAAGCCGCCGCCGCCGCCTCCTCGCCCTCCTCCTCCTCCTCCTCTTCCTCCCCCGGGCCGGTGCTGCCGCGCGGAGCGCCGGGTGCCTCGTCCGCCTCCCCTTCCAGGCTCTCCACGTCGATCTCCCAGTCGGCGCCGGCGCGTTCTTCAGCCATGGCTCCTCAGCGGTGCAGCTGCAAGAGAGGGGTCAGGCCTCCCGCTCCCGCGGCGGAACAGCAGCCGGAGCATGCCCGGCTTCCGAGGTGCCCGCCCGCCTGCAGCTCCGCCGAGATGCGCCCCAGTCGGGAGTCACTTCTGAGCCCTCCTGAGATATCGTCTTCCCCCTTACCGTCAGCTCGGGTCTCTTGCGCACGACCCACGCGGGGCCCAGTTTAGCCACGACGGGCTTGCGGGGGAATTGATAGTCCGCCGCAGGCAGGAGCGCGTCTTCTGCAGCGAAGGATGCGGGAAAAACCGTCCCAGGGCAATGCCTCGCGCTGCAGCGCTACCACTCTGTCCCGTCTTAACTGGGTCCTGCTTATTAGAGGATCCCGAGAACCCTCTGCTAGCTGCGTTCAAACTTGGGAGACAGGCAGAGGACAGCTGGGCTTAACACATCGCCGCTGTCCGCTCCAACAAGCGAAGGCAGTATGAGCTCCTAGAGCTCTCTGCGAAGCTCTATCTTCAGACCCCCACCTGCTCCCACACGACCTCCCTGTCCTTGCTTCTGCACGCTGCACTTACCAAAGGCAGGTGGCGCAGAAAGCACACAGCCCCTCCGCTCCTCGCAGTTCGCAAGGCTCCGCTGCCCGAGACCGGCCGGAGACAAGGAACTCCCGAACCCCGCACCTGAGGCTCAAGGCTCCCCGACAGCCGGGACGCTGCGCCGTCGGGGTGTGACGGCCGTGCGGTGTGCGCGGCTGTGGGCGCAGCCGTGCGATGCGCAGCGCTGGCCGCACCGGGACCGGGGAAGGCACCGAGCTGGACCCGCCGCGCCGCCCGCCGCGATATCAGCGCCCGCCGCCGCCGCCGCCCGCGCCGCCCATTGGCCGCCCGCCCCGCAGCCGCCGCTCCGATTGGCCCGCGCCGCCGCAGCCCCGCCCCCCGCGCGTGTGCCCGCCGGCCGCTCGTGGGTGCGGGCGGGCGCGGAGCGGAAACGGGAGCGGGTGGCGAGCTTTCACTTTGCGGCCAAAAGCCAGTGGGAGACGAAAGGAAGGGAGAAAAGACGGTAGCGCTCGTGATGGTGACAGCTAAGGAACCCGCGCCGCAGGCGAACGGCGTCCCTCTACCCGAGGAGCGGGACGGGGCCGGGGGTTTAAATGCCTCAGCCCCCGTGGTTTTCGTTGGTGTTCGTTCCCGTTGCTTGACCCGCTAGTGGAAGGTGCGCGTGGCAATGGTCTTTTCTTCTGAATCTGAAGATGCGGCGGGATCCTTTCCTTTCGGGAATTAAGGCGAGGGAAAATACTCGTCTATTTTTTAGCATTTCCTCACTTCAGAGGGAACGTTTCCCACCCACCACTGAGGTTTCTCCCCTAAGTGACTTTATTTCCCCTAAGTAACTTTATTCCCGCCCCTCCGTGAGATGCTCCTAGGGAGCAGGGTTATGTCTGCTGTCTCCTCAGACAGAGAGCGATCGAAATTGTGACCCATGAAGTCTCATTCGTGCCACGGAGAGGCTAGAGCTCTGTGCTTCCACCACTGAAAATAGGAATTCCCAAGAGGCAGAAACTGACAGAATGCACCTCGGTCGTGTTCAGCACCTGGCAGGCGAAAAAATGGTGAATTTAAACGGATTTTGCCCAGGAAGGAAAAGAATAAAGGCATGCGGCAAAATATTAGTTTCGCACCGGTGCGTACCGATCGAAATCTAACGATGTCCAGAACATATGGCCGAAACGGGTTTCCTAAAAGGGAAAACATTTAGCTCTTTCCCTGAGAAGTGCATACGTGTAATAAATACTGACAGTATTCGTGTGTATTATAAACACGGGCATCCAAGCACACGGACCAGCTGCCGGCCACGGGTTCGACATGGAAAAACCCTGCCCTTGCAGGCCTTCGGGACAAAAGCTACGGGGCGAGTGGCGCAGGCGGGCCGCTGTGTGGACCGGCGGGGGCCCGGCGCCCGGAGCTCCCAGCTTCGCCGCAGCCCGGACAGGGCGACAACCATTCCCTTCGCCCCGCGGGCTGCGGGAACCCGCGAGGAAGGAGGAAGTGCTTGTCCCCGGGGAGGTTTGTCCTCCCCGGGCGGCACCGTCGGGAGAGCGGGGAGAAGGAAGCGCATCCCCCGACGGCAGGTATTACTCATCTCAAAAGAGAGTCCGGCTACTGTTTGACTTACAAGCATGACTAAAAGGCAAATACCCAAGGAATTCCACTTTCCCCCTTGGGGTCCCTCTTAAAAGGCACAAGCATGACAAAGGACCTGCTAGGTTAGGAAACAGAAGTCGCCTTTGTCTGTAAACCGACACCAAATTACAAAGTACGATTCTGCGGTCCGCTGGAGTAAATTACAAAACAGTTCGCCTCCTGTTTACTTTATCCACAGGGAGCTGTGAAACCCAGCCACGATTTTAAAGCGTGTTTGTATAACTTTCTTCTGCTCCTGTTGTTTGCGCTCAGCTCCGCAGCGCTTTTGAGCTCCCCTCCAGCCACTCCTCTCTCTCCCGACTGGAAGAAGGGGTGTCTCTGCCGTCCTCCGGTGGGACGCGCCCGCGGGAGAAGGCGGAAAGCGATCTCCGGCACTGCCTTTCCCATTCAGTCCTCCGCTTTTGTCCGTGGTGTCAGCCGTGCCCTCTGTGAGCTGACATGGGCAGATGAGGCGCCGTGCCGTGCTGGGAAAGGTGCTGATTTCCACGAGAGGGGTGCCTTTGAAGCCCGCGATGCACAGTTGTGCATCCACCTGCCCCGCACAGCGTTCCCAGCACAACTCCCCGCACTTGCGCCAGCCCTGGTGCCTGCGGGGCCCGGGGCCGAGACCCGCGGCCGGGACTGCTGAGGTTCTCCGGGGCCCCCTTCAGAGCCTCCGCCGCACACCCTCGCCCTTGCCTTCCCCCGCCCTGCAAACCGCGGGGGTCCCACCGGGAGCCGCGCTGCCCAAGGCGGAGTGAGGGCGTGCTGGACCCCGATGAGGGCCGGGGATGCGCCCTCAGGCCTCGCAGGGCAGCTGCTGTGCCCCTTGCAGCAGCGCCCTTTCCCGAGGGACGGAGGAGCAGCCCCGGGGCACTGCACATCCGCCTCGCCCGAAGAACAGCGGCCCCTGGGCGCCCAGCGCTCGGTCTTGCTTTGCTTCATGGCTCTGCGGGCAGGTGCAGGTGCAAGTGCCACAGTCCCCCTCGCCTGGCCTCCCCAGCCCTCCCTTTCCCTGGGGAAATTTATTAGCGAGGTTAGGGCAGGCGAACCAAACGGCAACTCCGGGCGCAATTTCCCCGGAGGAATGCTTTGATCCTGCCCTCTCTCCGCGCCGTCGAGGGCAGATTGCAATGACAAACGCGGGCGATCCCAGCCGCTTGTTAGGTCAGAGATGTGACCGTTTAATCTGAAACAAATTGCCGCTGCCCGCGGCCGCCCGCCGGCCCCTTCCCCGCGCCCTCCGGGTCCCGGTGCCCGGCGGGGCTCCCGCCGTGCCTGCGCACGGATCCAGCCCAGGGCAGGGACCGCACCGAAGGGGCTCTCCTCCGCGAGTTACTGTACATTTGCCTACAGCGAACATGCTGACATTTCGCGGGTGATCTCAACTGCGGGAACTAGGGGAGAGGGATAACCCTCTTTAACCCTGATTTAAAACCAAAAAAACAAAAAAAACCCGCCGGAAAACACGAAGACATCACCTTTTGCCGTGTCATCCAGTCTGTACAAACCGTCATTTCTTTTGCAGTTTTGGGGGTTTTTTTACTGAAATGGGGTGTGTATATATATACACACACACACATATATATATATATATGTATATGTATATATATGTATATGTATATGTATATATATGTGTGTGTGTATATATATGTATATGTATATATGTATATATATGTATATATATGTATAAAAGACTCCCTCTGTCTCTTGTAAACAGCATTTAAGTAAGCCCTAGCACTAAAAAAAACCTGGGTAAGATTTTTGTTCATGACATAGACCTTTCTAAACTGATTGTACCTTAGAACATTCTAAACAACTAAGTTTTTCAGTTTGGGTTTAGGTTTTTTGGGTGTTCAGAGGGGTTTTGTTCTGTCTTAAACGACCATTTAATTGTTGCCTAACAGATCTGTAGGCACAGAGTCAGAGGATGGATTTTCTGTTATTCCTATATGCCAGTGAAATAAATACAATAAATACATATTATAAGGATGTAAGAAATGTTGAAGTAACGTATACACTATAACATGATATGGAAGAAAATTTTATTGAACATGACAGTAATACCACTGCCTGTGTAAGAATGTTTGCTTTGGGAAAGAGGGCAAGGGTTAGTCTCTTTATAGGAAGGCTTGCTTATCGTACCAGGATAATCTTCTGTCCTACTGAACTGGAACAATATCATGTTCAAGCAGTTCAGGTGAACAGAGCAGAACTGCTGCTTCTGACACAGTGAAAGTCTGACAGGCAGTCCAGAGCCTTCAGGGGAAGGACTCACACGGACACAGACAGCTCTGGATTGAGCACAGGGTACAACAGAGTTCTCCATTTACCTCCCTGGCAGGTGGAAGGATGAGCTCCCAGGACGGGAGAGGAATAAACTGTAGAAGAAGAGGGCAGTTTAGCCCTTTGTGGTTGGAGGCTCTGCTCACTCATTGGGGATGTACCAAGGGACACAATTTGGCCTAAACCTCTGCAAACAGCACCACACAATCCTGGTGGTCATTCGATGAAGCAAGAAGAAACACATTTCAGTGAAATACAACTGCCTCTTCTGCAACCTCCAGATTCATGTCCAGGGGATATGAGGGCAGACCTAGAGAGACTTTAAGATGAGACTAGTCCAAATCCCCATCCAATTCTGTGCTAAAATTTTGAATTAAATAAAAAAAAAAAAAAAAAATTAAAAAAGGAAAAACATGAGAAGGGTTTGTGTGCCATTTGTAGAAGCTTTGCTGTGCCCCATAAACAAGGCTGACCTTTGGTTTGCCAGCATTTAATAGGCCAGTAGACACTTGGCAGTTCTCTTGCTAAAATGTACTAGTAAGTTGGATCAGCTCTCAGCATAAATATCAAGAATCCACTATGCAAGCAGTGAGCACAGCAAATAGTCAAGTCAGCAACTAATATACTTCACTATAATCTTCCCAAATGTCTTAAGTAGTTTGGCAAATCTCTTGTTGCAATAAATTCTAGTGAAGTTTCAGGGTTTCATTTTTTTTCAACATATGGCCTTAAAAAGTAACTCAGCCAAGAATATTTTTAGAGTCAATGCAAAGTTTGCTGGAGATGTTTTCTTAAAATTTGTTTGCACTCTGGCAGTTTTATTCAAATGTCAACCAGATGCAGAAAGTGTGGAGGTTGGGGTTTTATTTTACAACCCTAGAAAGTAAAGGTCAAGTCTCTGCAAAATAAATTGTCTTTTTGATTGTCATATTTTAGCAGAATAGCAAAAAGTTTATTTTACTAATAAACAGGTTTGATGTGTTTTGTTTTGTTTTTCTTCCCTCAGGATGCAGTATAATCATATGCAAAATATTTTAAATGCCAATAAGACACCTGCTAAATCAAATAAGGTGGGTAGGCTATGCCATACTTAGCAGTAAAAATTCAATTATATAACTAGCCAGATTGTAGCATTGCAGTCTCTGGGCAGCCTTATTGAAATTATTAGGATGACCTGAGGTAGCAGTCAGCATGAAAAACAGCATCAAAATCTGGCAATATATCAGTTAAAACAGGCCAGCCAGCCAGCAAGACTCAGGCCAAATGATCCATGATACATCTAGGTCACACTTATTACACTCCAATTAGCAAGAAAGGTTGTAGAACTCTGGCTCAGTGGATCTACTGTAGAGTATACAGATGCCTGAGGTGGCAGAGGGAGAAGATGTGAATCTCAGCACTCACAGCATGGCAGAGTGAGTACAAGAAAATTGGGCTCTCTGAAATTTACAGAAAACACACTAGGCTACATCACCACCTGTGACATTTCCACAAAGTTCTCAGACAGATTTTACCATCTATCCTTGCGAGAACAAACCCTGAAAATCAGACAAGTTTGTGCTGTAATTCCACAACCAAGGAGTTCAGTGTTTGCTGCACATGGATATGTGGAGGTACTGAGAACTCTCACTCCCGTGACTCTTGGACATCAGTTGGGAAAACATCAAGACATGTATTCCCAATGTGTCAGACATGATGACGATGTGTCTCAGACACCTCTCATTATTAAAAGAAAGCATTTATGGGTTAAGAGTCCCCTTCCACAAGATTTTAGGTGATGTTTGAGGTTGAAGAGATTTCTGCTACTATACAAATAAAATCATAGCCCTTTTAAAATTATTTTTATCTTCTTTTTTGGCTAGTACTTCTGTTTAGCTAATTGAGGCTAGATTCAGCAATGGGAAGAATCTGAGAGAATCAGTAAGCACACAGAGGACAGCGATAGAAATGTGTATCACTATAAATAGAATGCTTTCATTGGAGGTGTTCTAAGTACCCCAAACAGACTGGCACAAGTTTACAGTATGCCACACTTGGTCTCTACAACATTCCTACCAAGTGTTTTAGAGAGGGGATGAATATGACATCTTCCAACTTTTGTCTCAGCTGCCATCATGGGGGACCCCTGGTGTTAGGAAGCAGAGAGATGCAGAGTCCCCAGGCATGTGCAGAAGAGAACTCTGTTATTGCAACAACCAGGCCTTTTTAAGCAGTCAACCTTTTATCAGTTACATACTTTTAAAATACAACAAACATCACTCAACCAACCACCATACACCACAATGTGAACTAGTGATGGTAATTTAACTTGGTTTTCTACCTCTAACTCAGCTGCTCCCGGCATCCTTTCTTACTTAGTCAAAGTAACAGGAGTGAGCCAAAGGTGTTGATTTCCATGTGAGGGGTGCCTTTGAAGCCCATGATGTGCAGCTATGCACAAGGCCTTCCTTTTGTAAAGTTTTACCTATCCACAACACTCTGTCTCTTCCCAGAGTCAATACAAATGGAGACCTGGAAGGTCTCTGAAGGGGTGGTATTGCCATAACAGGAGAAGAAGCAGGTGCCCTAGCTGGACACAGCACCTACCTCCTAAGGGACATTTAGGACAATCTCATTTGCTGCTTCTCTTGCCCTGCTATTGGTGCACTCTTGGTTGTAGTGCTAAGAAGTGGTTTTGCACACACTCTTACCAGGTAGAGGAATATCTTCCTGGTCTTGTGAATTTGTCTCATGGCAGAAGGGAGCTGAACTGAAGTATCCATTCTTGTTCTGATTTATATCCTTGAAGAGGAATACAGGAGCTGTAACTGCTTCATACTCATTTCTTCTCACAAGGGAATCTGCTTATTGACAAGCTTTAATTTGATTCTTGGAATAGCTCCTGGTCATGTCTCTAGGCAGAGAGCACCCTTATCAGGCATTTAGCACTGTGGCTCAAAACACGCCCACATGTCAGATTTATCTGGATGCACAGTTTTCTGGAATCATCAAAGAGAAAGCAAGCGGTATGTTAAATGATTCATACAGTAGACAGACCATTGATAGCATGGAATTTATTATAAATACATATTTAATAAATGATGTGTTTATTACTAGAAACAAAAATCTAGGTGAAAATCCAAGGCAAAAAGTGTTCCCGAAACACTTTATGCAGCCATTGAGTATTCTGGGATCAAACCTTTCCCTTCATTCCATACAGACACCCCATTGAAATCCTTGAGATTAAACGGGCATGAGTCTGAGTTTAACATATTGCAGATGTGTATATACATATTAAGAACATTGGATACATTGTACTCTAAAATGCTCTTTTACTTATGGTATTTTTTCAGCACTTATGATTACTGGCAATAATAAAAGAGATTATCCCACAAAGTGCACTAAGATCATATGACATAGAGAGGACACTGTCATCTACTTCATGATTTAATATCTGTGACAATTAGGTAATTCATAGTCTCTGGACATCCAAGATCATATCAACTATGCAAAGTGTCAAACCACTCAGTGCATAAAATTAACCAGTTCTAGGAGTAAGGTGTTTTTTGACTTTACCTAAGTCAATAGAAGGTCTCCTGTGCCAGCTGTCAGGGAAATTGGGTAAAGTCCATTTAATTAATTTTGCCTTGAAAGAGAAGATAACATACTGATCAGAGATTCTGCCTGCACTGCATCACCCGTTCAGTGTGATCCATAAAACCCTGGGCTTTGAGAGTTTCTTGCCACTTTAACTATCTATCAAGTTCTTCTTTAACTGTCTCATAAAGGAGGTGGGAGGAGCTGCTGTGCCACAGAGTTGAGCAGATTTCAGCTGTGGCTGAACTGCCTTGCTGTCTTTTTTCTGTAAAACTCCATCTCCTCCATGACTTCCACCCAAGGGATATTTTCTTTAGGGACACTTTCCTAGTCCACAGGGGGCAATTTCCATCCTGTAGCAGTCAGCAGCACAGAAACACTAGTGTGTCAAATGGGATGCTCATCTGGTTTAACCACATACTAGAGACCTGGATGGTACGCAACTGAGGGAGGATATATAGTTATAAATTATTAGCTCCCTCTTCTAAATAGTGATGATGAACCCTTTTCAAATACATTTATGATAGCAAGATACTCACAAATAACTAGTTCAGAAAAAAAAAATAATCATCTAAAATTTTTACCAAGAAGTAAGAAGACATGAGAATACACCCAAGGCCCAAGTCATTTGTTGTGGTGTACTTACCTGCAAAACTTAGCATCACACCAACTCCATACCAAATTTTTATACCATGATGGTCAAACTAATGCTGTCTATTATCAGCACACCAAATGATGTGCAACAGCAGGAGATACACCTAAGCTTCAACTGCTAGTGAATGAACTCTACTGAGATCAGAGAGAGGCATCATAAAATCCAAACCATGAAATTGTGGAAGTAAATGGCAGCTTGCCCACAACTTCCACAAAACCAGAGTGCATCCACTTAGGGATAACTGCAACATAAATGCGAAAATCTCTTGCTGTCCAGATTCCATCTAGATTATCTTTGGCTATACATCATGCATCTCTTAAAATCAGTGGAATTACCATACATTAAAAGAAGCATATTGCAGGGAATTGCAGAGATTTGACTATATTTCAGCACAAGAAAAAAATCCTGGGACCTGAAAATCAATGTTCATATAGTCAAGAATGAATTTTAATTAAATTTTTACCATTCTCTTTTCTGCCTTTTCTGCTAAGGAACTACTTTAAGCCTGGAACAATCATATTAGTAAAGGATTGCAAACAATAAGATTTTCATTGCAGCTAAACTGCAAATTACATGGATGCAAATCAACAAATAAGGTCATCCTTTCATTTGTGCAGGAGCAGAATGTGCCCCCAACACACAGACATTGCTCTACAAGTCAGTGGCTGCTCTGCCTGTGTTAGGGCTGCCTGCCTAGCAGCAGGTAACACACACAGATACTAGCAAAGGTAGAAAACTCATTGTACACTATTTGAGAAGTCTAATCCATGATATACCAGAATAATAAAGGACAATAATAAATGAGAGTCATCAGCTCTCATCTTTGGCTGAATAGGTCTAGCTGAGTCAGAAAAGACCACATCTCATTTTTCCAATGTGTACTTTTGTTAGGTCAATAGAGGGACTGTTATACAGTGGTAATGTGAGCTGGGTAATGTGTGCAGGTTCTGGGACTTTATTGTGTCCCTGCTATGTTAATTAGTATTAGGAACATGATGGATTGGCAACACATGTATTTTCTAAGCCTAAAACCAGCCCTGAGAGTTTAGCACTCCATTAGTTACACATCACAGGAACCCAGGGATGTTTACTTAAAAAAGTATCACTTACAAGAATGAAACACTCTAATTCATTCCTGATAGGGGCTGTGGGGAACACTCGCCCAAGATTCAGGTTCTGCAGGACAATGTGCCAGCCCTGTCCAGGGTCACCTTGGGAATCCCACATCAAAACTTTCTCTGAAGCATCACCTGAGGGACTGACAATGGAGAATCGCCAACCTGGACAGGCAGATGTTTTCTCTCCAGGGTTTATCTGGTAGAGAAGGTAGGAGCTGGGAGTTTGGTGAGAGGTGTGTAAGATACATCTCTCTGTGCAATTGCTCTGCAGAAGAGGAATCAGAGGAATAGGCAGGTCTGTTGCCTTCCCTTGGCCATGACAGCCCTCTCTCCCCAAGAAATGCTACCATACCAACACACCAGCCAGCAAGAGAAACTCCCTTTCTGCAATCTGGAGGTGCAAATCAGGATGGAGGGGACAAAACTCCAAAAATGCCTCAGACCCTCTAAAAGAGCCAAGGAGAAACAGTAGCAAGAGATGCTGAATACAATTTTTCCATAGCCAAATCCAACAAAATGATCCTTTCATTTTCATTTGTTATTTCACCAAATAACATAAAACCCTCAGCTCTGCTCCCTGATGATGTGCCTCCCTGGAAAAATTCAGTGGAAGTAGTAGGGGAGAAGGTCACTTGTCCCACATAATTCTTCCAAAGAAGCACTGGCACCTCCAGAGGACAACAGTCCCTCTATTTCCTCTTTTCATGCAGTCTTTCTTTCTCATTACCTGTCAACCTCTGAAGTCTAAGGAACAGCTGTCTTCCGTGCACATAGTTTTATTCCCCACCCCAGTCTACCACACCTCAGACCTGGTCTGAGCAGGTTAATATTTGTTTTCTTACTATTAATACTAAAAATTCCACCACCAAATTCTAAAAGTATGGCAACATAAACAAACAAACAAAAAATTTAAAAAACAACCAACCAAACAAAAAAAACTGTCACCTTCTAACAAATCAGTCAGTACCCACCAAATTTGCAGCCATTCTGTAGTGCTGATTTTGGCAAATGTCCTAAAACAACTTTGTGTTCTGAATGTATGCATGGGATTACCGTTCATCTTCCCAGTTACAGTTGACAGCAATTAATAATTAGCAGAGAAGGCTCTGGTAGAGTAATCTACCTGAAGTTGGCCTTATACCTCCCACTAGTCTTTCAGCATGGCTGACAGTACCTAGAAACCAATGGTTTGTGCAGCCAAGCCTTCAAAGAGTAATGCAGTTGTAATGTTGCTGCATTGGCTTTGTGTGTTAAATTTGTTGCAAACCCCAGAAGTGTGAACCCAAGAGGATGATTGCAATCAGAAAAGAATCATCAACATCTCTTCCAGATTGTCATTGAACTATTTTCACTCACACAGACCATGATTTTATAGTCAGTTATGTCTGTGTAATGTGACAGAGACAATTAAAGTTAAATATTCATACCCATGAATGGGATTTGTTTGTGTCTTTCTGGCCACCTACTCTTATCTATAGACAAAGCCATTTTCTTCTATGTTCAGTTGTTTATAGGTTAGAATAAGTAGCCTAGTGAGGCCAGCATATTTCCAATTACATTGTGAAATTGGCGTGGTCTTGGTGGTCTTGCCATATTGGCAGTCAAAATGAAAAGTTATTTTAACTTGAAAGCTAAATGTGGCTACTCTGTATCTTGGTGGATGCAAATGCATATTTAATGTATTATTTTAACCAGTTTTTGGTACAAACATACTCTAAGGACTTCTGTGATTTTATTTCTTTACTGAATGAAAGGAGTGTTGGCAGTGCTGCTGTAACAATTACAAAGCTAAGAGGCAATTCAAATAATAAAAGAACAACAGCATCTAAAGAGGTATTTTTCAGGTCTGTGTCACATCCTACAGTATACAGTATGTCATCACAGCTTGTCTACCATGTCAGCTGTCAGACCATGTCAGCATCTAAGCAATAAAAGACACACCCAGGACAAGCCAGATGTGCTGGTATAAATGATCAATTTGTTATTGTTACAGAGAAGCCAGATCAGCATGTGGCACGGTACACACGCACTGCAGATCACTTTACCACCTCTTAGTACATCAGATAAGAATGATCAAAATCAGGAGTATGACAGTCACCTCTCACAGCTTGTTCTCAGGCAAAGCCATTCTTGTTAGATAGGCAAATGATCTTTCAGCTCTTTAATATTAGGATTGCAAACTTAATAACTTGCATTCTGCATTGAGCCTTGCATACTGCAATCCTAAAACTTTACAGCAGCCTCCGAGCAGGCAAGTCCAATCATAATCCTTTGCAGGATGTTGTGCGCTGTAGTCATTTCCTCCTTCTCACATGTAAAGGCAACAGACACAGCTAAAGAGGCTGAAATGGGCTTTATGGCTTGGCACATCTCTAATAAAACAAGAGCCTTGATCATATGAAGAAAGGGACAGTTCTGGGATATAAATACTGTAGCACTTCGGAACTGCTGTGGCAAGCAGAACATCTGTTTATTACATTTTCCAGTGTTTTATTTTCAGTTGCCCATGACGAAGAATCAGCACAGACCTCAGTCATAAACACAGGACTATCCTTTTGAGGTACACCTTGTGCATTATAAAGCAACAGCTGTATTATGAGGAAGTCACAGAGAGTCAGAAATCAGGGCACAGGAAAGACAGTTTGAGAACAGGCCACATTTTATGAAGAAAGTATTTTACTCACAGGTAAGGGGATTTATTTTGTGTGAATTCAGATACTTTAGGCAGCATGAAAGAGAATTTTGAGAAAAGTTTCTTGGGGTAAAACAATCTACACTAGAGTTCGCCACAAAATCCCTACAATGATATTAACCTACTGACACTCATCTCAAAGTATGAATATTGGTAACATAAACTTTACTCTGTGTGTACTACTGAACAAGAAAGAGGAGGTGTTCCAAAAATGTTATTGTTAATGGGGAAATCAGAAAACACCACACTCAGCAGTGAAGTCCATAAGGAAATTCACTTGATGCCACATCCAAGGTATTACTATCCTTGGTTTAGTCCTCATTTAATGTGCACCACTAAAAAGTGTTACAAAGGGAACTCACTTCACTGTAATGAAATGCTATTTTATTAATATATCCTTGATGGGTCTCTGAGTCAGCCAAAGACCTCAGAATGACGCAAACATAAAGCAAAGCATTCATCAAGTAAAATGAACAGCCTAGTCAAACTGAAACCAAACCAGACCGAGGTATCTCTATGCTAAAAAAAACCACTAGCTGATTCTACTGAGAATGAGCCAAATATGAATTTAGAAAATAAGCCTATTTACACAACTAACTACTTTTCAAAATCTTTCACATTGGAGACAGGCAACCACCTTCTCCACAGAAACACAGTCTCTCACAAAACACTTGTGGCCTGAGCATCCACACAAAATGAGATTTACAAAGGCTGTGAGGCACTGTGTCTGTGGACTGCCAATTTCCTAAGCATCAAGCACAAGATTCAGAGTAAATAAGGTGAAAACTACTTGACATTACTGCCATCTCTCACAACACTAAAGATTTGTTAAAGTACATGATATCAATTGTGTCCATGCAAGGAATATATCCCAATGCATATTCTTCCCATATTGTAGGAATGTTACTGAACTGGCTGGATTGTTTTTTTTTTCCAGTGTCTGAAGTTACAATAGGAATTTGCAGAAGAGTAGTGGCAATGGGAAATTCCTATGCTGTTGAAGTGGAGAGCTTACCTGGAGAGAGATGTAGAAGAAATGTTGGTGACCTGCAGTTTTCACAGATCCCTGCCTCCTGTCAGGCCAATCCCTGCATTTATTCCAGACACAGAGACAGTTAAAAGTACAGTAACTCAAACCTACACAACCTGTCCCTCATTCAGAATTGAGATCTTAGCAATGTCAAACAGAAAGACAATTAGGACAAAAGGACATTTTTAAGGTAAAGGGGATGAAATTCAAGCCTATCAGGAGGACTACTTCATAGGCAGGACATAATAGGGGCTGTTTGGCATGAAGAGAAAGATAACCTAGGTAACTCCTACTTCCAGTAGATACACAAGGCATTACCAAAGGCCCTTTGTTTTGACTACAAAATGTTTTTCATTTGAGAATGTGAAACAAACTGCTGTATCTGGCATTAGTCCTACTTTCCAGGCAGACTTTTAGTTCATATTCTGATACAGCACAATGAAATAATCTAGTATGGACTGTAACCAACAGAGATCAAGATAATAAGTAGCAAAAAAAGAGGCTTGAGATGTCAAACACAAAGGTAACTGGGAAAAGGTTTGCATCTTCATATCAAAAAGCAGCTATCAGCTAGTGGTCCACCACAGATAACCTCTGAAAGGGTTGAAAGGGCATACACATCCTCCACATCTAAATTGACATTGCCAGACCTCTCTGGACTGATGAGACACTAATTGAATTTATCCCACTGACATGGTGCAATCACCTAGTAGCAAGGAAAACGTAAAATTTTGGTTACTCACTGAGGAAAAGAGTAAGTCTCTAGAATGACAAAGGAGAAAAGCAATATCAAAGTACTTGAAACACTGATACACTCGACGGACCAAAGGTTTATCATGTGGCTTTGTTCTAGCTTCAGCTGGGATAGAGTTAATTTTCTTCTCAGGAGCTGGTACAGTGCTCCAGTTTGGATTTAGCAGGAGAATAATGATAACATACTGATGTTCTAGTCGTTGCTCAGGAGTGCTTAGTGTTAAGTAAGGGAGTTTTCAGATTCCTGTGCTCTGCTAGCAAGCAGGGATACAAGAATATGGGAGGGAACATAGCTGGAACAGGTGACCCAAACTGGCCAAGGGCATATTCTGTACCACAGAACAACTTCATGCTCAGTATATAAATGGGGACTTGTCCAAGAGAAGCTGATCACAACATGGGGGACAGGTTTGTCAGTGGTCAGTTGATCAGAGGATGGTGGGCAACTGTACCATGCATTACTTTTTCTCCTCAGTTCTATTTCTCTCTCTCCCTGTCCTTTTCATTAAAATTGTTATTATTGTTTTTACCATCATTATTAGCAGTAATAGTAGTTTAGTTTAGTTTAGTTTAGTTTAGTTTAGTTTAGTTTAGTTTATTCTGAATTTTTCAGCTGTTCTTTTCTCAACACTTAAGGTTCCTTTTTTATCCAGTTCTTCTTTTCTGGGGTCTGGGGGCTGAGCAAGTGCCTGCATACTGCTTAATTGACTCTTGGGGTTAAACCATTATGGGCTTCCTGAAGTATTCGTTCTTTATATGTTGGGCCCATTTCCACAGCCAAATAGGTTAATAGAAATACCTTTGACATCTTTGACATTTTGTGAGAGAGGACTTCAGAGAGAAGCTGATTGTGTGCACATACATGCATGCAAGGCATATGGGAACATGCTGGCTCTCCCACTATGCCATCAGAGCTCCATGAAGCCCAGGAGTAGGCAGAAGCTGCACTGAAGCAGATACCTGTTGTGGTGCCTGCCTCTTGTCTTCACTTTCGAGGGGGCAGAGTCCTGGTGAAACCCACCCTGCCACCTGCTGCTGGCCACACTGAGCTGACCCCCAAAGCAGACAGCAAACTGAGTCCTGACCAAGCTGCCAGAGCCACAGGCCCATCCCTCTTCATTATTACATCATCCAGCCATAACCTGGTCCGGCCACAACGTCATCTGGCCATAGCATCACCCAGACACATCATCACACGGCCACAATGTCATCACCCTGCCACTATGTCATCACACAGCCATAATGTCATCACCCTGCCACTATGTCATCACACAGCCACAATGTCATCACACAGCCACAAGGTCATCACCCTGCCACAATG
>CM031878.1:25470866-25486922 GCA_018697195.1 Certhia americana | reverse complement strand
TCATCACACAGCCACAAGGTCATCACCCTGCCACAATGTCATCACACGGCCATAATGTCATCACCCTGCCACTATGTCATCACACGGCCACAAGGTCATCACCCTGCCACAATGTCATCACCCAGACACAATGTCATCACACGGGCACAATCTCATCACCCAGCCACAATGTCATCACCCAGCCACAATGTCATCACCCAGCCACAATGTCATCACACGGGCACAATGTCATCACCCAGCCACAATGTCATCACCCAGACACAATGTCATCACACGGCCACAACGTCATCACCCTGCCACAATGTCATCCGACCAAAGAGTCACCCGGCCAAGAGGTCGCTGAGCAGTAGTGCGGTCCCTGCCGGTGATGTCCCCGCCGGGGGTCCCAGCCGGGGTCGGCGCTGTGCCCGCGCTGTCACTAGGTGGGGCCATCGGATAGAGGGAGCGGGGCCGGGACTCAGAGCCGAGCTCTCTTCTCTTCCCATCCCAAATTAATTACCGCTCCTTAGCCCTTACAAATCCACCCAGTACTCGGCTGAACTATAGCCAGACCGCCTTATTTTATGTGAAGACAAGGCCATGCTTTTGACGTCCAGCTCACATTGTGCAAGACAGCATACAATTTAGGTTTTTGTTTTAATAATATATATTACATAGTCTGAGGAATATATGTTACATTCATTTTCAAGTGACTTTTTCCTCCTCTAATCTCAGCTAAGGGATAAATTCAAACACAGTTGCAATTCTAGACATTTGGAAGGGAAAAATATACCTATTTCCCGAGGAACTCTCAAATATCTTGTAAACACAGTTCACATTTTTGCCTGAACTTCTACTTTTCCTGTTTAAAGAGGTGAAGAGAACTGTGGGCTGAACGACTGCAGTCACCAGTTCTTCACCTAAGTGATTACTTAGGGTACTGGTGAATTAAAAAAGTGATTTGATTTCTTTCAGGCAGCAATTTTAATCCTCTGCAGGTGAATTAAAACCAGGTCACACTAACTAGCTGACCTGCATTTGCAGGCTTCACAAAGTGTGCAAAAACACTGGAGGAATAGTGCCACAAAGGAGGTGAGGGGTCAGAGTAGGTAGCCACCACTATGAGAAGATGGTGGTGACTGCACTGCCACTCACCACACCCCACCGCCACACTTCTCCTATTGCCAGAACATGAGAACAGCAGAAAAAAATTATAAACTGCTAAAACAGCAGAAAGCAGTGATATCCAAATCAAGAAATATATGAATGCCAAACAATAATTCAGCAAGCAGGGTGTTTGATGTCAGAAAACAAACCATTCACCTGGAAATTAGTCATAGCTTTTCAAATACGTGCACTATGCAAGTCTGCTAAAACCCCATGCAGGGAACTTTCTGGGAGAGGAGGGAGGCTTGAGCACAGCACAGAGAGACCAGCTGCTTTCATCCCCTGGCTCTGATATAGATCCCTCTGTTCCCTTTTCAAGGCAACAGCAGTGTGGGCATAATCTCTGATAGCTCAGGCTTGGGCTTGGGAAAGACCCACTCACCAGAAGCCATTGAAGGTCAGAAATTATCCTTTCCTTCCCTCCCCTCTCCCTCCCTCTCTCCTCATGAGTTTCAAAGTTCTGCAAAGCAACCCCAAATCCAGCCAAATTCCCACTTGTTTGCAAGGGCTGTAGTGATTGATGCCTGTACTGTGTTCACCAATATAGGTGAGAGCAGCTGAAGGAGATATGTGTTGGTAACTTAAACTATTTTAACTCTTCCCTTTGGAGCGTAGAAAGTTACCACTTTTGTTTTGTAAAATTTTTGAGAAAAATTAAAAATAAATTAACTTCAACCTCATATCATCCTACTCCTGAAAATTAACTATTTTGCAATGGAGATAAAAGAAGTAAAAATGCACGTGGCCAAATGTTCCTTTTGTTTATACTTCTGCAGATCATTAGAAAAAAAAAAAGAAATTACAGGAGAAAGAGCAAGGAAGAAAATCCATAACTGAGACATAGCTGACCATAACTCTACTAGTGACTAAGTCACAATATCTAAAATGTAATAACTAGGCTGTGAGTTGTGTTAAATCTGTGAAGGGTATTAAGACTCCTGAATAGGGTTTGGAGTAAGGATGGAGCCATGTAGAATAATTTTGTATAGTTTAGAAATGTTTCTCTTGAGAACGTGTTGGTTTTTCACACATAAAATATGTAGCCATACAAGACATTAAGCATTGTCCTTACTTTACCAGAGAAAAAGGCATGTTCAAGGTGAGAACCAAGTGATTTTTGTTCCCAGGAAAGTCGCCAGCAGTGCAATGTGAACAGCTGCAAGCACCCCTTCAGGGACCTGCTCCTAGTGAGTCAAGATATTAATAAACAGAGTCAGAGAAACATACATTTTTACCATAGTTCTCCTTCAGGTACAATGGCCTGTGAGGATTGCTTCTGAATCCCTTTTCACATGAGTCATTTAGCTCTCATAAGTGATAAAGTGATAAAACATCAAGATTTGACAGGTAGTGAGACGTATTTCTGAGTTCTTCAATGTCTCCTTTATGTTTTCCTGTGCATGGTGAATTTTATCTCTCATTCCTCCCAGTTTCTTCTCACCATGGCAAGAAGGAATGTCAGCAATGTGCAAAGGGACTAGGCTCCAAAGAAAGATGTTTCCAAAACAGTGTTTGAGCTTTGCTGCGTGCAACAAAGCAGGAAAGCTTCTCTCAGTTACCACAAGCACCTTCACAGTCACGGTGCTGCCACACTACTCACTTCATGCTGCCTGTCTCCTACTGATGCGTGCCCACTGCTGAGGGGCTGCAGCTCCCAAGCTGAGATCCCACTGCTGGCCTAAGTGCCAGGGTGTGCTCACCCACCCCAGAGAGAGGAGGAGGAGACCAGCTCCTGAGCCTGCACACCTCCCTGGGCCACACAAGTCCTGAAAGAATGAATAGATTTCATTGTGTCTCAAATTCTGCTTCATCACTTTTCCTCAACCTTTTGCTGAGCCATGTATTCACTGCCTCTAGGGGGAAAAAAAAAGGCAATTAGTACAAATTTGTCACAAAAATTTCTGGTTTTATCCAGGTGTTACAGAAGGGAAAGTTAAAATGTATAAAAATAAAGTCAATAAACTCAGAAGAGGAAGGAGGAAAGAACCCGAACAGTGTTTACCTTAGGTCTCACAACTTTCAGCCATTTTATGACAGTTGTTTGCTCAGGACTATCTAAGGATAATCCTGAGGTTTTCAGGAAAATTCTTGCTGAAGGCAGCCACAAGTCAGACATTAAAAAGCTATAGACTCTCTCTCATGAAGAAAAAATCAGAAAGGGAATCTTACCATACATGATCTGATAAACATTATGTTCTATTCTCTTATTTACAGAACACTTATAATCTTTGAGAATTTTCAGATAAAAACAATTAAATCCTCGTAGCAGTTATCTTAAAATTCTTCCTCAGGTTATAGGGCAGAGCAAGGACATAACCTTGCCAAGTTTCCTTCTATCTATCTCTCAGCTTAATCTCCTGCGCAGCTTGCAAAGAGATAAAGCATTTTAAAGCTTGCAGAAAGATAAAGCACCTGCTCCTAAGGCGCTGTAAATATTTTCTTTCTGTTGCAGTTTCAGAAGAGCACAGTCTCTGGCAGCTGGCCTCTTTAAAGTATATCTCTCTCTGCAGAGGCCAAATCTTTCTGTACATGTGACTCTCTGTGTCCATCCTCTACATGATCTACTTCCTAATAGTGATCTAAGGGTTGATTCTGGGTTTGGCCTGTGTACCTGCATGCTTACTGAATAGCTGTGGTTATGGCTCTCAAGCACTGCTGCTAATGTGGAAATTAATAAAATTAATCTCTAGTGAGAAACATAACCATTTCAACTGGGATTCCTATTGTAGCATGCATTCAACACTGAGTCACGCATGAAAGCTGTGACAGTGCAGAAATACTGCAGAGAGCCCATTAAAAAAACATCACTGAGGGTAAAAATTCTTGGTTTTGTTATCTTCCAGTGGCAGACTAGTGTGAGAATGTTGAATACTGTATTAAGTTAGTTTTTATAGGGAAGGGAGAAGAATGATGCGTCAAAGTTAAATGTCCACTAAAATTGAAGTTTAGATAGTATGCATTCAGAAATAATTTTATTTTCCAGTAATGACAATATGCAATATCACGTAAGAAATGAAATTGAAGAATTGATCTTATTCGTCAAATACAGGATAGCTTCAATATTAAAATTAACATATAAATTTAGCATAAATCTTATTTCCCCACTCATGTCTGCTGAGTAAATGCACATAAAGAATGAATCACTGAAACAGTATACTGAGAGAATCAAAGTCATTTTTCAAAGATGTCAGCACAAATGTGAGGTGAGCCTGTTCACCAAGCATACAACAAATGTTGCAGAGGTGGCCCTTCAGACCCATAAGGAGGAAAAGTCAGGGACCCCCAGGATAGCAGCTCAACACCAGCAAGGACAAGGCAAGGGATAGTTTGGCACAGGACATCCCCATTGTGCTGTGCTTATCCCTGCTGTCCCTCTGACTATTCCCTAATCTACAGGTATGAGGGATACTGGAGAATGTGAGCATCGCATTAGGGCTCTCCATGGCATTCCTTTGAAGGGGAAATTATTATTGTTATTATTTATACCATTGTTGGCCTAAACCACCTTGTCACAGCTAGAGGTCAGCTAGCAGGGATTTGGCAGTATGCCTCTGGGGCAGCTGCCAACCTCTGCAGAGCCCACTGCACTGGGCTCTGATGGGCCTGAGACCTGGGAAAAAAGCAGAGAGAACTTCGTGTGGCATTTTCCAGAGAACTGACAGGGAAATCACTTCTCTGACTGGAGAAAAAGCAGTCCTGGGGCACCCAAAAGAGTCTTCTGAGGGGCTGCTCAGACAGGAGCAGGAGCTGTGCAGAAGGCGTGGGGCTGAAGGTCTCTTGCTCCAAGAAAGCTACAGTGACAGTAGTACCCCAAAAACCCCATTAACCCGTTGGACTCTGAGACCCTACAGAGACCTCACCAGGCTCAAGGCATCGTTCTTGATACTTGAAATTTTTATTTTCTTTTTCTCGGGGGGCTTCTGAGCATCAATGCTTCCAGCCTCAACCCTCCTCACCCCAACGCTCCCTCTTCCTCGGCACGAAGCACTGGCTGCAGGGAGGAGATACCCTTGCTTGCCACAAGATGGAGCAGGAAAACGCGATGTTCAGGCGCTGGACCCGCCGGGCTCCGGCCGGTCCGCGGAGCCGCGGGAATCCCGGGATGCTGCTCCGCAGGCTCCGCACCAGTCCCGCTGCCGCCAGAGGCGGTGGCACTGCTGTCACCGACCTGGGGGTGAGCCTGCTGGGCACCGCCAGCTCTGGGGTGGCCACTGCGGGCTCGCACTAGGCGCGGCACACGGGGCTCCAGCAGAAATGGGGCTCACCCTCCCCGCGGATGCCCTTGCTGGGAGGGTGGAATTGAGTGGGCAGCCCCCACCAGCACAGAAAGGGTCTGAGGAACAGGTCCCAGCGTCGTGTGCACAGGAAAAGATTCCTGCCAACATGCCAAGGAGTCCTTAAAAATTTCATCTGCCTGAAGTGCCAGCATGGACAACACAGCTGGATGAACAAAGCAATTTCTCAAGGTATTATTGCAGGCCAATATATACTTTTGAAAAAAAAAAAATAAAATCTTATGGATAGCTAAAACACTGTGTGGTCAAACAAAAATTACTGTTCAACATGAAAATTTGCATTTCTTATTTTGAACAGAGATAAATATGCTTTATTTAAGAAAAAAAGTACTTGCCAATTGAGTCAAAAGTTATTTTTATAACATCAGAGACAAGAATTATTTGAACTTGTTTCTTTTTTCAGAAAACGGCTTGCCAAAAGAGATAGAATGTTTAAAATCATACCATCAAATCTGCATTTTTCACCCCGAGTGTGATAATAGTTCATTCCATGATAGCCAAGGGTCATCTTTCTTTGAAAGATGTGTCCCAATGCCAAGATGCCAAAATTCAGTTCTCTGAAAACCCACAGACCACAAAGGGTGTGAGCTTTTACAGGTATCACAGTTTGGTCTTTCTGATGAAAAGGATTTAACATCTGTAGCAAAATAAACACACAAACAAACAAAACGAACAACAACAACAAAAAAAAAAAAAAAAAAAAAACCTCCACTGAGATTTCTTTTAAAGTACAGGGGATGCCTAAGACTTCTGCAGGAAGGAAATCTGCTCAAAACTTGAGCTCCTGGGAGCCTATCTGCTCTTGTCTAGCCTTTACAATTTCTCTATGGTATTGGAGAACAGCGTTTCACTACCCCTGCCTTTCTGTTTGCAAGATTTACTTTACATATTACTTTTCTCTCTGGGGTGGCTGTAAGATGAATTTGTTTACAAATGCCATGTGAATGCAGGCAAATCTGTCAGTACACAACTGAAACCCTGCATTTAGGAAAATTCCAGATGCTTGCACATTTACACCTTCTTAAGGGATTTTTTTTTTCTCCCTTCCCCTGCTTTTATGTCTTTGCTCTGTAGTGTGACCAATAAAATGCTTTTCTGAACAGGTTGGACCGTTAGGCAAGATAAAGTATCTTTCAGTTAATTTATCCCCGAAGGAAAATAAAGTCATTATTTTATTCTCCTTTTTGTGCATATTCAGTACCTTTATAAAATGAAAAATTCACTGTGTGAACAAGACTTACAGAACATGAAATGCCAGATGAGAACACAGGCATACGTATCAACAATGACACCAGATAACATGCCTGATATACTTATGTAACAGTTTTAAAGCCCATCTGCTTCAGAGCCCAGGGTAGCCTCACCTTTTTTTTGAGGTGTGGGACTAAACCCCACACCTGAAAGATGGGAGAGTCATTTCATCTGCATTCAGAGGTGTGTTTTGTAAAAGTCAATTGTCAAGCATATGCAGTCACTTGTGAACAGTTGAAAAAATGACACTAAAAGCTTAACAAACTTCTAAGTGGACATTAAAATTAGAGGCATTCCTCATCAGAAGCAATTCCTAATTTACTCACACACACATAAGATATGCAGTGTAATTAATGCATGCAATCATGCAATAAATTGTTCAAACCATTACTTTTCTAGGGGAAAAGGGAAGTTGCCTTTTGGCTAAAAATTATTTTAAAGTAATGCCCACTATTACATCCTATTTCCTTTTTTTTTCTACTTCTACAGAACGGGAAAAAATGATGCTTCCGAAGCATTGGGAGAGCCTTTTGTTTTCTGCTTTCTGTGATTGTAGCAAGCTCTGCTTTACTCAGCTGAGCTTGGAAATGTCTGCAGTACAAATACAAGAGAACTCAGCTTCCCCGATGACAAGTTTTGCCTAATCTCAGTTGCAAGTTATAGGGAAGCAAAATCCAGTCTTGGAAAAAGAGGTTTCCCCTGACTGCAGCTGCTGGATCTGGACATTTTAACCCCGGCTGAGAACTAATCAGCTCTCTATCTTCAGAATGTTATTTGCCCAGTATAAATGACATAAACCAAGATCATCATCTTAGTTTATTTTTCTAGAGTCCTTAGCATGCTACATTAACCTGACAATGCTTAATCTGTTGTTCATTTCACAATACACTTCATGCAATTCACAGCTGTAATTGGTTTTACATTGACATTACACATTTCGACCTAGCCATGGGAAAAGAATAACTCTTAATAATATTTCTCTGAAAAGTGTCCAAGCTCAAACGGCACAGAAGCAGCTCATGTTAGTTGCATGTGTGTATTTCTTTCTTCTGCCCTATCTTTCACTGCAAGGATGATCACTGGCATAAGATTATAAGGTCCTTGTTTTAGTCCATTTGCAATTGAACTATGTTTGCTTGATATCTTATGTCCTGAGGAGTTCTCAATTATAAAACAGCATTCAAGTATTCTAGTTTAACATCCCCATTTTTCTGAGTTAAGGAACAAAGTAGACCTTGGGCTTCTGTTTCCATTATGAGTCTTCAAGAGTCCCATAACTGGTAGCCATAAAGCCTTCCTTTGCAGCACACACTCAGCACTAAAGCCAGAGTATTGCTATTTGGCATTATCCAGTGAAGTGCAAGAAATTAAATAAGTTATGTCTTTATTGCTATAGTACACTACCAAGCAAAGTCACGATTTACTACAATTGCAGGAGTTTTGTAGAGTACATGTCCCTCCTCTTCGGGGCCAGTAGTTCAGCTGCACTGTGAGTATCGCTTAGCTGTCACATGTCACGTGTCAGTCTAAGAAGACGTGTTGAGTATTCTTGAGTCTGAAGAATCAGACCTTTCCTCATATTCATCTTCTGTGTAAATTGGTTGCTTGGACACAATAGGACATCCATCATCAGGAATTGAGATCCTAGGATCCTCAGATGAGCGGGAAGGAAGGACAGGTGAACTTCGGAAAACACTAGCTGAGTTGCTAGAGAAAGGACTGACATACTGGGACCGCAACTGGTACTGCTGCTGCAGTGTCATGGTGTTCCACAGGGTGACGTCATTGGGCAGGAACGGGCTGGACTGGTTCCTTGCCAAAGTGTTCCTCAACATCAGCGGGTAGCGTGGTGGCTGAGGGAAAGGGTGCTGCAAAGGTACAGCTAGAGGATTTGGCACAACATTGCTGGAATCAGCAGAGAACCTCAGAGTGTCAGGAACCCTAAATGCTGAGCCCACAGACCACTTGGAAGAAGAAATAGGATAGGAACTCAGTGTATGTTCAAAAATATGCCCATTGGAAGGCAAAACAAGACCATCAGATTCTGCAGAAGTTCTCTCTCCACTGGCCACTGAAGACCGACTGGACAGGAGAACCTCTACAGCACTCACCAGGTCACCACCACACCCCTTCAGAATCAACTCCAGCACAGTTGGTTTTTGGTTAGGGAAAATCTTTTTCAACACTTCAAGTGGAGGTCTGTTTGCTTTCAAACTGAATGGTAAAGAAACTGTCCCAGAAGGACCTTCTATCAGGAGGTGGTTCTGCTCTGGGTGGTACTTGGGGCTGTCTGGACGGTTCTCTGTGCTCCCACCATTTTTCTGAACTGAAAAACTGACCTCATCCACTGAAACAATTTCAGGGCTTTCAGGGTTGAAACAACTTTTGGCTTTAGTCATGTCTGGGGAACTCCTTTGGTCTGTGTCTTTGTCACTGTAGGTCTCGGCATTGTCTGCTCCACTTGCATCACCCAACCGCTCCTCATTCAGGTCTGCAAAGAGAAGTCAGAAAGGTTAACAGAAAACTGAGGCCAGATGTTTATATAGAGATTTTAGGACGCTGTCTTCTTAAACAGAACAGACCAGGACTGTAAGGGGGGGGGGGGAGGAGGGGGTTTTTTCAGAGATCCTGCAAAAATTAAGGTATCTTTGCAACATCCCATGAGAATAAAACTGCAAAAGGATAATGTGACCTGATCTAGACATAGTCTGTCTCATTCCCCCATGTGCAAGCAAAGAAGCGGTGATTTTTCTGCTGCATCAAAAATGCTATATCCATCCTTTCTCACTGGTTACTAGACAGCAACACAACATCCAGGTGCAAGCTTTCTTAGAGGAACTTCAACACATTCACATCACAATTCCTCACTAGCACCATCTCATTGTCTGTGAGCTGGAGAGGGCACTTAGGAGATAAAAATTCCCCTGCAGCTCCAACAGCATTGGTGGAACCCCTCCATTATGACTACAGGTTGAAGGTTTTAAAGAGTCTTCAAATAAATAAATGTATTCCAGTCTGGCTCTGAAGAAACTAGTTCCTCCCACAGAAATGTGTTCCTCCCACTGAAATCAGTTCCTCCCACAGCAAGAATTGCAGCTTTTTCTCTAAACTTCTCTAAACTTCTTTTTCTCTTGAGCATGTCTGATGCCTTGTTCCATCCAAGCACGTATTCTAGAAAAGTCTGATATGGAGAGGACGTCTGGAAGGCATTTGGACCAACATCATCTTTAAAGTGGGGGAGCAGGTTGCTCATATCCTTGCTTAGCTGTGTTTTAAATAATTCCAAGGATGAGGACCCCACAACCTCTCTTAGCAATTGTTCCAGGTATCCTGCTTTCTGTGTGCTAAAATAAGTAGGATGAGAGCTGAGTATGGAGCTGAAAACAAGTCCATTGACCATTCTGTCTTCATATGGACATTTAAAACTCTTTGGTAATGTCTGACCAGATTATGGAATGCTTTGAAATAGCACTACTTGTTGGCGAGAAGAAGGGAAGGATACTTGCTTATGCATAAAGGGGGTTCAATATACTTGCTTGAGATTGTTCACTGTTATTGCCCAAGAATACAGTTCTCCTGGCTTTCCTCATTGAGCACAATGATTACATCCTTGGAAAGCATCAGTGCATGGGGAGAGGATCATTGTCCAAGCTGCAGTTGACAGAGTCTACTTTGACCACACAGGGTAGTGCTTTTGAACACACAAATGGGAAAAACTGTCTGCAAAAACCAATGCAACTGTTTGCTTGGTTTTCCAAGTCACCTGAACTAGATGAACTAGCTGTAGGAGGCTAGAAAAGGTTACTAAAATGTGCAGATGATCCCACCTGTCCAACTGAGATGGAGCCAATTAGAGGTGTGCAAGCACCTGAGCATCACTGCTCACCATCTCCTGCCTTTCTCTCAGCACAGGAACAGGCAGGGCATCTTCTTATCTGTTAGTTAAGATATACATTTAACAGATCAGCAGCATGAAAAAAAGACTATTAATGCAATTTATCCACTAGAGAGAAAGAAGTCAAGGTCTGAGCAAGCCTGAGCTGAGTGAGAAGCCACTAAGCTCACCACAATGGGCGTTACAAATAAATAAGAGATCCTGGCAGAACACAGCCTGACTGTGAGCATGGCAAAGAAAGGTTCTTCCCATGAGGATGGCTGTACTTGGCAGAAATGATGGGCCATCCTACAGAGATGTGGGATGCTGCTAATTTGAGCTGTGAAAGGTAAGTATGTATCTGAGGAATACAGATGCTCTTACAAAGACCTCACTCGTTTTACCAGGATAACCCGTTTTAGGAACTGGTTTTTACTCTGGTTATACTGCCTCTCGAGTGCAAACAGAGAAGCAGTAACTCTGCATATTCCATGTTACAGATAAGGCCATGTACGTTTTCTCTTTCTCATACACTCAGTGCATCAATATTGCTTCAGCAGTCAAAGCAGAATACAGAAATTGTTTGCCAACAGCAAACTGGTACGTGCATCCTTTTGAGGAGGTGCTAAGACACTGGCACAGTTTATTCATTATTGAGAAAACGTGAGACACTGCCTTTCCCTTCTAATCCCTTCACTACGCATTTATTACAAATCTTGGTGTTTATCTGTTGATCTTGAATGAAGACAATAGCCCTAACTTTCACATTAATAGATTGCACTGTGGTGACCAATAGTACCAAACAGACTGAACGCAAGGTTATTTCAGAATGACCTCATGCTAATGTTTACTGTATGTCATCATAGGATAAGAACAAATACTACTGGGGAGAAAATATGTGTTTATTTTTAAAAACTCAACAAACAGATAAACAGATAAACACCCTCATATCAGGTAAGGTATCTCTAATATATTCCCTGATCCTTACAAAATGTTATTTTCAAGATATTTCAGATTTGCTTAATTTTCTGTACCCTTAAAAATATCCTTTTGAGGCTTGCCTAAAATTTTTTCTTCAAAATCTGATAACTCATCCCACAGAATTTTGCATCTTTATCACCAGGAGACCGCAGAGATACTGGCTCTTAGCTTTTGCACAGGTCACATACAGCACAGGTCTTAGCGAAGCATCTCACCGGGTTGTTACACTCGCAGGGACAGAGCAGAGGAAAACGAGATTTTGGTGATCTTAAATCGAAGTGATGCTATTAACACATGGAGAATTACCCTCTGCTGGCTACCAGTGAGCATGGAGTTTGCTGTATTTTCCCCTCTTGTCTTTTTGAGAGCGTTTCTGGCTGTCGCTGTCAGGCGGCTCCGTGCCCGGGCTGGGGCGATGCGCGGTGTCACAGCCCGGGGCCCGAGCCTGTCGCACGGGCAGCTGGCCGCTCACCAGGCCGGCCCTCGGGGCTTCCCTGTCTCTTAGGCGGTATTTTAACTGCTTTAAACCCCCTTTAAAAACCTTCCCAAGCCCGCAGCTCGGGGAGGACCAGGCGTGCTCCGGGGCTGTCCCCAACCCTTCATGGAAACCGCGGCGACCGGGATTTTCGTTTGTTTAAAATTGGCACAAAATAGCCATCGTCAAATAAACAAAGATTTGTGAAGACACAAAATACCTGTTGTCGATTAAACAAAAATTTGTGAAGATACTCTGTAAATATCCCTTTGTGGAAACTGCACTGTAGGAATATTGCATGCGTGTATTAATTGAAAATATTTGTATTTTCAGGTACAAAAATAATTTTGTATTTAAAACATACAACCTACTGCTCTTTACCTTTTTTTTTTTTTTTTTTTTTTTTTTTTTTTTTTTTTATAATTCGTTTCACGTGAGGATATTCTAGGCTTCAGGAAAGAAATGTCGTCCTCAGACATATTTTACGTTTGTGGGGGTTTGTGTGTTGTATTTTGTTCTGTGCGAACTCTGAGGTTTTTTGCTGTATTTCTGGTGGTGGTGTTTGGTTGCTTTGCTTTTGGGGGCGGGGGGCGGAGGGTGTGTGCTTTTTTTTGTCTTTCTGTGTTTTTGTTTTTGGGAGGGTTGTTTCTTTGTGTGGCTCTGGGGTTGGGTATTTTTGATTTTATTTTTTGGGTGGGTGGGGATTGTTTTGTTGCGTGTGTGTGTGTGTGTGTGTGTGTGTGTGTGTGTGTGTGTTGAATTTTGTTTTCTTTTCTTTCCCCAACACCTATTTCGAATTGCCTGCATTTAGGTATCCATTTTATGATTCCTGGGAAAACTAAGGAAACTATTTTCCTACTGATATAAAAGATAGGAAGTATTCATCAAATAATATGCATGCAGAGACAGATACCAACCCAGACTGGAGATGCAGTGCAAATAGAGATACACATGAAACAGAATAGTGGGAGAACTGTACATGCATTTACAGTAAAATACAAATTAATAAATAAAGCTGATACAAACTTGGCACAATATTTACCCCAATTCTTTTTGACTATTTATACATTAAAAATCATGAGTCAAATGCTGTAAATGGGACAAGGAAAGGTAAAGTAGGTGAGAGGGAAAAGCGGTTCTCAAGTTAATAACTTGTCTGGAAAACTTCATCTAATATTTTGGAACCAATTTTTCTTCTTCGATATTCCCACATTTAAAACAGCTCGTTCTTTGATTGTTAGGACAGCTCTTTTCGAAACACAGATTTTCTTGTGTCTCAAAAGTACCTGCTGTTTTCCTTAGTCGTATTATTAGGAAGGACTGATACCAGAACTAGCATAACCACACAAAAACCTAAGGCTACATTTTGGTGGAGGCTTTCTTGGTTTGCTTTGGGTGAATTTTCTGGTTGATGGGTTTGATTTTTTTACTTTTGCTGTCTGTTTGGAGGAGTGGGGTGTTTGTTAGCTTGATCTGGGTTATTGGGGTTTTGTTTTGGTTTTGCTTTTAATTACTATCACTTTCTTTCCTATGTTCGAAGATCTAAATACTCTGAAAGAGACTAATCACTGTTCTCAAATTAACAGAGAGACAGCTGCACTGCATTAAGCAGCTGGCTCTGAAAATATCAGACGAAGAATATAGCATTATATTGTTTACAAGCCTTGATCAGTACTACTAAGAGAAATGCAATACGCACTCATGAGGGCAAGGAAAGTTCATGAGCACGGTATCAGATGAGGAATCATTCCAGGTTAGGAGAAGCAGACGAAACAGCAGCAGTTTCAGAACTTCGCAACTGTTCCACCAAAATGGCCGATTAAATAATAATAAAATAATAAGAAATACAATACGGTTCTGATTTGACTATATATTGGGAAATATCCCTTCGGCAGCGAAAAAAACTTTTCACGAGAATAACGTCCTCAGGAAAGAAGGAGTTGTGTGTGTGTGTTTTAGAAATCGGGTGGACAGGAGGCTCATCTTCTGTTTTAACGGCGATTTTAATACAGTTAATGTATGGAAAGAGAAAACCCCGCCGCTCAGAGCACGCAGGATAGCTGGAAATAAGCAAGTCGTGTGATTAAACAGTGTCTGGTGGGAAGTGACAGGAGGGACCTCTAAGGAGACCATTTTTCACTTTGCTCTCATACATCCTCATGTTCATAAAAAGTGGGGGGAAAAAAACCCGTCTGTGACAATCAGGGACCGGGGACCATGCGGGTGAGGTCTGTGTAACCAGAAAGGCTCCCCGGTGCTCCCGGGGCACCCCGGTCCCTCCAGGTCCCGCCAGCCCGGCCTCACCGCCGACAGGGACGGGGACAGGCGCAGCGCCGAGGGCCTTGACTTATGGAGATCTCCTTTATGTTTTGTTGTTTGCTTGTTTGTTTGTTTTTTCGCTCCGTAAAGCTATTATCAGAAAGTGCTGACTGGCTGGCAAGGAAGAATTTCTCATCAATACGCTTTGATTGTATTTTGCAAACAAAATGCCTGTTGCTTGGTAACATTTCACTAGAGCCTGACCTTCCCCAAAAGTTATTGCTATCAGATTCGATTTACACTCTCCTCCCGTGATTACTGTAATCTTTTAAACCGGGAAGTTCATACATCAGTGTGAAGGAAAGTTGAGCGTGCAAGTTAATATCGCTCCTATCCGACAGATTTATATCTTGGGAATGGGAACTTCCATTTTCTCGAAGAAGGCGAGCTTTTCCCCTTCTCTGCTCACCTCCTCGGCCTTTCCCCCGCCACCCCCATGCAGGGAGGAGGCCCCGGCCAAGCACCGCCGAGTGTGTGGAGCGCGGAGAGCGCCCGCGCCGGCGGAGGCTACTGCCAGTGGGAAATTTGGGGAAAGACGCTCATGCCCGGCCCTGGGGAGCGGCCGGCGGAGCCGGGCTGAGATGTCACAGGGCTGCCGGCAGGCAGGCAGGCGGTGCCAAGGGAACCGGGTCCCAAACCACCGGCATCCTCGCCCCAGTGTCGGACTCAGCCGTTCCACCGCCTCGGGCCCGGTGTGTGCCTGCTCCGGTGCTGGAGGAGCAGAGCGCTATGCTGGAGCCCTGTGGACGCCTCCGTGGCCGGACTGACCGCACAGCCCGCGCCGCAGGAGCCCAGGGTTCGCCATCACCATCCCGGGGCACCGACTAAAATTTTGCCGCAACTTGTCAGCGCAGCGCAGCGGGCTGGCAGCGGCCTGCCTGCCGAACATCCCGATCGTGAAAGACTGTCAGCTCTCGCTCAGACGATGTACGGAACGTGACAGCGTTTCCGGAGTGCTAGTTTTGCCTCCAGAAACGTGTGTTACCGACAGGTCGCACTCACAAGGTGCCCAATGCAGACGGTGGTTTCAGCAACCCCGACCTGTGGCAAGCCGCCCCGGACGCGATCCGAAGGGACAGGGCTGCGCAGGAGGACTGGGTTGTCCCGCTCATCCCCCGCCACCACCCCGCTCTCCCCGGTCGTCATAGCTCCCCAGAAGCCCTCCGGCTCCTGGCGCCGCTTTTTGGTCCGAGGCTCTCTGCGCATGTCTTGTCCTGAATGAGGGCCCGCAGCCCGGTGCCGGGGGTGCGGGAAGCCAGACAGTGAATCCAGCCCGGGACCGGGAGCGGCAGAAAGATAAGCTGCTGCGATCCACGCGGGATGCGGCCCGTTCCCGGCCGACCTGGGGAACGGTCCAGGAAGCGGCACGTCGGGGAGCCGGTTGGCAGCGGCGACGTTCCCCGGTCCCCTCTACTAGCCTCGGTGGACGCGATTCTGGCTGGGGAGCGGGCCGGTCACTGTGCGGCTCCGTAATTTTTAAGAGCGATAAAGTGCACCCGACGGAATTCCTGTCCATTCCCTCCCCACGGAGACCGTCGGGAGAAAGGGAGAGCCTTCGCCTTTACTCGTTCCGGCCCTATCCCCCAGAACCGACAGCCGGGATCCCAGCCCTCCCTTTCCCTCCTGGCCCGGTACCGCGGTGCCCGACCCGGCCTCACCTGCCTTGGGGAGCGGCCCCGGGAGCGCAGGGGGCGGCTCGGCGGCCCAGCGAAGGG
>CM031878.1:25467425-25470466 GCA_018697195.1 Certhia americana | reverse complement strand
GCCCCGGGAGCGCAGGGGGCGGCTCGGCGGCCCAGCGAAGGGCGGCGGCGGCGGCCAGCTCGGCGGGGGTCCGCGGCGGTGCGGCGCAGGGCGACGGCCCCGGCGGCGGCGTGGGGGGCTCGGCGTTGCCCGGTGGCCCGGGGAGGGAGCGCAGGGAGTCGGGGAGGAGGCTCTCCAGGCTTTCGTTGGCCTGCTGCCGGCGGAGCGCCACCTGCGCGGCCATCACCCGCTGCCTCTCGATGATGAGGATGCACTTCTCGCAGGTGCAGTCCTTGAAGCGGCAATAGCGCTTGTGGCCCTTCAGCCAGGACAGCACGCCGTGATTGCGGCACCGGGCGCACTTCGGCGTCCGCTGCAGCGGAGCCCGCGGGGGCTGCGACACCGGGCCGCCCATGTAAAGGTACGGGGAGCCATAGCCGTTCATGCCCGCGGGAGGAGCCCAGCCGGCTCCGGGGCGGAGAAGGCCCCAGCGAGGGCGGGCGGAGGCCGGGGCGATGGAGGAGAGGAGGCGGGCGGCTTTGCCCGCGGGCTCTGCGGGGGGCGCGGCTCCGACCCCAGGCCGGCGGGGAGAGGCACCGCCCGCCGCGGTGGCACCAGCGGGCAGAGCGCTGCCGCCGGCCGGAGCGACACTGCCGCTGCCCGCGCCGCCCCGCTAAGCCCAGAGCCCCTCAGTCCGCCCCCGCCCCCCGCCCGCCCCCACCGCCACCCTCCTTCCCCGGCGCCGATAGGGGAATGGAGGGGGAGAAAGCTAGAGGAAGAGAGGGAGGGAGGGAGGAAGGGAGGGAGGGAAGCGGCGCGGGGGGGGAGGGCCTCTTCCCCGCCGTCGGGGCGGCCGTGTGATGCCCATGTCGTGCCGAAGGGGTTTGTCCTCGAGCGGACCGGGACCGCAGCTGTTGCCACCCATCCCCTGCCCATTCACGGCTCATCCCCTGCAAGCACCCGGGGCTGAGATGAGCGAGGTCTGGGAGGCTTCCCCGGGCTCTGCGTCGGCCTCGAAAAGCGCACGGGACACTGTGTTCGGCGGCATGGTATATGGCTGCTACCGCCTGTGGCCCAACGCAGCGAGGCAGTGGCAGAGAAGAGGGTCGAAACCAAAGTTTTGTCAAAGTTTTGCAGATGCAAAGACACTCTCGGAGCAGGAGCTGTCCGGGACCAGAAGCTGCCCACAGCCGCGCGGAATCGGGCTGCGGCCGCGTCCCCGCGGGGTCGCAGAGCTGGAGAACCGCGGTAGGCACCCCCGTGGGGTCCGCTGTCTCTCCTGCATCCTGCGGCAAGACAGCTACCTAAACGCAAACGATGGCTATAGAAAGGAACATGAAATTCACGGCAAATCAGGTTGCTTGAAACCTAAATGACAATGTCTGATGCGGCGGACTTGTAGTATCCTGCATTTCCGTACGCGGAGGGGTTTCTCACTGAAACACGAGTATTTCCCGTGTGGCAGCGACAACCTTGAATCTGAACGTAATATATTGGTGGAAAACAACAACAACAAAAGTTATATGCATTTTTGGCTGGGGGAAAACAAATGTACCGCAAGCGTTCATCTGCCTGCGGCGGGCAGGGGCAGCTGCTTGAACCCGAACCCATTTCGTTGTCTCAAAATCTCCCCTGCTCTTCCCAGACATCTCTCCACCATAATCGCTAGACGAAATAAAGGTTTTAGCGAGGCTACGTAATAACGAAATCAGATTTAAAACTCGTGAAGTATTTCGCCTGAGAGAATAAAAGGCACAGTGTATGCTGCGAAGGTATTTGCGTGGTATTGCATTACTAGACTCTTTCCTTATTACTTTTCTACTTCTAGAGTGACTCAGCGTGATCTTTCCTCCCCGGCCGTGCGCGGAGTGTAAGGAGGATGAGCACTCCATCTGTAAATCGCACCGAGCCAGGGAGGTGAATCGGATCTGATAGAGGGAACAGCGCATCTTCTCGCAGCGCTAGTAGAACATATTTTTTGTTGTTGTTGTTGCCGGGGTGCATGCACTGAACCCTGCAGCTCGCAACTGGCCTCCTCCTCCCCCGCGGGGCCTCTTGCACACTCGTGAGTCTCCATCGAGGGGAGAAAAAGAAAGAAGCAGAACAAACTTTCAACTATCACAGAACTACGTGAAAGATGATGCGCACCGACCCTTGGAAATCCGTTCCCTCAAAACGAAGAAATGGGGTGCAAGTGCCTGTTGTGACGGTAGTGGAAAACCCTACTTCCCCACTAGCTGGAAGTACTACACTACGCCGCAGCCGGCCGGGCGGCTGCCAGATCCCGAGCCGAGGTGCCCGGCGCGGCGGTAGGCTGGCTGAGGGCTGGGGGCCCCGCTCTCGCTTGGCTGCACATCAGGCGTTTAGGCTGAAATACCCGTTTGATATCATGCTGTAATCCTTTTCTCATATTTGGTGGGAATGGTTTCCATGTCCTAGTATTTGACAACACCTATCCATAGGGCCAGATTCGTATTTATGTTAGTAAAACGTCCCCTGCCTAAAAGTCCATTGTAACCCAACACCTGACAACCCCGGTTCCCATTTCTGCTCGCCGAAAAGGTTTATTCAAGCACATAATGGGATCCCAGCAGAAAGCTTTTCAGACGAAGTGGCGATGGTAAACTGCGCCACATGAACTCCGTTTCCAGGGCTATTAAGCTTTTAATTGCAAAATAGCAGAGGAAATTTCAAGGTGACAATGAGGTGTTAGCAGTTAGCGCCCAGAATAGTAGACCGAAAAAGAACGAATGTGCGAAACATATGCTGCAAATAACATTTAGCGGTAAGGGACTGGCTCAGCCAAAGGGCCAAAGAAATCCTGCCGACCGAGCAGGGCGGGGGACGGGCTGGAAACAGGCCCGAATACCGTGGCATTTTGCGACTTTTCGATGTAGAGCCATCGGGAGGACTCGGCGCTACCGCCCAGCCGCTGGAACCCGCTGAGCCGCGTCTCAGCCGGGCGGGCAGGGGCGGCCGCAGGGTCTGCTGCGCCGGGGAGCCCCGCCGTTCCCTGCGTACGACGGGCGGAGGAGGGGGTCGGGCCGGAGAGAGTGTCTGCT
>CM031878.1:25377425-25464925 GCA_018697195.1 Certhia americana | reverse complement strand
GCCCGGGCGGCGGAGGCACCGCGCTGGCTTCTCGGCGGCAGGATGCGCCACCCGGCCCTGGTGGCGGTGGGAAGGCCCCACGGCCGCCCCCGGCAAGCTGGCGTCCCGCCCCGCACCTGGGAGGAAGAAACCAAACACCCCCACCCCCGCCCGTCCCCCGCAACCCCCAAACAGAACAAGCAAACCGAGAACGCTGCTGCTGTACCGCCCTGCCCCGGGCGAGGGCCGTCGCGCCGCGGCTACTCGCCGCTCTCCTGGACGGGGCTCATGGCGAAGCTGCCGGGCTGCGCGGGGGGCTCGCACTCCAGGTCCCCCTTGGTGCTCTCACTGCTGCTCGACAGGCACCCCAGGCCGGAGTCCTGGCTGCTGGGCGGCGAAAACACTGCGAGTGAGGGGAAGAGAGGAAAAAAAAAGCACAGCGCTTGAGACACCCCCTGGTGAGACACGTCCTGGGACCCGATCAGAGGAGAGCCACACGGATCTTCCCTCTCTGGGAAGAGGGGAGAGGAGCTGCTCCCTCGTGCACGCTGGTCTCCCCCCTCCCGCCAAGGTGAACAGCGGGGGTAACGATGGGAGGAAAACAACTTCAGGTCTGGGGGTTGTATCCCTCCACCCACAGGGAATCTACCTGCTTACAGACCTAAGGCCCTGCCTCGGGCGGCCCGAGGCTGAGGCCAAATATTACAAAATTTAAAATTAATGCTGCGCTAGGAACGGTTGCAACATTGCAATTTTCAGTAGATACAAAAACCAAGTAAAAGGGTCTCTGACCTTCCTAACCTTAGATGAGTTTAGATCCACCCCCAACACTCCCTTCCTGCCTACCAAGAATATAATTAAGGGGAAGCTGCAGTGGTAATTTCTCTCCTCATTAACTTCCTGATTGGTTTCAGGCTCAGGATTCCAGCAGCCGGCAGTTTGTCACCAATTCCAAATGGCCAATCGTTAATACTAATGTTTGTGTAGCTAACTGCCAGCATCTGCCACGGCTTCTTGTACAACAATAATAGTGAAAGGGTAACATTAGTGCTTCAGGTGTTAATTCAGATTCTGTTCATCAATAAGAAAATCTATGATGTAATTAGCAAAATGCATCGGTAGTTGAGGCAGTTGGAGGGAAAGTAAATCACAGCAGTAGCTCCATGAGCTCCTGACGCCTTTATCATCAATACTATGTTCTGGATTTTACTGTTCAGTGGAAAGTATTATCAGACTGTGGTCTTTTAAAAGAGAATATTGTTTACGGCCACTGCTTGTTTCTTAGAAGCCATGATGAGTCTAGTACAACTGCACAAAAACAAGGAATATGGAGTTGAGGCTTAAACTCTGTCCTGAAATCACTGTGCCTAAGTGAGCTGCTCCACGCTTCAGCCTGGGTGCTTTCAGGCTTTGGGGACTTCTAATAGTCCCAAAATTCAATGAAAGAGATGAGGTCAGGCTTGATTTTGATAGCCCACCAAATCCAACAAAATTCAAGGAAAGTAGACTGCACTGTCTGGGTTTAGCCCACTACTCGTGAGAAAACTAGAAACACGTTCTTAAAAATTAACACCAACTTTCCACTTCTGTAGCATCCTGTGTTTCTGCAGAAACTTCCATTTGTAGCTCAGCTTCTGAATTTGTCCTGTTTTTAAACACAACACTGGTTACCAAGAGATGAAAAAGACATTATGAAGTTGACATCACACACACCATTTTCACCTGCTTAACCCATGTGAAGACAAAATATCAATTCCCATTCCTTTCAGGGAGTTTTGACCATTTTTGATATTGCAGAACCTGACTCCTTGATTTAATGCAAGTGTCTCCTTTGATGCATATAAGGGATGACTAAGGCTCTAACATCACTCTGCCAAAGCAGACCCTATTATTGTCTTTTAGAGCTGACATAAATTTTTTAACTCCAGGGAATGGGATATTAACCCTATATTACATTTTGTCCCAGCTAACATACAAAGAAAAGAACGTAGTGCATAGACATGAGGGAGTGACAAGGTAGTCAAGTTTTGGAACAAGACTGGAACAGTCAAGTTCCAACTGTTTTTATACATCCTGCAAATGCTGCTAATTGTTTTAATGACACAGAAAGAGGAATCTGGTCTACAGCATCATGTATTTCTCTGCTATGGGGACAAATGCACAGAACAGCTTAACAGCTTGAGGCCTGAAATAACCAGTACGGTGATTTGCACTTAGAACAGGATGGAACTGCACTTACATGACCTGCAGTTGGGAACAATTGTTTAGATTTTTACTTTTTCTATCCCACCAACCCTGAAACTAAGAAGTGTTGCAGAATCAGAACTGATTCCTGTGGTTTCAACTCTCTTCTGCCATAAGGACATATCACAGATTCCTAATGGTGTGTTTCCTACCCTTCTTTTTTAGTGTTTAAGCAGGATTGGTGGCTGAGTCCAAGGAGAAACCACATCTCTTCAGAGTTTGGATGAGGACACCACTTGTCCTTCCACTTCACTTCCTCTAATAAGTCACTTTATCATGGCCTAAGAGCTCCTAGGATTTGAACCAAATGTAACCATGAAGATTACAGAAAGTAAGCAGAATAACAGAGGAACATTTTCTGCTCCTCTGCAAAGGAAGCAAATCAAGCATACTGCAGTCTGCACCACACTCCCATGATCTCAAACACTCATCGTGCACTATTTCAGGTGAGTATCTTGTTGGGGTGGTTCGTTCATACTTTGACTATTATGTAATGACAGAGCAGAGATGCTCTGTAGGTCCACATGCCAATGTCTCAGGGGAAATCACCTATAGAATATGCAGAATTACCACTTCTCCTGATGTGTCTGTCCTACAGACTAACTCCACAGCTTTAGGTTGTGCCTGGCAACAATTGCAGCTTTGGTAGGACCTGGCCAGGTCTAGCACCAGGAATCATCTCTTTCTCCATAAGGTACCTTGCATTATACAGTAATGCAGCTGGCATCACCTCACAGGGCTGGCTGGCTCACAGGCTCAGCTCTCCCAACTCTCAGAACCTCATTCTGCTCTGAGTTAGCAAAGCCCAAGGTGTGTGAAGGATTAGGACGTGCTGTAAGGATTCAGTGTGTTCCTGAACTCCAGGACAAAAGTATGAAGGGAGTGATTGAGGTTAAAAGAGGATAATTTTTTGTTTACTCCCAAGTAGCCAATGGGCAAGAGGTTTATTTGTTTTAAAGGATTTGTTAATACCTCTAAGCATGCATGTGCCTGAAGTGATATAAAGGCCCAGTTTTAAATACTGAGATCTACAAATCTCTGTGACAAAGTTTCAGAAGTGTTTGGCTTTGTTTTTTTTCCGAAACACAAATAATCCAACAGATTCAACATGCTACAGTACAGATGTTAAAACCCTACCAGAGCAAAACTGACACTTGGTTTTTGTGGTCTACTTTTTGAGCAACTCTATGTTAGTTTGCTATTAACCTGTGGAATGACACAGAGGGCAACTTTTTTGGTAGACAGCCAACCAAATCTGTTTCTTAGCATCTTGAGAGGTGGTTCCTAAGTCTTCTGGACAAGTAAAGATCCACCTGTTTTTCCACTGACTTCCAAATTATTCGAAGTTTTGCTTATTGATCATTTTGGGCTATATACCCTGCTCTCTAAATATGTATAAGGGTAGGTAATGAGACCCACAAAGGTTCTAAAAGCAATCTGGCCTACCAAGATTTACCTTGAGCAGGTAAGACTGCTACTTCTGTATCCAGACCTAGACTGCTTTATTGAACAGACCTCCACTGCAGTCAACAGCTGCAGAAGTCAAGAAAGGTGCAATGAGTAGGTGCAATGCTGTTAAAAAGTACAAGATACTCAGACTGGGACTTGTAGCTATAAAAAGGCAGCAAAAAGGAAATAAGCCATTCTGTTTCAGTGTTTTAATCATACAGCAATAAAATGTAGAAATTTCAAGTTCAAAGAAACAAAACTCATGTTCTTTTTGACTTAATTATATGAGTTTCATCTATTTGAGGCTTGTGGCTGATCCTCCCACAGTTGTTACACAGCCCTTATCTGTGTAAATAACAGTACCAGAATTGGGTCTGTGACAGTTTTTAAAGATCATTTCTTGATCTAATTACCTTTTACCCTTGGGAATGCACCTGAATACTTTTGAGCCATATGAATCTGAAAACAATTCAGCTAGTATCACACAGGAAAAGAAGTGAGAAGGGATCCCAGCTATAGACACAAAACCCTATGTCTTCTGACACTGGTAGCTGCACTGACTTTCAACTTGAGTGATCCCCAAAATTTAATGGACTGGAAAGAGTAATACATTTCCAGTGATGTGAGACATCAGAAGGACATTCATGCTTGAAAAGTAAATATTTTCCTGAGTTTACATTTAAAAAACTATTAAACTCTAAATAAGGAGCAATTTGTAAAGATTTGAGTGGTACAATTCATTTTTAAAAACACTTTCACCTTTCTTAGGTAAAGTGAATAAGCATGTCAGTCCCACACATTGCTAAGGGTGATTCACTTCCTGTGTGCACACTTGTGTGCCAGCACAGCCACACATGTATTATAAAGAACTAGATGCCATTGGCAGTTTGATGGCATGGGAGCATCACTATAGCATGCCTAAGATTTTGGCATGAGGGTGAACAGGAACTGCTCTTCATAGCACCTTCTCCTCCAAAGCACTTTCTTTATGAAAATACTGCTGGTGTTGCAAACAGAAACTTCCACTCCTGGCTAAAGAGATCCCACATAAAGGCTCCTGAAAACCCAACTGGCTTGGGAAACCACTGGCAGACAAGCCAAGAAGCAAGTCATGACACATGCACAAAGGGTAGAATGAGAGAAAATGGCACAGGCACTCTCCTCAGGATACCAATTCAAACCACTAGAAGACATAAAGGGTGGCTGGCCATGCTGGCTGACTTGGTGGCTTGGAAATACCCACAGGTCAAATTCAGTCCGAAAACACTGTCCCATCTCCACCCAAGTCAAGGGTATCCTGTTATTCTGCTGCTCAGATAGTTGCCAAAAGGGCTCTACCTCCCAGCATCAGCAATCAGCCTCTCAGGCTATAGCAACTATGGTAACAACAGTAACTGCCTGACAAAGCATTAGGTCAAAACTCCCAAATCAACAAAATGAATCCCCCCCAAAACAGTTAGTGTGGCAAAATCAGCCACTACGAATCAGAGAACTATCAGAATCCTCAGCTGCTGTCTCAGTAACTGAGAAGACATACAAAAAAAGAGAATGGGAGAAAGCACAATTTTCCTGTTGAGGAAAAAAACCATTAGAATGGCAGCTAGAGTCTTAAGGTTTGTTCTGATGTCGCTGTAGATGATAGGATGGGCAAGACACAGCCTCCATGTAAACACATGCAAGAAGGTCAACTTTTTCGCAGCAAAGCACCGCTGCCTCTCACCTTTGGGAGTACTTAATGCTTTAATCAGAGTTAATTAACTAATGGTCAAAAAGAAAACCTACCTCTGCAATATCTGACATTCCCATGTGAATGCTCTATTTAAAAAGATGGAGGACTATTGACTTAGACCAAGGTGAAAGAACTGCTCACAAGCCAGCCATGCAAATGGGTTCAGTCTCATACTCTGGTATTTGGCCCTGTGCAGATCTAAGACAACAACAGTCAAAAGCCTACGGGGTCCACGGGTTCCTACTAGGCCACAGAGAAGCTTCAAGAAATGTAAGAGACAAACTTGAATCAGCTGCATTTTCAAAATTTTCTTTGAATACAGAGATTCTAATTCTGTAAAGCCGCAGTAATGCATGTGTTCCTGAAGGACATTTTAACTTGGTGAATCCCAAATATACTTTAATTCTTTTGCTTCTACTCTGTATGAACTAACGTAAAAAACCTCCAAATTACTATCTTCTTCATTACATCTCTCTTGCTCAGGATGACTACTGGGATGAAATGGTTCTTAATAAAAATTCCTGCTGACATCCACAAATGCATAAATGCACTATGCATTTTCTGTAATGACTGTTCTCCTCTGTCCCTCTGTCCTTGTCACAGATCTGGATCAGGGGACATCGTACATGGGGACAAGTCCTGGAAGCCCATCTGAAGCCAAGGATTTCTGTTTGCTGCAGCCAGTCACCACAACATAGTGTGAGTGCAGACTTCTTTGCAGCAGTATGATGAGCACCAATATGTAAGATGAAGAGGTAGACACCGAACAGTTTACAAGGGGAAAAAGAAAACTCAGCTATGGGTCTCCCTCAAAAACGAACTCCACATATTACTATGACCAGCTGAAATGTCTTTGTGACTGTTCCTGTGATCAATGTGTTATGGACTCCTCAATGCTGAACACAATGTGGATTAACTTTCAAGAACACGGGAGTGATGCTCCTTTTCTGCTTTGCAAACACAATGGAAACTTGCCCAGTTCTAGAAATACGCATCTATGGATATTTTCCAGCTGACAAGAAGTTATGAGAGCAACAAACAGGGCTGCTTTTTGATGTAAAAATAAAAACAAGCCTAAGGATCTTGAAACAAATGCACACTCCATCTGTGTCTCTTAACACAGATATACTATTTCACAGCGTTGCCCTTTTCCCCTTCTCAAACACCTTGTCACTAATACTTAAGGCAACTAGGATTATCTTGGATGCCCACAATAGGACACATTTATTGTGTATTTTCAAATAGCATTAATTTTTGGCATTAGAAACTCAGGATAAAAGGCAAAGATCTGAATAGAGATCTTTATTCAGTATGCTTTACCACGGATTATCTCAATTCTTTTCCAGTTCATGCTTGCAGTTTTAGCAACTAAGAAGGCAGGGCTGTAACTGATGTAATTAGAAACCAGAAGCTGGAGAAAATATTCTCCTGCTGACTCCCTCACCTCTGGTTTTAAATTCTCTTACATGTGAATTCTCTTACATGTGAAACAATGAAGTAAGGCTTTCCACTTCTCACCCACTACCAGCTAGATAGACAGGATGCTAAAATTTTATTTGTGAAGGCTTTTTACTCAGACCCCAAAACATAGCTTGAAACTACACCAATCTCTACAAAGCAACTGCCCTTCATGCTTGCATACACAAACTGGAGCAGAGCAGTACTGATGCACCAGCCCTCAGTCTTATCACCAGCTTTACATTCTGTGGCTAACTTGAGGCCATCAAGCCACTGCTGCAGGCTGGAAAGGCAGAGGATGAACAATCTCAGAAAAACTTCAGGTGTGCTGAGAAGAGTATGCTTGCCTTGAATGACTGAAAGGCAACATGCAGAATTCAGCTGATAGGAGCTCTCTTGGTTTGGCAGAAGTGAACGGTTACTTGCCTCTTGTGCACGTACTCACCCCAAGTGCTCCCTTTACCAAGTCAGGTCCCAGCCAGGTACAACTCCACAGAAACCTCCCCAGTTTATACTCCATTTCCAGGAACCCTAATGGCTAGCTCTCTCAATAAAAAAATCCCATTTTTAAAATAATTTCATGAAGATTTTGGCGATAAGACATGAAGCAAAATGTTCTCTAGCATCTCAGCATAAAGCAGGCATTTCCCACAGTTGGGTAAGAAGGTAAAACAGGCTGGTTTACCTTGTAAACTGTAAACTGTTTTTGAGTCATCCGTAAGTGAAAACATTCTATATGACTACACATAAAGAATGACAACCTTAGCCACAAAAGAGCTGGGACAAAGTCACAGATTTGACCTATTTTTAACCTGGCAGTAACACTACAAAGAAAGGCATCATGATTAAAAGAAAAAGTATCTCCCTTTTTCCTCCCTAGCCTTCTCCAGTCCTTTATTTAATCCCTTGTGTTGTCCTGCACAGCAACATGGGGAATTATAATGAATAGGTGCTGTATTGCCAGTACTGCAGAGATGCATATGTTTCTCCTTCAGGCTGTAACTCTTGACCAGTAGACCTCCTTCTGGAGATCCTTACTTCCCTTAGACATTCACAGTCTAGCAGAGGAGCCAATGGTTTGCACTGCTGTACTCTACATCAGAGTCCAACAGGAATTTTTGAAAAATAAAAACCAGGCCACCAACAAACCATTTAAAGATTCAAGATCAGAGAACAGCCAGAGAAACACAGGGTGAGGCACTGATTTCCAGCAAAGGAAGATTTAAAAAGTGTCCATGAGGTATAGGGGGTATTTGGACATCTGTCACAAACTGAGCAGCAGCAAGCAATCTCAGAGGAATGAAGCCATTTGTTTCATCATCTAACAAGACTGTGACAAAGCTGGGACCTTAAATCTCTTTATTCCTGAAGGCAGATACTAGTTCTCCATTCCACACACAATACTGGAGACTGAATCTCCACCAAAAAAAGACGTCCCTGATGCGTTATAATCAGAAGACTGACAAAACACAGGCAGCACTGAGAAAAAAACAAACTTCAAATCTACTCTTTGGATTGCTTTTCTTACTCCTATAGTAACCAAAATCTAACAAGAATATTACAATAGAAGCATATCAATCATTTCTCATGAGAAATATACAACTACCTTACCAAATGCTGCTGCACAGGCCTAATTTTTATTTTGAACATTGTCTCCTGCCAAGACGGTTTTGCACAAAATTGCTGTGCTATGGGGGCCAGAGTCTTGATACTCCCTAGACAGTCCCACTACTGGGCAAAGTAGCAAGGCAGGTTTTAGCACCTCACACACCTCTCCTGTGTTGCCACCTTTTGAAGCCAGATCCATGAAATGAACTGTGTTTATGGAAGTTTGTTTGTTTTTTTCCCCCCATGAAAACAGAATAAACTGTTCCACAAATCAGAGTCACGAGAGGCCCAGACAGCTTCAACCAGGATGAATCCAAGATGAATTCCAGTCACGAGTTTTTACACTTTTGTAAGTTTTGGTTCATCTACACATTGGGGTCACCTGTCCAACCACAGCTTCAGGTTATGAAGTCATGACCTCCTGGCTTGCCCCCTTCCCTTTCCTGTTGTTGATGCTTTTTGGGTAACAGTTGTCCTTGATTCTGTAGCTGGGAAGGGATTGTTTTGTCTAACTACCCTGTGAAGAGAACTTACTAACACCTAACAAGGAGTTTCAGAGTTACACACCAAGCAGCAGAGAATCTGAAAAATATAAAAGCTAAAACCCAAGGCATCAGTGAGAAGAGGCATCTCAAAGCAGGTTAGGTAGCTCAGAGTCCCATTCAACCTGACCTTGAATGTTTCTGTGAATGTTCCCACCCGCAAACTCTCCAGACAACCTGTGCCAGTATTTTACCACCATCATTGTAAAAAACTTGTCCCAGCATCTAGTCAGAATTTACCCTCCTTTAGTTTAAAATCATTATTCTTTGGAATCCTATCTACAGGCTCTATTTAAAAAAGCCGGTCATGCCCTTATCAGCCCCCTCTAACTACTGAAAGGCCTCAGCAATGTCTCCCTGGACTCTCTTCTCCAGGCTCAAAATGGACTCATCATCCATGTGAGACTGTTGAGGAAAGAAGGCTAGTTCCCTCAGGCACACTTAGGTGACTTCATGCTAATTTTGTGGAGACTGAGGGGTCTGCATTTTCTCCTATGCTGATGACACAGGCTTTTCCATACATCCCAAACAGCACCTAACCAGCAGATAATCATACACAGGTGACTGAACATGCAAAAGGCTTTTTTATGGGATGACTGCTGGCACTGAGGGTACAGATGCAGATGGGAACTACTTCCTCTTTCAGGGGAAGACCTCATAGGCTACATCTGTCTACTGGACCAACACAGGAGACAACTAGTGAGTCCCAACTCCTCGGGCATCTGCTTCTGGGCATCACTACAATATAACTGCCTTTGTTTTTTAAGATACATGTATTTCAAGCCTGTCTATACAAGAAGTTCCTTGTAAATAATTACCTTAGAAGCATCAACTGTTCTACCTAAAAATGCACTACTACTTGCAAAAGCTGAGGCAAAAAAAGGATTTTTGAAAAACATGGTTAATTTTAAAGGAAAGAGTGCACTCGAGGCTCAGGACAACATTATCACGTAGCAGAGTATGTGGAGACACAAAACAAAAGGCATAAATTTTCTCCCTTGTGTAGCTGTGCTAAAGGAAAGAAACAGGATTCCAAGAGCTCTAACAATCACATAAAATATTTTAGTATTCAGCACAGAAATACAAACACAACATTAATTTGGCTGAATGTCTCTTCATTCTTGGGTCAGAAAGGCTGTTAATCTTCACTACTGTGTCAGAAATAAAAAAATAGTTTGCACAATGCCAAGACTAGCCATGTAAATGTAAATGTTAATTCTAGTCACTTCTCTAAACATTTCATTGTTGCCAATGTCAATTTATAAAACAAGGATGTAATCCATGCCCAAGATCATCAGTCCTAATGCTCAAAGCATAATCAAATAGTTAATAAAGATGGACTCAGCTCTTTCAGGTTTAATGATTTAATTTTAAAAACTACTGTCTCAGTGCAACAGTACTATATCATACAGCTTAAAAATTTTTTTGGGCATAACTTGCAAGCTTTTGGAAGTCAAGAGGTTACTAAATGATCTGTCCAAAATACTAGGTCTAATGCAAGTGATCTGTTATGGTAAATACAATATATTTTCAACTTGCAAATATGTTTAATTACTTTTAAAATTCTCTTACAATTCAACTGTCTCTGCTGGGAAGGGAGAAGATAAGGATCTGCAACTTGTACCACACTTGGAAAAGGAACAGCAGGTTTATCAATGACTTCAGCATGAACAACACTATATTCACCAATGTCTGTGTCCAAAATTGAGTAAGAGGAAAGAAAGAAAAAGCCTTATTATTTATGTCTTACAATTTAAATGAATTTGCAATTTGAAAAGCCCAAAAGTCTTTAAAGTTACTTAGTATTACCATGGCGTTACCATTTTAAATATAAGCTTTAATCTGGATGCAAGTTCAGCAGATCTGCCGTAGAATGGTTAAACTACTGTTGATGAAATACACAGCACAAGATGGGTATGTGCAGAGTAAAAATGTTGCTACTTATTTTAAAGTGAGATTTATTCCCCCCAAAGTTTAGGAATCTTGCTGCAGTAAATCACAATACTTGAGTGAATAGGGACAAAAACAGAAAACATTTTTGAGGTAGTCAAGTAAGTTAAATGAAGTTTCACACAACATTAGGCTTAAGACAGACCTTCTGTATTTATATTCATTTCCACGAACACAATACAAGTAATGCTGAATGTGTACCATCAGCTGGAAGGCATGGGCTACGTCTAATGACGCTGCTGGTGCTGCCAGTTGGATCTCCACAGGCCCAATGATATCCAACACCCCACCTGATGGGAAGGTCAACCCACCAGTAGCCAGCATTTTCTTCTGGATCCTGACAGCAGCAGCCTTGCTAGGCAGGACCAAAACTCCTCTGAGTTTGGAGGAATTACAGTTTACATGCTGTAGGGCCTGCCAGCAGGGCCCAAAAACCTTGGCTGTGCTAGCTTCCTTCAAGGTCCTCCTGTGCTGTCTTTCTTACTAACATTGGAATGGGAGCAAATGTAGCCATCAAGTTTCAACATGCACTTCCCTGCCCTTGCCTGTCACTTTCTAAAGTCCAGATAGTGTTAGTGACAGGGAAGTTCTAAAATACTGAAATAGATTAACAGAAAATTAGAATTTTTTAACTGTCATCTGCTACAGAGAAAGTTTTAAGACAGCTGTCTGGGCCCAGTCCAGACTCTGGTGGTTATCAAAGACTGACTGCCTCCAAGGGAGTCACTCCAACACTCTATCTCAGTTAATTTCAACAGTGCTGAATGCAACTCTAGTCAGTAAGAAGGTTACTCTAAGGGCAAGATAGGACGAAGGTAAGCAAAAACTGGAGTTCATCCCCTCCTGCATCATACAGCCCTGCTGCAACCCACCACAGACACGAGGCAGTGAAGGGAGTCAAGAGCATGGCCTACAAGGAGCTTGCACTACACAGTAAATCTGTACTTAGTGCTGGTCAGGGACAAGGCAGTGGTTTTCCCCTCTCCTGAAAGATAGAGAAGGCAGTCCTACTCTACACATGCACAGCAGTTGAAGGCAGAAAGAAAAGCAGATGAAATGGTCCAAGCTGAAAAGTTAAGAGTCGAAGTTACAGAGGGCAGCTCCACAGCTGAAAAGGGGAAATTATTTTCAAACTACAGGCCAACCTTCTAGTGAAGCCATTTCAACTACAATTAGGCAGTTGCATTTCATTTTAGGTAGTCCCAGGTGACTAATGTGTGGAGACCACCTAACAGGAATACACTAGATGCCTCAACAAGCCAGTGTTATTTCACTCCAATGTAGACTCTGTTGGCAAAAACCTATGTGCAGCGTTTATGCCTTTGGAAAAATTAGAGACTCAATCCACCAAATTACTGATCCTGAAAGCACTTGTGATTCAGGGAAGCACTGGGGCAAGATGTGTTGGTAGAGACAGCTTTAAGAATTAGAAGTTCATATTTATTCAAGGGAGGAAACAGCAAAAACTAACATGAGTGAAGTCTTGATTTAGAGTGATTAGGAGGATTTATGCTATAGTTAGGGTTACACAGCTAGCTCAGATCTGCCTCAAAACTGAAATTTATCAAAATCTGTTTCATAAACTCAAAAGCCAATACAAAAACAATCCTTAAAACACCTAGTGTAAACAGTTGCACCAGGGTGGGAAAACAAAACCCTCCTTGCAGTGACTGCAATTGCTCGGAGACAGAACTTGAAAGGCAAAATGATTTATAAACAAATGTGGGAGAGTGCTCTCATTGATTTTGCTTTTGCTTTTATGTCCAGAAAGGAAACAAAACTACTGGCCAACTGGACTAGGAACATTCTCTTACGTTCAGCAGTCTCATACATGATTAATGCTAGACTTGGAATAGATAAACAACCTACACAGCATACAGAGTGTGATTCAGACCGCAAGACAAATCTTCAACTTAAGAAACGTAACTGATTTAACAAATACTGTGAGATAAACATCAGACATACAGCTTTAAAACTGGAACTGTAAAATTATGAGAAAGCAGGGAATAAATGCAAATATATAAATGCCAGTGTTAAAGAAGAAACTATAATTGTTTGGTTTATTTCAAAATGAACTGCAGGGAATACTCTGTATAACCTGGCTATCACTCTTTCCTCAACATATAGTAAAATGAATCCCTACAAATTAAGTCTTCAATTTTCAACATACTTCAAAATCAATCTCAAGTTTTTGTTAGACATTTAAGAAAAGCATATTTCAAAAATAAACGCTCCCCCCAATCCCTTCAAACATTTTTAAAGGGAGCTGTAATCCACACACACAGGTTCAGCTTTTCTTGCATCAGCCTGTGGGTACCAAGTCCAGAGCCTGTAGTGGCAGAGGTGTGGGCACACTAGGGAAGGGGAGGGAGCTGCTGGCATTGGCGCTGTGGCTGCACCACTGTGCGTGTGCTGTGACACAACAGGAATGTGCTCAGCAAAAGGCAGTCAGTGGGCAACCGCCCCAGCAGAAACCAGCAGGTATCTTCAGTCTGCTCCTTAGCACATCAACAGCACTAAAAAGGCAAAATGTGGAGACAACCCTCCTAATTATAGAGAGTGGAGCTTAGTCTCTCTCCTATTCTGATTATTTGCAGTCAGCACTAATGTTCATATATAATCATAATTTACACATATGGAAGCAGCGAGGGGAAGCAAATACTTTTTACGCACACAAAACAAGTTCATTGGCCTTGCACCAGTATAGCATTACAAATCTGGTATTTTTCCATTTTTCAGGTGAAGGAACACTTTGTCTTGTTCTTTGTGTGCTCTCAGTACGGCAGACTACCAAGATGTCACTAGCAGAAAGCAGCTGTAACACTGGCATGTCTGATCTACTTCAACAAGTTTGGAAGAAATGAAACGTAATTCATTATAGCCTATTTACTCTGCAACAATTACCCTTCAAAACCCGAAGGAGAACAATGTAATTTAAGGTACATGCCTTCTTCCCTGCAGAAACCTCAAACAGCCTCAGGCAAGAGCCAATACAGATGTAGTACAAGGCATTAAAAGAGTGTTGGATGCTGTAGCTAGCAATTACCCTGGTATTTAAACAAATCTATCGCTCATCAGGAAAACGTTTAGTGCAGTAGTCAGAGCGAGACAGGCTGACACGGAGCACAGCTACTTAACTGTCCCCTCCAGCGATTACACTTTCTCAGACTGAGAGTCATGTCAAATTAAACAACTACACATTGACTTTTCACTTCTATAAACATTAAGGTATGATTGACAATTCTTGGATGCTATAAGGTTGTCATTATAATCAGCCAATGTACTGTTAGCTAATTCATGGTGCAGTTTTTTTTCCCCCCATTCTGAGCCATTTCTCTCGGACCATTTTTACGGCGCCCTATAGGTAACATCTGCTTTGGCTTTTTGCGGGGTCACCATATTAAAGAGTCATCGCCACCACGAGACCTCTGTGTGAGAAAAAAATGTACAATTAAGTGACTTGACCTGGTCTAAAAAATACCGGTTTTTTTCTCTTAGTCCTGGCCCATACTTACCCATTTAACTCAACTTTGGAGACGTCTGGACAGCAACAATTGGATGATAACACTGGAGTAAATACTGTTAATGTGGCACCTACAGTATTTTTCCTAATTCCTGCTCTAAGTCATGGTGATTTTTTTGGTCTATGTAAAGCAGACACTGCAAGAGCAAGGAGTCTTCAGGGAGAATGGGAAATCAAATGACAAGCTCTACAGAAGTGTCCGGAGTACATATTCATAAAGACCTCAAGCTTCCTAAGGCCCATTACAGCATGGACACCTATGACAGGGCACCACTTACTAATATCTGAAGGCTGCAGCTTAGTAAAGTTACTAGAAACTGAGTGGATACATAAATCAGTCAAGGTTGTGAAGAAACACGCCCCTTTGATTTTATATGCAACATTTTGCTGCATGAAACCATTCTAAGAGACCGTTTTACTATCTACCCCACTAATTCAAGTCACAAAAGTAATGGTGTCCAAACTTCCCCTTCTTAAAAAAAAAAGAGTAAAAAAAAAAAAAAAAAAAAAAAAATTCAGAAATAATACTTAACACTTTTACCATCACTGCTGTCACCACCTGCCCATCCCTCCACCCTCTCTCCTCCCTAAGAAACCTCACCAGATTTGTTAAAGCCTCTGGTAAAGAAATAGGTGAGATTAATAATATATCATCAAGCTAATTATGAATACAAATAAGACTAGAGTGCTATTGGTAAGCCTGGAAGCTTCTCTACATACATGACTAGTGAATCTGAAATTTCACCTTCATTTTGGTTTTAGGAGACTCAAAGATCTACTTTACAGAGTGGTTCTTTTAAATAAATGTAATAAATCAACAAAATAAAATTAGTACTAATAAACACATCTGTGAAAACTATTCTGAGCTAGAAAAGTACCATATCACTGCAGTACTAGCACTTAAAGTATAGGAACTGAAAACAGGTGAGGAGGACAAATGAAGTATTGTCATCTCTCCTGTCTGGTAGTAACAACTGCAGTCCCACTCCTTTTGCCACTTCTGAACTATATTTCCTGAGTACAGGTTTCAGAAATCTGAAATTAAATACAACAGTATTTCAAATGTTATATCTCCTCCTCTGGCTGAGAAGTCAGGCAATCATAAAACCAAAAGATTTCAGTGAAGGTTCCAGAAAATGACACCTTTGTGTCAACCTCAGCAGTCACAGTACTTAAGGCAGTGAAATATAACTTAATTCACAGGCTTTGCAGAACAGCACTGAAATGAAACCACACAAGAACACCGGAAGCATGTTAAAACTTTGCTGGTCTGTCTCAGATATTTTCTTTCTTTTTGATCTATTAATTACCACCAAAGTGCCTAACTTTTACTGAAGTAAGTTATTGTCCTTGTCTGTAGGCCAACTGGCACAGTGTGTTTTGCACTTTATGCAGCTATTATTGCTTAACTCCAGAGATGTTTCTCAGACCACCAGATGCCCAAGACAGCACTTTTATCTCCACACACTCAGTCTCAACTTACTGATATACAAAGTGTCTTACTTGTATTTTGCACTGACTTCCCACTTGCATCATTAGAGAAAAGCACCAACTATTTTAGCCTATTCTCAATGACCTTGTGCTCACACTGCAATTGAAAGGATTAATACAAGCAGGGAAAACATGACCAATCCCAACACACGGCACATGTACAGTAACTTCTGTAGTGTTCGTATTTTAAAGCTTCTGCCTAAGTTTTCCCCTCAAAGTTTAACATTCAAAGCTCTAGGAGACATTCAAAAATAAAAATCCTCACAAAAACCAAACCTGTTCAGCTCTATTCAACAGTTACCAGCCAACTGCATCATCACTACCAGAGATAGAAAACTCTTTGAAAAAAGAATTTTTTGAAAAGAAATGGCTACTTCACTGAAGAGATAACACTAAAATTCAGCACTTTAATAAAATACTGAAATACTTATTAAGAAACAGTATAAACATAAGACAGGGTCCTGTCAGAGAAACGTGTGAGTGTATGCAGTCTCTGAATACAGAATGTGCACACAGTGTATGTGTATCTATATATCCACATATATCGATATAGGCACCCCAACACATGTGCAGGTATGTGTAGATTATATATATTATATATATAAAGCTAACTTTCAGTCCTCAGAAAACAAAAGCTATCCCCATATAACAGCCAAATTCCTACATAACTCAATTTCGACATCTCATCTGGTGTGAACTGCACTCATTCCTAGTGTAAACCCCAGCGCGCTCTGCAGTGATATACTGTAATGTCACATCGCAATCTGGATTTACTATAAAGGGCTGCTGACGAGTTTCAGAGCAGTAAACATTGCTGCGAGGTGTATTTCACACTGAGCTGGTTTTTATGAAGAACACTTCACCGCCCAGCCACGGCACCCAGATGATGAATGGTGAAAGATGCATGACAAGCTTCATCATTGTTTGTAAATCTTAACTGTTCCTGCTCACTAACTCTGCAGGCAATTTTCAAAGACAGCGGCCGACAGAAGGACAGCACAGCTTTCCTGAAGGTTATTCAACTTGTACTTGGCCTGAGCTATGCCTGTGAGGAGCACTGGAAATCAACTCGTCGGCTACACTGAATCATAGAATTAAAAATGTCTGATGGGCAGGCACACTGATGGTTGCAAAATTAAGAAAGCCCATTAAGTAGCCTTGGTATCTGTCCCCTACCCTGCCCCGCAGGCTTACATACATCAACAGCAGGGAACATACATAAGTATTATTTATACATGCAATATAAATATGCATATTTATAAACTGGCAGAATTAATTATGGGCTGTCTGGTCCTGCTCCCACATGACGATTCCCTCTTATCCTGTGCAGTTACACAGCGCACTCCAACATTCCCCATCAACTGTGCCCACTGCTTGTAGGAAAGCTACTTCTCTTCTGTCAGAAGTTTGCTTTTGTGACAGAAGGGAAAGACAGAAGACTACTCATAGCATGGAAGCATGGCAACAGGAACAGATACCACCCTTGTTTCGCCTGAGATCATTCTGAGAGCAGCACCATGGATTGCAACAACTTTCGAAGACTCACAATTCAGCTCCCTATGAGAGGCAAGGCCAGCCTACACTTCAGGGACTTAATAATCCTTTTCCTTTACCCTTTTTTTTTTTTTAAACTCAGTAACAAATGCTTCTTTGGCTGGGGTTTTTTACAATCTAGTAAGCTCAGAGTTACTTTGTAAGCAGAAGCTGCAGAAGAACTAGCTCAGATGAAGACTCACTGCAGCTGGCAGGAACTGCCAGGTGGTCTAGACAGACTCTCCCACACAGAAAAGATTATAGAGAAATATGGGCTTCTCTCTTCTCTTAACCAGACAAGTTACAAGGATGCAACTGCACATTAAAACAAAGCAAAGAAGTGTTAAACAGAACAGAACTGTTAAAATTATGAATCATGCCTAGGTAATCACTACTGTCCTGACAAGATGTCCTAACATTTTATGGAGAAGTCTGATAGTTGATTTCTACCTATTTCTGTCACAGGGGGAAAAATCCTGTATCCAGAGGTAACAAATTTAGAGCAGCAAAGCCGTACTAGGCATAAAAGAAAGCAGCTCAACTGACAGTGTTGATTTTTTCCATTGAAGAACACTACATCCTTTAAAGCATGAAGAAAAATCCCACACAGCCTCATCAGCGACAATAACATCCACCATCTAACTTAAAGAGCAGCTCATACATGCATCAAGTCTGGGGATGCAGTGGGTATATGCCACTGGTCTCTCAATATATGGTTCTAAAATGCTTGTAACTGCAGGAGGTACTACAAAACTTCCTTCTGCAAAGGAATGTAAAACAGAAGAGGGAAGGTGTCCAAGGACAGATAACAGAGCCATTATGTATTCCAGGACAGCAGCTTGGCAGGTGCACAGGGAGAGCTGGTGCACTGTGCAGGACCCAGTGCTAGCAGGGTGGCACCACTCCCCCACTGCTGGCTTTCTGCTGGGGAGAGAGCCCCTCAGCGGGGCTTTCCTGAATGGGACTGATGGGACACTGCAAGATTCTCCTCAGAGAAGGAAACTGAAGAAGTAGAGATTTTGGCAGTACACATAAATGTATTGCTTTGGATGTGGCACCCACCTGGGCCAACTGTACCACTGATTTAAGTTTCTTCAGAACAGAAGGACTTTCCTCAAACTCTTGTTTTACCAGCTCAAAGCAAAACACAGGCTTCAATTTCAATATGCTTCATCCTTTGATCCATACAAAATACTAAACAATGGACAAATACATCCCATGAAGAAAAACAATGACAAATATGCATGCACATGTGGTTTTGCAGGTTTGGGGGGACGGGGTGCCACTGGCACCTGCTGAGGGTTCAGGCTCTCCCACTCTTTCTTGCTATAATGATGAAAAATGAAGGCATTCCCATGCAGTTTCCGTGAGAGCTTAAAATCCCTGCTAGGGGATGCTAAAGCCTCAGTCCAGCTTCTACAATAACAGGTGGAAAGCCTTCAATAGTACTGTTTTTTTCTACTATTCTTGAAGCAGGACCAGTGGCTGCTCCCAGATCAAACAGTAAGTGTTCTGTCAGTCGCCCTAAATCAGCAAAACCTGTGAGTCAGACAAAGTCATGAAACAAATCCGTAATTCTGCAGTCATCCAATGCAAAGCTGCTATGTGTGCTTTTGAGCAAGCATAAAATAAATGTTGCATTTAGAGAAGAAATTGCTAAAATAAGCCTTTTAATCAGGACTGAACTAAGAAGAGTGAAAAAAAAAAAAAAGAAAAGATTGTATTACTTTATTTCTAGGAATTCCCATCAGACCTTATAAAATTATTTTAATATTGCTCAAATCTTCACTAATACAACCTCATATTTAACACAAACCAGTAATTTATAAAAAGACTTCTATACACAGAAAAATGAGTTTATACTGAATATGTCTTACATTCTCAAATGTACTTTTACAGCTGCTGTTACATCTATTGAAATTATCAAGTATAATTAATACTGTCATGAATCAGGGTTAAGAACTCCATTAGTATAAAAGATGCAAAAAGGCCATGCTCAACAACTGCCTGTTCAGCTACACCCAAAATTCAATTTTTTAATGAAAATAACATGTTAAAAAGTCATTTGCCTAAGGAGATCTATAAAACATTGCAATGTGCATGCAACGTAATTAAGGCATGCAGAAATACAAAATCTGCTCACCGTCCTTGTAATCAGTGCCAAAAGGAAGCTGCATGCAGCATAGCCATTGAGGACTGTAAGAAGCAGAAATAAGAATGCACAAAAAAATAAACAGTTGCCTCAAGTTCACATGACCCACTTGAACTAACTGTTGAAGATCTACAAATTTAGATCCTTACCCCTTTCCTCTTCTTTGGTGTTATTTCAAAATCTGTTGCTAAGAGTTTAATGCAAAATGACAGAGGAAACTAGAGTGTTGAGTTTTCAGCAAACACTGCTTGTTCTTTCATCATTAAGGACAAATATTATTAATGAGTAGAGGTAACTTTTTAAGCAAAGGATGCGCAGATAGACACACATACATAACACACAAGCCAAATACTGATGAACCTCTGGGTGCAAAACTTTATCTTCCCCATACACTCTGCTGCTGAGACCCTTACAAACTCAAGGTGATTTCTGGTGATGCTCTCCAAAGACGTGCACAGAAAAGGAGAAGTATGTCTCACACCTGACAACACCTGGAACGCCTGGGACTGAAATAGGAAGTGTGAAGCGTACAAAGATTGTGCTCGCCAGCCAACAGAAGAGAATTTGGGCTACTTGCTACAATTGTCCCCCAGTTCCCAAGCACTTTATTTATATTTATTTATATATTCCCAAGCACAGCTTTGTCAGTGCATCCTCCCAGCTGGCTGCAATTAAGAGCAGACAAGGCAAAGCCTTTTGCCGTTCTCTGGGGTAATTTCTCAGCCATATCAAACCAGCCTACTTTGTTTGCAGTGCCATCTTTGTAACTTCAATGCTTGCAGAAAGCAGTTCAGGTTCAAGGAAATGGTCTCAGTGACCTTTTGCTTACCAGGACTTCCTGAACCTACAGCCAGCTGACACCTGTGGCTTTGAAGTGTTACTCTTTTGTCATGGTATTCACTTCTAGGACATATGCTCATGCAAAATTATGATACACAGGAAGACACAAAAAAGGGGAATAACTTTGGTGCACAAAAACCCATTTGGGAAAAAAACATCCAATCTTTCCACCTCTCAAGCATGTTTCTGGGGCACATAGCATTCCTTGCATTCCAGCAATGCTTTTGTTAAAATGAAAGTTTTTTATCTTAAGCAGGGAGACTACTTCCAACACGCCCTTTCTTGTGGAACTACTAGAGGAGGCTCTTTACAGAGCTGCTCCAGTTTGGCCGGGCTTCTCCCTTGGCTCAGTACTGTTGTTGACACAACATCCAAGCATAGAAGCAAGGCTGAGACTCCAACTGCAGATTCCTGAAATGTTTGTATTACTTTCATTTCCACAACTGTAAAACCGGGGATACCTGCTATGTGAGTTCTAGAAAGGGCTGTGGAAAAGTGTTTTACTGCTGGAAGCTGTCATGCTGACACAGAAATGTTACCAGAAATGTTCTTCTTCATAAAATGATGTTTGCTTATTTACACTGAACTGCTGATGTTTTCTGCATCATAATACCATCTTTTCTTACATGTCTTGGGGATAACTTTTAGACTCCTGCTTTACATTTAAGCTGCAAACACAGCACTGCTCCAGTGCTTCATTCCTTGTATTTCCAACATTCATGACTCTTAGGACAGGAAAATAAAAAAATCAAATCTGTCCAGCAGCTGGAACAAAATTTTAAATGCAAGACATTTTCTTCACCCCAGCCAGACATATGGTGCAATTATCTGAATATTTCACACCACGATGACATAGAGGAGATTTTACTCCATGCCAGCTTTAAGACCAGGTAACTACTCCAAAATCTGAAGTATCTGCAGATACAGGGATGTTTATCCTCTTGCATCTTTCTATTTGAAAATTAAATTTTTCTGCCATTTTCCCAAGCCTGGAAACCACTTTCATACAGATAAGCAAATTCTGAACTTTCATGTAGTGGAAACAGGACCTAGAGTGAGGCATGTGCCTTGGAGGTACTTTCTTGCTCCCTCAAACCAAGACCTTGTGCAGGTTATTTCACAAATCGAAATGCTGGAGAATCTGACTAAAAATCAGTGGACTGTATTAAACTATTCTGGGTAGTGAGCCAAACCTAAGAATCTTCTTTTCAAAAAACAAACAAACAACAAAAACAAACAAACAAACAAAACCCCAAACCAAACCACCAACAACAAAGAAATACAAAACAAACACCACACCCCCCACGCTGCATTTCCCACAGAAATCAATGGGAACAAAGTATTTGGCTTTTGGACGTGAAATACCTTGTTATACCCCACTCTCACCTTCCAAAACTATAATTTTGCATGCACATGCACAAGATCTGACAACCTTCTCACATGTATTTTTCCCCCATTGCTTTTGCAGAAAAAAGGACAAGGAAATATTTTGCAGTACTTAGTATAAAATCCCCCTCCTACCTAGAAATTACTGCCTAAAACTTAAAACTTGGTGACCTAAGGAAACCCTCTAAAAATATCCTTTTGCTGTTTGTCGCTGGTTTATCAACTTTTTCTCCCCTTTTTTCCCAGTTTCTGCTGAAAGGGTGGCAGCTGTGCTTAGATGGAAGCAAAACAATTTACTTGGAAAGACTTCGGACTGAAAGGAGGTAGATTGATGGTATTTTGCCACTCAGAAAACATCAGCCCTTTACTATATGCAAGACACTGTAACATGCCATGATGGTCTTGTACAAGTGCTAGAAGCTTCCAGAGATCTTCATATCATTGAAAGAAAGAAAAGTGTCCATCTGCTAGTTCATCTCTCATCCCTTTTACTATAACTGGTCTAAGCAGGCAGATAACTTACCAGAACAAAATTAGTTAAATGGTCTCATTCAAATGCCATGACAACACATGAACTGGCAAAACCTCTATAATGCCGAAGCTGCAGCTGAAGTGCAGGTAATAGACAGTATGCGTGTGTTGTAAGACCTTTGCAGATTCATGCCTGGGAATTTAGTAGCCATTTTTGCTAAAGATGCACATTTCGGATGTTTGAAAATGTGGCTAAAAATCAGTTTTTTGTTTTTGACCTCCAGCTCTTCTAAACACACTGTTATCCTCCTGCAAAATTTCTGGGTTAGCAGTACATCTCTTCACAGAGATCTGAAAAATATAGTCACAAGCTTGCTGCAGGAGTTTAGGTGAAGTTTTACAGTCTACATTATATAGCAAATATGATTAAATGATCCTTATGTTCCCTTCTGGATCTAAAATCCATCCACCCATATTTTTAAAAAGAAATGAAGCCTCTGAGCATGATTACCACTTCAAAAATACAAAAGGAATTAGTAAAGTACGATTTGCTTCTATAAAATACGCACTAGAATTGTCTTCAGCAAGTAACGATCACTAACCCTGCAGACACACATCACTTAGGCTTTACAACAAAGAATTCAGGCACTGGACAGAAAACTAAGCACAACAATCAACGGAGAAATGCTTAAGAATGTGTCTTTTGTAGGAGACAGCAACAGCAACATGTGCTGTCAATACTTTGAGGAAACGACCCACCTTCTAATACACAGGATCCACTCAGCACACACACAGGTGATAATAAAGAGGGAACAAATTTCTAACTCTCTAAGGTCTGTGAAAAGCAGCAGAAGAAAAATGTCATGGAAGAGTAGATCATATATTTCCTGGGGACATAATTTTGTCTGTAGACACAAAAAGTCAAAACATCTCCTCCAAGAACACGCCTAAGAAAAAAGAAGATGCTTCTTCTGCCTGTTGGCTATGATCAGGCTCACAGGTTCAAATTTCTTCCAAAAACATTGGTGCCTCTTTCACCCACTAGCTCCCTGCTATGGAAAAACACTTCTTCAGAGTCTGGAAAATGCTGTTTGATCTCAGTAAATTACATCTCACTGCTTGTCGGTTTCTGATTGATGGTGTAACTTAGGGAACAATATCTGTATGTGGAATAGTGTCTGGAGGAGCAGTCAGGGATTATTGAAAATACAGTATTTATGCAGTTTAAAAATCAGTGGAACATTACATATAATTTCTTTCTAGAGTGATGAAAAATTACTGAAGTGCATTTGGGAACAAAGGGTATAAGGTCTTTTGTCTATTTTTTAAAAACACTTGGCTGGTAAGACTTCTTAGTGAGTTAGTAGTGATGGATGCAAGAAAAAGTGTCAACTGCAGTTGAGCATAAAACCAACTGCTTCTCCAACCAATGGGCAGAAAGGAAGACGTCACTGTTCAGTGGTGGTTAGAAAAGAGGGAATAAAATAAAGTTGAAGAAAAGAGAAGGAAAATGAACCAAGGATCACTGATTTCTCTAAGCCATTTAAAACTACTGGAGAAGGAGGAAAAGTCTAAGGTTTCATCACGCCATGTGTTGTTTCTTCATCTATCTAACATGTCACAGCTAGTTGGAAGACTTTCAGAAACAGACATTATGAAAGAACAGCCACCTCCTCAACAGAAATGATTCTGGAATTAGTGAATACAAGGGCTCAGTGCTGACTTATACAAGACAAGGTATGACTTTATACACACTTCATCTTCCAAAACATCATTTGAATCCTTAAGGTCCTGTCACGACACAACCACATGACACAACCGAAACAGACACCAGGACTTCAGCCACAGAAAGACCATGACTGAGAACAAGTATGGAACCTACACAACATACATTCTTCCACCTGAAAGAAAGAGGAGAAGACTAATTTCAGTGTAGACGGAAAGGGAAGCAAATAAGGATGGATGCTGTTATAAGTGCTGTGACCCTGTGAAATAAAAAAACTGAACAAAAACAACCCACTAAAACTCAGCAGGTGTAGAGTGGATTAAAAAAAAAACCAAAAAACACTTCCCACAGACCATACAGAATTAAACTGCCAAATTCACTGATTGGCACAAAGAAATGAAACGTGTGAAAAGCTTATTGCCCAGGCTCAGATACCTTTGAATGCTGGAAAGTGTGAAGACTTTGTTCTCTGTTTCTCTTATTTCCCCAGGATCCATTACTGACCTGATTCAGTGATGGAGAGGCAGCTCAATGGAGTTGGATTACCCCAATAGAGCCATACTAACACCTGTGTTAGCACTGCCTGCTACAGGAGCAAGGGAACAAGGAAGCTTGAGAAACACTGTCAAAACCACAGGGTAAATTCACCAGCACTGGAAATTACTGTGGATTACAGTAATCCTTAGGAGAGCCTGAAACACAATATGGAAAGAAAGATTTATCTGCAGTAGTTTTAAATTAACTAACATGGTATGATGAGTTAAAAAAAAACCACACTAGAGGAAGTCTGCAAAGGGTTTCATTATATGGTTGGAATGCAGGAGTAGCTCCCACATGCGGTTCAGAAAGGATGGCAAAGGCTCAGAGGGAGGCCTGTGGAAAAAATCACAGCATTTCTAAGGCTGAGGCTGGAGCAAGGATTGTTATTTACTCCTGCGAGGGAGCCAGGTGGTAAGCACCAAAGACAGCACCTCTAGAGACATACGTAAGTGAAGAAGATACAACTGATTGGACTCCTGAACCATGTGGCTTCTGAAGTGCCAGACTGTATACCATCAGCCTTACTTAGCCACCACTCTACAAGCCTTCCAGAAATCAGCCACTATCTTTAGAACAGATACTTTATGATGCTTATCTTCCTTCTCAGCAGCAACCCACACCTCCTGGGTACAGGTCCAAGTGCCACGTCCCAGTGGGTGCACTTACCTCTTGCTTTTGACTCTGAGGAGGAGGGGATGTCCTCAGAAGTCAGGATTTGGGGAAGGCACATGGGAGCGCCAACCCCCTGTCCCAGATAGGAAGCAGGTGGGTAGTATGAACACATGCGGTACTGGGAGCTGACAGCGTGGTGTCTCTCCATGCCCTTCACCTGTCAGGAGAGAGAAATGCAACAGCAGCCTGTGAAAGCCAAGCCCCAGTGCTGAGGGGGCACCCCGCTATCCCTCCCCGCCACCTCTCCATGGCTTTGAAGGAGGTCACAGCAGCTGCATAGGAAGCACAATTCTAACATACTGGCCTTGGGTTTTTGATTTGGTGGCTTCACAGTCTGCCCACACTGGCAAACTATAAGTGGTGAGGTATGAGCTATGACCCAGCAGCAGCAGCAGCAGAGCTTTGGCTGTTTTATCTTACTGCAGATGGAGACGTACCTGGAACACAAGCAAGCAGCTTCCTGCCAAGTCCCCACCTTACGGCACAGACAAGTGTATACACTTGGCTAGTGTCAGAGGTGAAGTGTCCATCCAGCTCCTACACCTCCCCAAAGACTAACCCACCTCAGACTGCTGGTAACCGCTCTGACAGGGACCTGGCTGGGTGACTAAGGAGGACAGGTGTTGAGCAGTGACACACACAAAATCAAGAACACTGTTTTTCCTACAACACCATAAGATGGGAAAAATATTTTCCTGAGGTACTGAAAAAAAGCAAGTTGTGTTTAGACTACACAAGAAGCCAGCTGTGAAGTCACAACTGGATACCAGCCAGCAGGTCTGCCATGTCAGCACACCATTCACCCTTTCCCTTCCACAGATTGCAGCAAAGTGGCAGCACTCAGAAATCAAAGTTTCCAATCCAATGCCCTGATATCATCCAAACTGAGCTCTTCAGAGAAGTGGTAATGCTTTCTTGAATTTGTGTTTTATGAAAGAGCTACCTACTTACTATTACTTGTTACAAAGCCCTACAAGGCAATCTGTGGCCTCTGTGCTCCAAGAATGCAGCCTAAACAAGATTAACATTTTCAACAAGAAAGGTTAAGACTAGCTAGTTTCCCTAAGTATGCTGGGAAGTGAATGACTGAAAGATGGAAAGCTTCTGGGCAGAGACAAAATGTCAGAGTTTTGTACCAGTTATGACAGCAGCAGTGCCAACAGTAATGTACATTCAGCTATGCCATTACACAATGTCTGTAAGCAGACATGCTTGACAGCCTTTTCAGCTCCATCCCACCTCAGGTCTGCCCGCACCACTGCAGCTCCCTTGGGCCAGCTGTGCCTGGACACTGGCCCCTCAGCCCTTCCCAGGAGGCAAAGCTGGAAGCCAGGGAGCAGGGGAGGCTGCATGTGAACCTGCTGTCCCAGGTGCCTGCCCCATGCCAGCAGCCCTACAGGGTCTGGCCCTGGTGGTATGAGCCACCAGTATCTCCCAGAACCATACCAGAACGCAGGCACCCCTTGTTTTCCAAGGGTCCCTGTAGGAATTCTGTATTCATTTTCAGATGCCTAGCTGCAAATAATGTGGCCCAAGCCACATAAAATCCTGTTTTATGAACCTCTCTGACGGCATGTTTGCAGTGAGATTAACTGCAGAGAGAGAGAATGGTGGCTGTTCACATGAAGCAAAGTGCACTGATTTCTGACAGCAGCATATAGTTGCATATACTTGCACATACACTGAGGGACTTGATTTTAGCTTGTGGGAGTTAAGAGCTTTTCTATTATAAATTAAAGCAATACTTAAAATTTTTTGTTTTCTACCTTTACGTGCAGAAAAAGTTCAACATGCACTGAAATTGCACACAGAATAAATAGTAAATTGCTCTTCAAAAATTCAGTGAGTCATCCTGAGCAAGCCTGAACTCAAAAGAACCACTTACATTGCTTCTCTTCTTCTGACAAAGGGCATTCTCTTTTTTGGAAAAGCGACTCTCTCAACAAAACCTTGCCTCTGCGCAATACAAACTGCCCAAAAGCACAGTCCAAAGGGAATTCTGAATCTGCACATCTGCAAAGCTCAACAGCCCTGGAAGTACTGGAACAAAAAAAGTTAGCAAACTCCTCTCTGTCTGCTGTGTTGCACACCTTCCCTTGGTGGAGCAGGGCAGCATCCCTCACAGACCTCACATCTCCACTTCTCCCTTGTGCAAGGCCAGGTGTCACACATACAACTGAGCGAAGTTTGCCTGCAGGAGGCAGGTTATTTCAGATGTAGCAAATGGAGGGATCGCTCCCTGGCACTGACTTGATCATGCACGCGCTTTCCCTCCCTGTAGAGTGGATGCAGTGATCCACCTCCTTTCAATGGTTTTTTTAGGGGTTTTCTCCATTTCTTAAAAAAACCAACTCACCTAAAATCCCTAGATGCAATGACTTATTACTACTATTATTATTAGTGTGTGGTAGCTGGCTAGCAAGAGACATGTTTTATAATCTTATTACCCACACCAAGTCTATGAACCACAGTTCGACCGACAGCCAGGGACTTGGCTCTGCAAAGAATATGCTGTGTATTAACCACTGAAAAAAATCTTAAAAAAAGCTTTTGGTTTTGTTTTATTAAACTATTTAGAATCCACACCACAGTAAATCTGAACCATAAGGTTTCCTTTTTATAGTGCTTAGCAATCCTATTTTACAGTAACAGTAAAAAACCAACCAGTTGTAAAAATTCTAGACCTTAGTGCTGCATTAAAAAGGGGGCTTAGGAGACCAATACCTCATGAGAAGAGACATTTGGTCTGTATTAACTCCTGCAGCTCTGTGGAATTCTTGCCGGTTTTTGGGTGCCAAAAACGGAGATCAATACAGCCTTGGGGAGGCCCTAGAATATTCAGATTATTTTCAACTTGGAATAGTTCAGCTCTCCAAACGCTACAGTCAGGTACCAGGTTTGGGATCCTGTCCTAAGTCCTGTTCAGGGGGAATACTGGGGTCATGCACAGATCACAGGAGGAGAATGCCTGGCTTTCTGATGTCTCCTGCCTCCCTTGCCCCTTCCACCCCTACAACAAAGCTGAGACAGGCATGAGCTGGGACAGTCCCACAAAGCACTCTGGTTTGTATCACTGCACCCTACATGCAAGAGAACAAGGCGTATTTTAGGTCAAGAGCTGTGATCAAGAGTCATCCAGAGCTGTGGAAGGGAAAGGCATGCTTTAGTCTTTGCAGAGGGCAATCTGAGCTCCTAAGCTGCTTCCCTTCCAGCCACACACTGTTTGTGGGAATCCAGCTGCAGGATTCACCAAGTACCTCACAGACTTTAGTGGGAGACACATATCATCAGAGCAGCAGTCAGCCTATGCAACATTTACAGGTTCCCCTAAATTGTACAACACAGCACACATTTAGTAATGTTTTAAAAGATGTACTGCAAGCAGTGGTGGGATGCTTACAGTTCATGAACAAATAAATATGGCCTGATTGGAAGGCATTAGTGGACTGGAAATTCTTTCCCTGCACCTTGAAAAGCCACTGTGAGGAACTGAGAGGCAGCTACAGTTTGCCCTTGCACAGATAAGCTGGAAACAAGACTTGTTCATCACTGAACAAAATAGTCAGTGCAGCCCTCCAGCTGTGTCCAATAGTGACAAAATACGTGGCAAAATCCAGGGAAAACATGAGGAAAATAGTCTTGCCTCAGGACCATTCCTGTAAAAAACCTTTCTCAATAGCTAGTAGTAGAGCACATAAAGCCCAGCTCCTCTCCCAAAGCTTCTGGTAGAATCTGCATAACCTCTATGTATCTTCTTCACGGAGAAAAAGCTGAGCAGAGAAGGTGGCCAAACCAGAAACAGGAAGGTATCACAGCAGGCATCAAGTGGTGACTCACCTCTCTGGCCTCAGAGATCAGAAAATGGTCCTGCCCTTCCCAGGTATTTATTTAGGCAAAACATCACCTGTGTAATTCCTTTCTTTGCAAAAGCTGCCAGACACAATCTTTTTGTGAGCATGCCAGAGTTATTTTAGCAGTTATCTTTGCAGTTGATCACAACTATGAGGCTTGTTTCCAAGAAAGACAAACAGAAGGAGGTCACGGATGCTACTTCCAGGTGACAAGGGCTGCAAAAATTTCAAAGCAACACAGGAGATCAAAGTGCAATTTTTCAGCTCTGCCACTGGTGCACCACATGATCTTGGCCAAATCACTTTACTCAGAATTTCCATCCTTTTATTTCACCCATGACTCAGCAATAAACTTACCAAAATCAGTAATTATGGAAACAACAGAGAAACCTGAAACTTTAACATAGCCTCCTCCTTCTGTCTTGGATCTTAAGGTCAATTTTAGTGGGCATAAAATTGCCTTTGTATCATTGCTTGCAAACAACAGAATTCACAGGCTGGTTTTTGGCATGGGCAAGAAGGCAGCCACTGTGCAACGAAATGGAAACCTCTCCTCTGTCACCTGTGAGTTCTGGGACTCTGACAAGTTATTTAACACTTCCCTGCCTCAGTTTCTGCAGTTATAAACCAGGTTTGCTGCTACTTTCCCACCTTGCAATGTTACTGCTCATGTGCTGACCCCCCACAACTATTGTTGCACTCTTACTGCCCAAGGTGTTTCACTCCTAAAACCAGCTAAGCATGTTTTCCAGCATAAGGAAAAAATGAGTCTATGATACTCTGCCTTGACTTACTTTGATTCTAGCACAGAAAAGACAAGACACATCTATATCTGTCCCTCCTTGATAGACAAACTTAATTAACCTTTGCTATTCTGTTCCAACCTATTCTTTTAGACAAAGGCAGTGACCCATAAACAATATGTTACCATCAGAATCTCAACTGCAGTGACACCTAGAGATATAGCCCTATCAGCAGTATTGGAAAATAAACCACTTAGATTAGCTCCTCCAAGAAATATGGATTGCATTCATGTCACACATGAGCTGTCAGAAACATTAGGATACTTTTAGCATAAATCTGTGGAGTGAAGGGTATGTTATGAATACAGTATATAATTCACTGCTTACATATAGAATTGGGACTGTCTTGGGTGACTTGCACAATGCGTATGTATTTACACACACATGCACACATTTTACACTGACTTCTGGAGAGTAAGACTGCATTTCTGTAAGAGACAGGCTTTTTGGAGGAAAAACTGGACCAGAAAGAAGAAGTAGGTGGGAGAAGTTGAAAAGAGACATCTTTTTTTACTAGCAAGTGGCTTTTCTTCAAACCCCTAGCTGTCCTATCATAGCCACATTATTCTGGATTTAGCAGAAGAGAATTTTTTCAAGTTTGGTACTTCTAAGAAATCCTTAAAAAACAGTTTCCTACATCAGCAATACTAAATATTTTGTTTCCAGACAGTAAATGTACATCCCACATTAAAAAATAAGTAAAATTTTCCCAGTTTATCACAAGTATTTATTTTTGCTATAAACTGGTATAAGGAAAGAACAAAAAAGCTGAGGTTCTGAAAGTGAGAATACTGGTTTGCCATGAAAGAAAAGAAAAAAAAAGAAAAGGAAACAGGAAAATACTAAGAAAAAAGAGGAGAAAAGAAGAGAAAATAATGAAATTCTGAAATGTGTCCAAAACCTCCATACTAGCCATAACCTTTCCATGGAGCAGGGAGGGCAGTTACCAGAATAACAAAGAAAATGCAGCCACTGGTCCTGAGGTGTCGGGGCACATTCTGCATCTTGCTGATTTTTAATGGTTCAGCTGTATGAATCAGAAGTTTTAATGTTTTTTGGGGATGATATTGACTTACAATGAGTCCACGTTAGACTTGGCCTGGGGATCACATGCCAGCAATTTGTGAGCTTAGAAAATCAAATCTGATTAGATTCAGAGGCATCCATCAAGGTTTTACTTTTGCTGTGATAGAAAAGGCTGTGATCAGCCCATATTCTCCTGTTGTAGTGAGACCAGTTTCAGAAGCACCAACTTCCAAGTACACCAACCCACTATGACTTGCAATACTCATGCTGGCAAACTGATTTTACTGTTAATTGGATGGAATGCACACAAATCAAATTCCTGTTGTAACGAGCAATTACAAGAGCTTCAAGGGGGACTCCAGATGCTCACACAGGCCTGGAGTGAAAGAAGAGGTACAGTAACCACCAAATCTGCTACATTTCATACCAACCTAGGATTGTCTCTTCCTCAGGTGCAACACAAGCCGTATCTGATTATCTGCCTTAGAGCTGGAAGGAGTAGCAGAATATAAATGACCAAAGGAATCTCAACCAAAACAATAACCTTCATTATGCTTATCAAATCATGATGGATACAGCTTTTGGTGTGACTGTATATAGATGAAGAAAACCTACAGAGAAATACATAAAATATTTGCACCTTTATGAATCCACTCAAGCATGCTAGCCTCTGCAAAGAACAAAGACTAATGAAATCTGACATTAATCTACATTAAAGATTCAGTGATTCAGTTTATTTGCCAATGCTCAATGATGCATTAATCCTCATCTCATCCCACACACACTCACATGTTTCCTCCCTGGCTATTCTCCCTTGCTCCCTAAATTCTGAAACAGCAGACAGCTGGGCTGCTCAAGGCCTTGTCTGTGTCCAGAAGTTAAATATGCAATTCTCCTCATGTAGTTCAAGTTAATCTAGGATCTAAGCCTTCACCAAGTGAGCCTGGAAAAGCCAGGTGTCTTGTCTACCCAGTTTAAATTACAATGCCTTCCAGTGAGCACACTGGTGACTTCTACCATCAAAGAAATCCCCCTGTGAGCTCACACCTTAGCAAGCTGCCCTAATTCAGTTACTGCAGGCACTGCCCAGCTAATTCTGGCAAAGAAACCAAGATCAAAAACTTTGACCAAAACAGTTACAGCAATTACAAGTCAGATAAGAAGATGCACTCCTACTGGAGTCTGGTTTAAGAAAGCTCATACATGTAAAAAATAAATTCAGTCAGCACAAGCAGCCCAGCAGAAGTCCCTGTGTAGGTAACAGCTATGTGTTTCCTATAAGGAGGATAAGCATGAGTTTGCCAGCAAACAGGTTTGCCAGCAAATCCTCCTGAAGGTGTAAGCAAGACCTGATTCCTCTTTGAGGAATGCTTTGAATGAAACTCTCCTTTAATTTCTTACTGTCCTTGACAAAAAAGCTCATTAGTTATTCATCCTCCACCCATCACTATTTCTGTGATCTTCTCTTGCTGTTAACCCGAATGCTCAGAATTGATGTTTAACCACATGCAGCAACTAAGACCCCTTACAACAAATCATCATCTGTGCCACACAGGGTTTTACAACCTCAGCATCACTGCAGTCAAATGTTTTCTAGCCTCTCACTAAAACTTTTTATGATTATTTGTGCAATGTTATGATACTGTAAGAGTATGCAAACCCTGTGACTCAGAACCTCACAGCAATAACAATCCTACTTGCAGAGCAGTCTGAGAAACAGCTTGTAAGTTACATACCTTGGCCTTTTAACTACACCCTGCCCTACTGCAGAGGAGAAGCTGGTCCTGGTTTTAGGACATTAAGAAGCTGTAGAGACATCAATTCTGCAGGAAAAAAGCAGCACCTTTGCTCTCTCTGCTAGAACATCTAACCAAAACAGCACTGAGGGATCTCAAAAGGTCTGCTCAATCTTAGATGTGGCAGATAATTAAAGTCACATAAAAGTGAACAGAATCACATGATGTATTCCATACGAGACATCCACAGCTTTGAGCATGCTGGTGGAAGGAAAACTGTCCTTTTTGAAAACAACTATACTGGCTTTTCCCTACTTACCTCTTCAAGATCTCACTAATTTGAATGCACTTAAGCAGCAGTTAGTTTCTGCAGGGCCTGAAGAGAAGGTTTATGGAAACCATGCAGTTTTTTTTAAGGGGTGTCAAAGGTTTCACAAGCAACAGGCAATCTCACAAGTGAGACACAGATTCTATAAGCCAAGACTCTTTACATGAATTACAGTGTATGACAACAGGATCGTAACACCACATCTTCATTCCAAGGTTTAATATGTTTTAACATACTCACATAGCTCCTCTTCAAACACTATGTGCTAGGTGAAGTGTGGGACTAGCAGCCTGCAAGAACATTATTTTCACAGAGGCAAATGTTACCACCCCTCATTTGTGTTGCAATGATGTGTCCATGCATCAGCAAGCTGTGCTGCAGATGCTTGAGAAGTAAGCTTATATCTGAAATACTCTTATACCAGGCTAACCCAATCAACCAAAATGATAGAGTTGAAAAAACACTTCGCACCTCACCCCATTACCATGCACAAAATCCTCTAACTCGCCTTGACTAATTTTCCCCTTGGCCTGGTGATTGAATTAATTCATCAGTTGGAGAGGATGCCATCAACTGGAAAGGTGTACCTTCATATATTACACACTGAGAGAAGAAAGCTCTCATGGCATAGGCCTGCACCGCAGAAGGAAGAGAGACAGGTCTTTATCTCATGCTCATTCTGCTGTACTCACAACATAAAAAGGGTCATGGAAGAGTGATAAATGCTACAGCAATTGTGATCACCCTGGCATTAGTTTCAGCTCCTCAGTATCAAAATTTAAAATGCCCTTTTGGAGCTGGTCCCTGTGCTAGAGAGACCTGGCTAGAGAAATTCTCTGTCAGCAAACAGGATGACCTACCTGTTCACTTACTCAAGGAGGTTTTGGTGGACATTTCATTGTTGAATGGTTTCACAACACAGCCTTTGCAGAAGCAGCCTGCCCTGTCTTGATGCTCTACAGAAGAGGTCTGCCCTCTCCTGTCCTTACACAAGGGATACAGGCATCCACAGACTCAAAGGGTACAGCCTTACCAGTTCAGTCTCAGACAGAAAAAGCATCTCTGCAGTCCAAAACCAAACAGTCCCAGGGTCACTGAAATATTTCCACCTTGCCAAGAATTCCCCACACTGGCAGATTCTCTCTTTTTCCAATTTCTGACTAGTACTGAGTTGGAGGCTACAATTATCAAGTCCTAGAGTGAGAGGGCTCTATTTACTTTATATCCTAACCAAGTACACAACCTCTCAGGTACTGCCTGTAACTTGAACTACAAAAGTCAAAATCACAAGCTCTGGAGCTGCCATTGCTGGAACACACAAGTAGCAAAATGCCACATCACATTTAACTGACTGCAACCAAACCAGTGCACAACAGCATAGTCTCCTGGGTCACCTTGGTGCCTCAGATGTGAAACATGTAAAAAAAAAACATTTTTCTGAAGAGCAAAGCCTCCCAGAAATTACACCTGAGGCTCTCAGGACAATATATTAGACTCCTTTTTTCTGGAAAATAATTCATAATCTATGGTGACATAATACAGAAGATAAAATCAAATTAATGCCCTTGGCACTTGTGGCAATTTATCCATACCATTATCACTGTCAAACTATGTAATTGTTTTTGTTATGCTGCATTGCAACCACCCATTTTGTCTAACTTTCTTAAAATGGGTCCTAATGCCACATGCCCTGGAATATGATTTTGCACTGCCACGGAACCAGCAAAGAGGATACTGTACCTGCCACTGTTTTCCTGACTGGCTCGGCATGTATGTCGCTGGGAGACTTCGAAGGCTGTTCTTCATGGCTGACCCTACAATAGTACTCCCTGTCTCACTTGAGGAAGGCTCACTGGCCACTGCCATCTGGTACTGGGAGTAGTTGTACAAGTTGTTGTAACAAGGATACAGGGAGGGCTGGTAAAAACTGCTGTAGTAGGCGGAGTCCACAACCAACTCAGATGTGCTCTCCAAGTGCCCTCTGCTGGGGATGGAAGGGATGTCCTGAATGAGCATCCGTCCCTCTGGAAGAGAAAAAAAGACCATTATCTTTCACCTTCTAACGAGCTACTACTCCTCCCAAAGGCTGGACAGAGAGTGGTAAATAAGAAGAGGTAGAAGCTGAAAGCTAAACATGGCTGAGTGTTTGGTGGAAACTGAAGTGGACCAACAACTACTCAGAGTCCAAGACTGCCACCTATACGCACCACAAACCGCAGAATAGCAGACAAAACCAACTGCAGGGTAAGACAATGCCCTGAATCCTTGATCAGTATCAACTGATAGGGATAACGACTTATATCACCTAATTTTGCAGTCCTCTACTCCTTTTTAACCTGTAACAGTGTGCCAAGTCTCATGTAACTCTCGAGAAGCAGAAAGGATCTAGCTACAGAATGACTCCTTCCCAGCCAGTGTCCTGAAGGTTGAGAGGACTCTTTCTGAACATGCCTCTAGGAAGGGCAAATAGCCACAAGGCAAGAGAAGCTGCAGTTGGGTAAGTACCATAGGAACAGCCAAGGTGCCCCAGAAACCCACGTTACCTGTGAGCAGTTAGGTCCTCAATCCTTGCTGAACCTTCATACCCAAATTTAGCTCCTGCACCTACAAAACCAGAGAGCAGAACAAGATCCCCCACCACTACCAAAAGAGAAGGAAGAGAAACATATTGCTTGTGACTTGCTGCATCCACTCTGGAATGCCTTCAGACCAGGGGTTAGCCAGCTGCACTCCCCACAGGCAAGGTCTGCCTCCCTGTCATTCCCTAAGATGGGGATGATTCTCATACAATGAGAAGCTGTGATTTCTGCACTCCACTCTCTACCTGTGCTCTGCAATGTTTGCAAGCATGAAAAACAGAAGGTGCTTGTTGGTACTACTTACATATCCAAGCTCTCTACCATATGTGGCATCAGTTACATTGCCAAGCTAGACACAAAAAAACTGCCACAATCTTATATATACATTTACAAGGGAAAAAACCCAAACATCCAAATCCCTCCATATCTGCAGCTTTGGTTCTAGTTTGCATGTCTGTGACCCTGCCTTGTACCAGTTCTCTGTAAGGAGGTCCTCTTTTCCCCATGATGTTGTCCAGCTGTTTTGTGGTGAAGAAAACAATGTGGCTTAAAGCATACGGATGAGCTCCAAAGAGGCATTGGTATGGACATGAAGCAGCACGGGCAACAGGCACACAGGAAATAACAGCCCTAAGAGACATTTCAGGCAGGCTTAGATTATTCTAGATCTTTCTCTTGGTGCATCTTGGTTACTTATCTGTAGAAGAAATATGGTGGCATACCAGCCTCTCAGAATCATGGTAACAACATCCATGGTGCCGTGTATTAGCTGCATACCAGATCCAATCATCAGTTTTACCAATTATTGCCTTTTACAATGCAATTCTGTTTCACTTCTTCAGCTATAATGAAAGCTTTCTGCAATCATGGATCATCTCCTTACAGGTCATTAAATTACTCAGTGTTCCCACTCAGTTCTGTTTGACATTGATGAACTATTTATTAACAAAGACTGTTATATGCCTCCTGCATCTGATTTTTCTGCAGAACCACATCAGCTGGCCTTGTTTATCTGGAGTATTTCTCAAATTTGCACACAAAACGTAAGTGCCTGCAATGCCACAGAATACTTTTCTGACTTTCTGCACTTTCATTTTTATAATTTTTTTAATTGTTATTATTCTGCTTCTGGGAAAGACTCTTAGATCCTTCTGTCTACGTCTGATAAAAGCAGAACTTAGACCACAGGCACAGCACAAGCTTGACTCCCTTCCCCAAATCTACCTCTCAAACAAAGCTGAATTCCAATTGCTTTGCTTTAAATGTTGCAAAACAGAAGCCAAAAGCAAAATCCTCCAACACATTCCTTGCTGGAATACAGATTTCACATGATAGAGACATGCAAGGCAGTCACCTGCTGAACTCTTCACAAGGCTATATTATGCTGCACAAATGCACAATTTCTTCTAAAACCCCTGCAGCCTCTTTCAACTTACAGAGCATCATTAGAAGGGCTACTACTCCCCATTAAAAATATTAGCACCAGGAAGATGAACTCCTTTCACACCTACATGATCTGGACGAGGGGATCAAGATTATCCTCAGTCAGTTCACAAACACTAAGTCAGGTGGGAGTGTTGATCTGCTGGAGGGCAGGAAGGCTCTGCAGAGGGATCTGGACAGGCTGGATCAATGGACCAAGGCCAGTGCTGTGAGGTTCAACAAGGCCCAGTGCTGGGTCCTGCCCTGGGGTCACAACAACCCCAGGCAGTGCCACAGGCTGGGGCAGAGTGTCTGGAAAGCTGCCCACAGGAAAAGGAGCTGGGGGTGCTGGTGACAGCAGCTGGACATGAGCCAGCAGTGCCCAGGTGGCCAAGAAGGCCAGTGGCACCCTGGCCTGTACCAGCACTAGTGTGGGCAGCAGGAGCAGGGCAGGGATTGATCCCCTATACTCAGCACTGGTGAAGGCACACCTCAAATCCTGTGTGCAGTTTTGGGCCCCTCATTCTAAGAAAGACATTGAGATGCTGGAGTATGTCCAGAGAAGGGCAATGGAGCTGGGGAAGGGTTTGGAGCACCAGTCCTATGAGGTGTGACTGAGGGAGCTGGGAGTGTTAATACTAGAGAAAAGCAGGCTCAGGGGGATCTTATCGTTCTCTACAACTGCCTGAAATTAGGTTGTAGCTGGGTGGGGTTTGGACTCTTCTCCCAGGTACAAAGTGGCAGAATGACAGGAGAAAGCCTTAAGCTGTGCCAGTGAAGGTTCAGGCTGGACATCAGAAAGATCTTTATGGAAAGGGTTGTTAAGCATTGGAACGGGCTGCCCAGGGAGATGGTAGAATCACCAATCCTGGAGGGTTTCAAGGAACGACTGGATGTGGCACTTAGTGCTATGGTTGAGTTGGCAAGGTGGTGACTCGTCAAAGTCAAAGGCTCGACTCAAAGATCTTAACAAGTCTTTTCTGATCTAAATGATTCTGTGATTCTGATTCTCTAATACACAGGAGGGATCAGCCACCCCGGTTGCCAACAGCTAAAAGGAAGAGAGGGAGAAAGTAACATGTTTTGTTGCAACTTTTAGAAAGGTCTTACACGCTACACTTCCTAACATGGGATGAGATGGGCTAGGCTGGAACAGAAACCTACTCATAGCTATCCACCAAATCACACAAGCATTCCTGATACTTCTGTGACATTCCAGTGGCTACAGCTCCCTCCTGAAGAGCTGCAGTGGCAGTATTCTGTTGCATTAAGAAGGAGAAAAAATAAAACTCTTTTTGGGCCTTCTTTTCTCTTTCTGTCTCCTATCTGTGGTTTGGGTGACCATCATTTGGCACCATTGGTGCAGAAGGTTTGACTTGTCACACATTTGCCTTTATGTAGCTTCTCAACACCCACCAGTGGTTCAGAGTTCAGGGCTGTTACAAACCCACCAGAAGTATCTCTCTTTTGGCCATCACTCCGTGCTCCAATAGTATTTACACTACTATCAGCTGCTATGTCCAAAGCTGGTCTGTAGAGCTGGCTCATCCAGCCACCCATGTACGCATATACATAAATCCCCAAGCATCAGCAACCTGGGGCATTTTTCCCTTATAAACCCAGAGTTATGAAATCCATGGTCCTTGTCACATCTCTAGCACACAACCATTCTGAGCTGCAGGGCCACACCACAGAGATGTGCTCCAGAAGATTAACAACAAAAATAGGAGCAAAGGCAAAGGGAGAAGTTCAAATGAAGGAAAAGACATCCAGCTCCTTGAAGAACTAGGACTCCTGTGACAGCACAGGAAATACAGCCAGAGAAGAGTTTTCCTTAAATCCCACGAGACACCATGCTTCTAAATGTGGAAGGACAGATCTATAGGAATCAAGATCTGTAACTGCCTAGCTGGGATTCCTCTGGCTGGTCCTTGGCCCATACCTGTAAGGGTAGACCTCTACCTACTGGTTAAACCTTCCTACAGCCAGGCCTCCAGCAGCTCAACCAGTTCTCCTCAAGGGAGGCTGTCAGCCTGTGACTTTCTGCCAGCAAGTAGAGAACATCAAGGTTAAGAAAGCAGCTTTCAGCTGACTTCTTTCTTTCTTTCAAATGTAATTAAACACAGCTGAATGGCTCTCCTGGCAAGAAGAGAGCCCTCCCCTGCCTTAGAGCTTGCAGCATTACAACACCTGCATATGAGGGTTCAATTTTCGAGAGGAATTAAGCTCTCAAGAAGGCAACCCCTGCTGCACTGTCAAGCTCCCACTCTGCCCCTCCAGCTACATTTTAAAATATGAGATCTGCCTCAGGAGCTGGGCTTATGCCTTGGATATCTTCACTCTCTAGATGGAAAAAGTAGGAAGGGCTCCTGGGTCTTTCCCTTGCTATTACACAAATTCTAGTATTTTGAAAGTTGCAAATACGACATGATCAAAAATGGGATTGAGTCTGTACAAGGATGTACAAAAATTAGAATAACAGTAACAAAAAAAGAAAGGGGTTTAAATTCTCATATTTTGGAATATCAAGTCTGCTATGTAGGGCCATCACAGGCTCTATATCCATGAACAACACTCTTGCAGCGAAGACAACAGTACTTCTTCATGCAGCCATGCCCTTGGATCTCTAAGTTCTTTTCCGTGTCTTTACTAATTCCTGTAGAGAACCGATGCTACTTTTTTTGCACTATGTACACAGTGTGAAATATGGCCCACTCTTTCATAGAAGATCAATATGATGCACAATAAATACTGGTATTGATCTTTCAGTGTTGTAGACGACTCTCCAGCTCTATGGCATATTAATAGTAGTTAACCAGTAATTCATTTCAGGGTGGCTGGTATTTTCTTTTAAAGAAGGTGAGTACTAGTGGCCAGTTACACATATATGTCTTTTACATTCAGTAACCTATGATGGGCTCCTGCCTTCGCTTAGCAGAGCACGGTGAAAAACACTGGTCCAGTCCTTAGCTAATGTAAACCAGTCTCAGACCATTTACTTCAATAAAGCTATGGCGATTTACACAAATTGCGGCTATGCATGGCAAAATCAACGCAGAGGCCAGTATATAGATCATCTGGGAGGAAAAAGGAGAAACACCAGGTAATTCACAGGAATTTCCATAATCATCTCTTTCTCACAGAGGCAAATGTGTTTTTAAGGATATATACTGAAAAGTACAAACACTGAAATTTGAAGGCTGCACAAAAGCATGGAGTATTTTCTATTCCTACTGGTATTGTTAAGGGCCAGTTCTACATCTTATTATATGCTGGGAACAGTAATTCAAGTATGTCTGGGTAAGCCTCTGATATGAGGTCAAATGACACAGAGTCCATACTATTAGACTTTCTTAGCATGTAGAACAGGGTGGTAGCACCAAAATGCCTACTGGGAATGGTTACTGGACCACACAGAAATTTGGGGGAGATTATTAGTCAGCTTATCTGTGACAGATGTACATCAGTAACTGTTTTATAAATCACGATAGCAGAGCCACATTTCAATGACTGGGAGCACACCGTAGCATGGTTAAATTTAGTCACATGGCATTAGACCAGATTAGCCTCCATCTGACTGTGCATTTCAGGAAAGGGATTTGTATACGCATTGTGGCAATTAAGAGAATTTCACTGCCTCCATTTATTGTCATGTGTTCTTATATAAACAAATGGTTAACAGTTTTTATTTTTTCTATGTCTACAGAGACTCTGCACTTTACAGCTCTGCTGTTGAAGATACAGAACTGTGACTACTTAAGTAACTTAGTGACTCAAGGAGCAGGTAAGCACTGCCCAGCAAGCAAAGCTCAGCTACTGGTAAGTTTCATGAAGTTTTCAATTTAGAGTGACTGTTTTCACCAGTTCTAACACTTCCAGCAACCCACATTCTGCAGCAGGGACAACTATACTATTAATACATACACAAAAACTATTCAGTCAGGAAACACCTGCCTTCATACCTTAAAAGAATCTTGTATCTGCAGCTGACAATTTCTTCTTGCTCAGTACATAAAACATTGACACACTGCTATTAGCTGGTTTAGCAATATTAAGTCTTGCAATACATTAGCTTAGTTCAATTCATATCTGGCTTTGAGGTTGGACAGCAGCCTTGAACAAGGCCAGAGTGAAATCCCTCCCTAACATCATAATCAGAAACTCTGGTACAAAGTGTTTCTCCCACCAGACAATCATGACAGAGCTATTTCAGATGTCAAAGAAAGCTGGCACTATTATTTTCTGCTGAGAAAAGCTGCCTCCCAAGAACAAAACCCACATGCTTGCTCTGCCTTTGAGAGGAGTATTTCTGTTCTCTTCCCATTAAAAGTTGTGGATTATCTTTGGTTCCAGCATTGAACTTTTAGGTTGATATAAAGTTAATGTGCTAGACAATGTTCATTTCAAGCAAGGCTGTGGGGTTGTGTAATTTTCTGCCACCCCCAAAAAAGGCCATTATCTGTAATTACCCATTACCATGCATAATTATTTCTTCTATTCTGGTCCATGGCCCCCAGGACTTCATGATGTTACAGCTCACTGCATTATCTTATCAAATTTGTTAAGGAAGCTTTTTTGACCTTTTGAGCACTTGTCACAGCATATACAAGAGCCAGCAGTAAATTGTCTAAGCGTGTAGCGTGTGATTTACTATTTGTACCTTGCATAGTGATACCAGACAAAATACTACACGATCACCTTCCCTATTCCCACTCCCTGCTTTAGATAAAGTAAAAAAAGGAAAGCAAACCCCTTCAGTAACAGAAGGAAGGGAATAGGAAAAATCTGAAGTTTCTCAGTGGGAATTTAAGGAACATGACAGCAACAAGCAGCTAAACTGGAACATCAAGCTCTGAAGAAGATCCCAGCTGCACTCTCTCCAATACTACCTTTTCTCTTTCTCCTCTTCCTCCACAGAGCCTATTTCATCTTGTTTTCACAGCTTAGTAACCTGCTGATCCCTGCTCTTTCACACAAAGTTCATTTACTGCTCCTTCATTATGCAGGAGCATAATGCACAAACCACCCCACCCCCCATTCATGGCTTTGGCTAATGCAGTACAGGTTCTTGAGGGACAAATTTGGTCCAGTATGACATTCACAGGGATTGTCCTTAATAAATACTAATGTGAATGTGCAAAGAACCAGGATTTTGTCTTCATTACTCTCAAAGCACTCAGAAAAGGACCAGGCAGTGATCAGCATCCCAGCACTATCTGCTTCAGCTAACAACTTCACTGCACTGCAAATCCACATACTATGGCCTTCTTCTTCCTAAAGGGACTAGAATTGGAGGTGACAGAGAAGCAGGGCACTAAAGAAAACAGACGAGATAATGCCCTGTTATCCTGACTTTCGTCTTCCCTTTGGTCCCCTATTTATCAATATACTCCAGAGGGCACTTTACCTTAAAATCTCTCTTTCAGGTGCTTGTATGTATAAAAATCTCAACTCACATCCCTATCTGCAAAGACATATTGAAGAAATTATTACTTAGGAAATCGTAGTACAAAAGACAGGTTTCAGTGCTTACTTCACATAGTTAAATAAACTTCCCCGAAATCAGAAAATCTGAGATACTTTTCCAACATAATGACAAATAAAAAGAAACATCAAGGATCACATATTTACTTTGGACTGAAAGTGCAGGGTATGAACTGCTGTAGCACAAGGTATGCAGAATCATACCTTTCAAATCGGTCAGTGAAAACCTTCTCCCTTTAAAAGCAGACTGAACCAGGAGACCCTGGACTCCTAAAAGCAACCCTGAATTCAAGTGCTAAGAAGTAGCTACTCAAGGCACTGCTGTGAAGATAAAGCCCTTCTCTGTGCTTCTCTGCAGTTTGCAGATCTCTGGCCCTCCCCTCTGTGCTGCCTCTCAGGCAATGGGGAGATGGACAACACTCTGCAACCAAGGCGAGCCAGCAAACACAGGCAACAAGCAGGGTCCGTAGAACAGGAGTGGAGATTGTGCTCGTACCTCTTTCCTGGAACTGGTTTCTGAGACGTACTCTCATTCTCCTATGGAAAGCCCTATCTGCAGTAATCCCAACTGTTTTGACCAGAAAGCTTTTCAGAATACTATGTCTCTTCCTCCCTCCATCAACTGCCGATGTTATGGCCCTATGTTGAGTCAAACATGAAATCTGGTGGAGATTAATGTCTCTAACTGGAGCTGGCATAGTCTGGCAAAGGCATAAGCAATCAGAACAATCATATTAGAGATCAAATAAAGGTTATCTAAAGGCATCACTAAAGTGTAAAATAAACTGTTGACCTCTACTCCAGTATATCTTCTCTGTCATTCCTTTGTCTCCTGCCTGAGCTCTTCCAAGTTCAAGTGGAGGTGTGTGGGTCCAGACCATTGCTACATCCCCACCAGAAACTACAAAGAGAAACCTAAGGAACAGTATGAGCACAGAAACCAATGTACTTCCCCTGCCCCCTCTCCTAACCTTCCACTGGTTTTGGCCCAGTGATGCCCTCCCTTCCAATATTCATTTTGAGCCCACTTTTTGCTATGTACCATGCTCCCAGGGAAGAATTCCTACCAGCACTAGTTCCAGGACCATCTCACCAGCTTCCCTAGCCACATACTTGCCTAGGAGGACTGTTCGTTTTTGTTCATCCTCTTTTACCAGTGTTGTTTATCACTAACATTCAGCACAGTACTCCCCAGGATCACCAGCTGTGCAGCAAGAGTGCTTCTTCTGCATGGACTCCTCAATTTTTCACTTCTGGTATGGGTTAGAACGGCATTTATTTGCATGTGACCAGTCATCTAACCAAGCGTCCCTGCATTGCGCTTTTGTTTTCTGCAGTGCTTGCCAGTACGTGTACCTTTCCATCTCCTACCAACATAACCTGTGATGATGCCACATTTCTTTCCAAGATACCAATGGGATGATTACAGCAAAGAGCAGGTCCCTCTGAGACACCTCCAGAAACACTACTGTGTTAGAATTCCCACTCAGACCTGCAAATGAATAGAATCGTTTTCCTTAATACCATGTAACACATACAAAACTGATTTTCTGTCAGTCCAGGTTCCTAATCAAGATGCCAAGGGATACAAAAATCAAATGCCTTACAGGATTTGTGATTGCATCAATATGTCACCTCACCAAACAATTTTGTAATGACAAAAGATTACCAACTTGACAGAATCTTTACCCATAAACTTCTGTTAATTCAAGTTCTGTGAACATCATTTAACAGCTGCATTTCTCCCCTTCTTGCATATTTAATTTTTCTGTGGATTGTTCCACTATTTTCAAAGTGATGTCAGGCTGATAGATTTGCAGCCACCTACCCTACTAAACTCACTTTCTTGAAACAATGGCATGAGATCATTTTTCTTTCAAGATTTAGGAACTGCCTTAGTATTAAAAGATGTATTGGAAATCACAGAGTGGGTCAGGGTGAAAAGGATGGCAGTGGCTCATCTGGCCCATTCACCCTACTCAAGCAGGGTCATCCTACAAGACATTGTACAGGATTGTGTCCAGACAGTTCTTGAGTATTTTCAGTAAGGAAGACTACCCATATCCTCAGCCAAGTTGCTGGGTTTATTTTTTCTTTTTTTTTCCTAATATTGCTATGAATTGTCCACTCCTGACAGCTGATTTCAGTTTGTGTTGGAACTGGAATATCACCATCTCCATATACAGCTATAATACTACCTGTCTTTTTTCAAAGCAAGAACCAGAAAAAAATTATTGAGCATTTCCTCCGATCTTCCATATGTAGAGTTATTATTCCATAATGGGTTAAATTATTGCTAACTCTGTACATGTGTTTCCAACACAATTAAAAAACCCTTTCATTTTTAAGATTTTTGGTTAATTTTTATCTTCACACAAACCTGCATTTTTCAAAAGAAAATGTGATCTGTACAAATTAAAAAAACCCAAACAACTAGAGAGCAATTTCATCCAGAAGACTGCAGCCTGGCGTAGTAAGTTTCTCAGTCCCACAAAGAGCCCCAGCCCACATCCAGCTAACAGATGCTAAAATACCTCTGACTTCAGTAGAACTGGAGAAGGCACATTTTGTTCATGTTTAGTGTACACTTAGTAAAAATGATCTGCTACAAACATTTAACGTGCAACTTACCAATCCTCCTAATAAGGCAGCAGAAATAAAACATACAGAAAATAATATTTTATTCCAAAATTAATTTAAGCCCCAGGCCTTCAATAAGATATCTACAGCAGCAAATTCAATTTTCAATGTCTCTGTCACTGACTACAGCAGAGTAGTCGATCCTTTTATGTGAGCCGGAGGGTAATGCTCGTTCTTTCTTTTTTTGCACTTTTGATCATTGTAACACAGCTATAGTGACTGTATTCAAAATATTTAGAGGGAAAAACTATGAATGGCTTTGGTAAAGAAAATAGAGACAAAATCTTTGAATATGGCTTTGACTTCATGAAGGTGGTAGGCACTATTTTAATACTCCAGCACATGTTTGTCCACACTGAACTGAGCCAACAGGATTATTTACGTATCTGAAGTTATTAGCGTGTGTGACAGCTAATGGGATCAGGACCAATAAAATCAGTGCTTCAGAAAATTAAGAGCATGAGAAACAAGGACCATTTTCAATCCTCAGTATAAAATCTGGGAGTATGACTACTGTATGTGCACATCTATGTATACATACTATTATTCACCTTGAGATATCTGATTTGAGAAGGAAACTTACAAATAGTTAACTCTTTGTGTTCATGCTGCCAAATCCAACATGCTACTGAAGTGAGTAATGGAGACAAAAGTAAAAACACAAGTTTTAGAAAACAGGAAGAAATTAAAAATTATAGGAAATCAGGAAAGAAAAACAAATTTCTGGACAACGTTGGAAAACAGCCCAGACACCTGCAGGGGCAAAGAAGCAAATTCAGAGGAGGAAAAAGAAACTCAGTGTGGAATAAATCTAAAGGGATTTAAGCCATTAATGAGAGATCAAAGAAAACATTAGAAGGGAGGGAAAGCTTCACAAGTGTCTGAGATAGGAGCGCTTGGAGGAAATATGACTAGGATAAAATCACTATGGCTCACACTAAAAATAATAAAGGGAGTAGGACGATGGTTGGAATTAGCTGGAGCCCATGGTTGGCTATAAGCTATTACCATGACAGAAACCCAACATCTTCTGCAACAGACCAGCTGGAAATAACAGGAGGCCTTTTTAACTCTACCTAATATGTGACGCAAAAACTAAAAGCAGGAGTAGTGAAAAAACACTGCAGACATCCAGCAGGCCTGAGAGAGAGAACAAGAACCACACAGATGTGCACAACTTTTGTACATGATTGCCAGGGTTGCATGGATGCAAAACCAATTGCACTTACAAAATCAGCTTCAATGCAAATGCAAATTGATCACCAATGCTAACTGACAGAAATGCAGAGTGACTGGTACTACAGTGGCATAGCATCTGCTGAGGTTCAGTTGTGCCTGTTACTATAGACATCCAAATAACTGAATAGTGGCTTATTCTGTAAGCAATAAAATAGTATGACTAAATAGTGGAGATGGGAAAAAAAGAAAAATCATACATCCAATCTCACTGCAAAGGAAGTCAAACTCAGTATTTAACTATGTGCAAGCTCTTCAAGAAAACACAGTGCAGATGTGTTCAAACACTCTGAACAGTGTTTTGTTATTCAAGTAAAGGAGCTGTTCACAGCCCTGATTAAGACTAGCAGGTACTCAAACTCAGAATGAAGTTTAGTAAAGTTCAGTAAAACAGAGGAATGAGAAGATGCAAATGAAAAACCTTCAAAACTGGATTTTAGTTCCCATGTTATTAAGTGACAGATCCACTGTAAATGGGAAAAGGTAGAACAGGCAGAAATAGGAAGTTATTTGATAAATCAAGCAAATGAAAGCAGTCTTCAATGTACAAGAAAGTATGTGAAACAAAAGGAGACGCAAGAAATCAAATCAGTGCTCAGTTAGGGAAGCGTGCAGTACTCCTTCACTCCTCGCTTATATCTTTTCTTTAAAACAAAGCCCCACACATTCAGAGAAGTTAAAATAACTGTTTCAAGGACACAGAAAGGAACAAGAGGTTAGCTGCAGATAGTGAATAATGTGCCCACGGATAGTAAATTCTTAGAAATTCCTAGTACATTTTCTGCTCCTGCTCCATTCCTTATCTCAGTGTTCATAATTACAAATGGAAAGCACAATCTGGCACAGATAACTCTCCAAATCTGAATGCAAACAGCAGAGTTACAGAGGAGCTTCCAAGGCAAAAAGAACAATCGGACGTGCTGACCAGCCCTGTTACCTTAGATGGGAAGAGAATCTGGTGCTAGGACACTGTACACAACAAAGTCTGCCCAGCACACAGCAAACACCGCTCAGAAGCTATCACACTCTAACCAGAGATCTATGTCTGGAAACCTCATAAGGTGTGAAAAAACTTGGACAGCAAGATGCTGAAAACACAGAAAGCCCTATGGTGAAATGCTTTCGAAAATTAAAAAAAAACCCTTAAAAAAAAATTTCTACTCCAATACCTTTTGGGGAAAAAAACCCTCCCTTTCAAAATGTGGAAGAAGGATAGGAGTAGCTGCTGAGCTTCCTACACTTTACCTCCATCTCAGAGCTGAGCAGCCTTTCTCTCTCAAAGTAAGGGAGCTGGGATAGATCATGACTGGTCTCTGGCACCCTTGCTTCCCTGGCATGCTGCAGAAGCCTCTCTGCAGCCCTTGCCTCTGGTGAAGACAGCCCAAGACAAGATTTGGAATACCACTTACACAGAAAAAGAAAAGCAATCTTCCCAGAGCTTTTTCCAAATCTGTTTGTAATTGTATTTGTTTTTACACTTCCAGTGAAGCATCACACAGGACTGAAAGCTTGACAGGAAGAATAAAACTTCTTAATTCATACACTTTGAGAACTTCTGCTAGTTCTACCTTGTTTCAACCAGTACAATGGAAATACAAGTCTTTTCACAAGAGTCAGTGCCTCACTGAAGGAATATGTGCAGCACTTCAAACATTAGCTCAGTTAAAACACAGGCACCTACACACATGCGCACATGCAAAGCTGCAATAATGAATATTGCTTGAAAAGACGAGCAGGAGAAGTGCAAGCTTTGCAAGAGAACTGGGGAATTAAGTGGAAACATCTAATCAGGCATGCAGAACCCTGTAATATGATTTATTTAACACAAACAATGGCTGGAGGCAATGAATCATATAAGAGATGACAAAGCTGCAGGAGATTTCCATCATCTGCTTTAACCTGCACATTGATCAGAGTTTACCCCCATATTAATCACTTGAGATCATAATCCAACACACTCTTAAACACCCCTTCTGATTATGCTTCACTTACCCCCTTGTCCTTATACAGGTCACTCCACTGCTAATTGCACTACTAGTTAGGAAAAGAAGTGTCGAGTGTCTAATTTAATTTTGCGTTTTTTAGTTTCAAGCCGTTGCTCCTTGTTATGCTGTCTCAAGCACTGTAAATAATCCCTCCTCCTCCTCCATATTATTACCTCTCAAATATTTATAGACTGTTTATATCCACCCGTAGTCTCCTTTTCTACAAGCAATACATCATTTTTGTCACCCTTCCCTCCATCCTTCCAGATTTATCTATGTCCTTTTATAATGAGATGCTCAGAACTCCTCTAACATTTTCCCAAGTACAGTGAACCCCAAGCAGCAGAGAACAGCTGAAATGCCCACCTCTTCTTGCTTCACAAGCAACTCCTTTTCATGTAACTCTGAGCAAAACACATTATTTTGATAGGAACTGAAAATTACAAAGTCACAGCCACCGCACTATGGAGTGCTTTGTTTGCTGCATACTTGTATCAGCCTGGAATTAAAAAAGCCTATTCCAGATAAATTTTACGATAAATCAAGGGAAGACTGATCAAAGCTCACGTAATATTTACTTAGTCCAGCTTGAAAGAAATTTAGTAACTACAAAAACTACTACACAAGCAGAATACAACTTATAGCAACTGCTTCCCAAGACAAAATCTAACTTGTGCTGTGGAAATCATGTCAACCTAAGAGAGGTAAGACAGTCAACAAACTTCTACAAGAGACACAAGCAAATGAGATTCTTTTTCTCTCAAATGGAATGAACTGGAGAAAACCAGATGATGATGATGATGATGATGTTGATTCACAGTTATTTACAGGTGAAGGACATAACACTTTTCTCCCTGCTAGTTGCTACAATCCAGTAAAGACAGGTCATATTTAACTGTACTCCTCACCTTTGAACAGAGGTATGTTGACTCTGGGAGAAGCCAGGGGAAAGTACCAGGAAGCAATGGAAGAAGACTGGCAGGACTAGGAGGCAGTTAGCAACTACAGCAGATAAAGAAGCAGCCATGGGTGCAGCAGGAGAATATTGTCTTTAGAAAGTAGTGAGGAGACCAAGAGAAAAGCACAGAGCAGGAGGATGGGCTGGTAGCCACTCCAGACCCACTAAGATCTCTGAGAGCCTGCAGCCATCATATTAATCCTGGCACAAGCAGGCAAAGCAGCTAACGCTGCCTTCTTACTGCTCAGCCTTGTTGAGGCTGCTGCCACCTGAACTACCAATCCCTTCCACCACCTGTCAATCCCCACGGTGCTAATTCTTTGTAAAAAAGAAAATCTACCATCGAATATTACTAGGTCAAAAGAGTCAAAATTTCTTTCACAGGCTTGCAAATGCTAATCAGTATCGAGGCTTACTGAACTTCAAATTTAAGTATGTTGACTTAATGTCAATGCAAGCAAGTAGAAATTTCAGAGATTCACAGAACAGCCTAGTTTGGAATGGATCTTTGGAGACCAGCTGGCTCAAACTTTACTCAAACCAGAGCCAGCTTCCTAGTTGGATCATGTTGCTTATACACCATCCAGCCAAGTTCTGAGCCTCCCCAAACACAGAGGCACCAGAACCTCTCTGGATAACCTATTTCAACCCTTAAGCACTCTCACAGAGAAATGGCCACAGCAGCTTTCACATGATCAGTTGACTAAAATGAGGCTTTTTTGATGAAACTGAAATTCTGACAGCACATGATACTAGTCTATAAATGACACTATACTACAAATACTGCTAAAGAGCTTCCTTTCAAAAAGAAAAGTTCTCACTTTTTAAAAAACAGGGTATGATATTTTTCAATTATAACAACTAATTTTTTTTTAAACTCATCACCTATGCAGCAGAACAGCTGCAAGATCATGGCAATTTTTTTCAAAAGAATGATATTTGAAATCACAATACAGTGATCAAGAAAGTAAAGGAAGAGTAAAGAAGGCACAGTAGGGTTTTTGCAGACACCTAGGGCACTGCAAGTTCAAAGGGATCTCAGTATCATCATACATTAGGCATTGCATTAGTGCTGACCCACTATGGTCTGTATTTATGAGCAGACAAAACTTCTATTTGTCAAAGAGTTTCAAAGTGAAGGCAGTGCTTACTTAGAAAAAAAAAAGAATACTATTTTGTTTCTGTCAAACATAATAAATGTAACAAATGGAAATAACAAATACAAGCTTACTATTCAGAACTGTTGAAAATTATGTTTGTCAACCAGTGATACTAGGAAGGCACCTGAACACCACCGTCATTGAAGAGACAACAGGGAAACAACCACAACAGAGCATAGGACCTGGAGCTGGCATTCTGCATCACACAGTATTCCCATCTATACTGGATGCTTCTAAACTGGGCCAACAACAGTGCAGAGGAGCAGAAAGAAGGGGTGCTTTCCAGCACCTTCCAGTCATCTGGTGATGTATCTTGCAGCCACTCCGCTGGCAGAATGCCAAAAATGACCCATAGTCTGTGACAAGGACCAAATACAGTGAAGCAAAGGTGAAATGCATTTTCCTTACTTCAGTGTGAGCAGCTTTCTTTTTTTCCGTAAACTCTAAGGTGTTTAGTGACCTCCTCTGCCTCCTCTCTGCCCCATGACTTCTAAATATCAAAATGGAAGACTCTGAATTGACACAAACCTGTGAAGAACACAGGTGTTATAAAATGAAAACGTCTGAAAAGCACATTCCACATGCTTCACCATAATCTTTCCTGAATTTTGTGTATCTGTTAACCTAACAAGATATATCTATTCTACAGAATGAAGGACAATTATGTCAAATGCCCAAGAATAACGACTTTTGCTGCTCTGTACAATTACATGGTCTTTTCTTTCAGCAGTCTACAGCATTTTAAGGGGAAATGCACAGAAATGACAAATTCATTCTATAAGACTCTCTACTGATACCTGAAACCATGGTGTGCTCCCTTCAACCACCCTGCAAATTCCCAGTTTGCTTTTGAGTGAGAACATACACTCCATCCAAAGTAAACATGCTTGACATGGTTAATATTCAAACACCTATGCTATGAGCATAATAATTAATTTTTTCCTTTTTCAAAAACAGTGTGTCACAATGGGATCTGAAAAACTGCCTCTAGTCTCCAGGTGTCATACTATTTCTATCTGCTAATAAAATGGATACAGCAAGCAATGACTCTCTCTGGCACTACGTCTGATTTGCGTGACTCCTTCACACATCACTCCTCTGCTGGCAAACAATGCTCATGTTCAATGTGATGGGAGAAGAAAGAAGAAGAAGAACTGCTCTCATAAGCCAAAAACCTCAGAAGAGGAACAGAATTACCACTGTCAAAATCACCTGTCGCCCAATCTAATGTGAGTCATACAGGACATGCTGCAGTCTCAGGAGCCATGGTTTCCCCTGGGGCTTGCAGGGAACTGCTCAATCCCCTTGCCATGAAGGGTTTCACTTTCTCTGCTTGCTTTAATAATTACTATAAGTTCTTGAAAAATCAGCACCTCAGCCTACCAATCTGAGACAATGACATTTGCTCATATGGGGTCTCTCATTCTGCTTACAGCTTAGAGTAGTAATAAAATCATAAAAGAGCAATACAAGAATCCATCAAGTACCTGGTCCAGAAACAACACATCTAAAGCTAGAACTTTATGCCACATGGCAGTTTCTCATCTGAAAAAAAAAAGAAGATTGTTATATGCTAAAAAGAAAAGCATGAGAATATTTAGGCTATATTCCTCACCAAAGCCTGTACTCAAGACACCTGATAAAGCCACCTTACAGGTATGGATAAATGCAGAGCACCTTCTCCAGCTTCAGAGTCAGCACACAGTCACTGGTATCAAGTCAAAACCCGTGAGTATTTACACTGCTTTCAGTAGATAAACCTACCAAAATCATTAGGGGTGTAACTTTATTTATACAGTGTAGTTACTCCTGAGCTAAGCACAATTTTTGTTGCTACTTATGTGCATTGGCAAGGTAACCTCAAATTGGCAAACCAAAACCACTACAGCGCCCAAAAGCAAAACTATGAACCTGATTTCCTCTTCCTTCACAGATGCTTCCATTTCTGCTGTACAAGGTTGATGCTGTCAATCTTCCTTCTGAAGATGAAGCTGTGCACTTCAAATGATGTCACTCACAAACAGTTATTTATTTGGACACAAATAATAACAGTTAGTTAGTTAGTAAAATGCTTGAGAAACAATGTATTTAAATTGCTCAAATTCCATTGTAAGAAAGATGACTGCTCCAACCCCAAATAGTCAAACTAAAGATACTTCAAAATTAGGCGCTTTTATGTTTTCAAGTACTTATTCAAGCACACAAATTGCCTTAAGCTTGTTTGGTCAATGTTTTTCATTAAAAGGCCATAATCTAATTCAATTAATTAGCAATTATCAAAATGGGATTAATAAATTAAATACTGTCATTTTAAAAACATTAAGATAAAAGCTTATGCCAGTTTGGTCAACAATAAAATTATTTCATTCTTTGGCCTTTCTGTATAAGCAAGGATCTTCTCGTTCTCCTGAGTTACACACAATCTCTATATATTACTGAATATACTACTTTAATCTTTAGCCAGCTTTTTCCATGTCTACAGACAAAGCATGCAGTAATGCAAATATGAAAGGAGTAACTGCATCAATTCAAAGGTGACACTAACATAATGAAAACAAAAAAAGCTAATAAAAAGCTATTTATTGCTTTATTAAGCAGTTCTTTTAAAAGCTTCCCAACAAAATTCCTCTACAATGGTCTGAAACTGCCTGTCTGCTCTAGATCCAACAAATCCATCTGACATACTTTAATGGTCTGCAAAACAGAATAGTGTCACTTGACAGACACATACATGCATTGTCCTTTTATTAATTAATGCAAGGCATTGCCCACTTTAGAATGATCTTTCTATCTGGCAAGGATATTCACCTGTATTTCTGGCATGTGTAAGTATGATTAAAAATAATTAAATTTCCTTTCCTTTTTATTTGTATTTGCCTTTTTCTGTCTATACACAAGAAATCAATTACACCAGATCCTTTCTTCTTATATATGCTCAATCACTGTACCTGTCAGGCATAGTTAGAAAAGGGAAAAGGCAATTTACATAGGAAAAAACATTTTGCCTAGAGTCTTCACTTGCCTAGCATCTTCAAATCCCATCTTTGCTTAGCTGTGCTTTCATTGAATATACAAACAAATAGCAATTTTGTTGTTGTTTTGTGGAGGGTTTTGTTTTACAAGTGTTAAATGCAATACAGTAAGCTGTATTGCTTACAGGAGCAAGAGAAGGATTACATCATTCATTCTTTTGCAGTTCTTCACACCATGCCATACACAAACAACATGCCACCACATTAAGTCATGTAAGGCTGGCATATCTCTAACACCACCTATTACTTGGATTCTATACAGCTCTGAAAACTCTCCAACCTTGAGGAAGCTACACAGGCAGCCAAAACCCACTTACTATGACTGCAGCAGGACTACAGGTTTTGGGACAAAGGACAAAAGCTTCCCGTAATTCTCAACTTGCGGTCACACACCCTATCAAATTGTAGTACAACACCAGTCTCCGTGTAAAAGAAATTTTGATTTCCAAGTAAAAATAAAAAAATAAAATATTAAAGACTGATATTGGATGGATCTTCCCCTTGCACTAACTGTACCAGAAGCACAATGCAGTTGTTGGGGAGAGGGCTCTCCATAACCCTGTCACTGCAAAGAGGGGAACAGGCGTCAACAGTGGAGATAAGCAGTGCTGGCCATAGCCCCCAGCTGTGAACATTGCTCTCCTAGCACTTTACCTGGTGGTGTACTAGCTGCTGTCATGGCTGTACTTGTTGAGTGCATTGGGCTGCTGCTTTCCAGTGAGAGGCAAGAGCTGCCTCCACTGTTCTTCTTAACAAATGTCTCAGGGACACTAGGCAGGGGCACCGGGTGGCTGATTCCCAGTTCCTCTTCCTGAGCTTGCTGTCTTCTTAGTGCAACCTAGGAAAAAAAGACAAGACATAGGGCATGCTCTGTGGTTTTGAGCACAATTTGTACTGGCAACAATGAACAACTCAGATTCAAAGCTGGTTTTTCACTCTATACTGTAGAGTAGTGCTGATCACAGAATCATTAATGTTGGAAAAGACCTCCAAGACCACTGAGTCCTCTTTTCAACCAAACACCACCATCTCAACTAAACTACAGCACTAACTGCCAGGTCCAGTTGTTTCTTGAACACCTCCAGGGACGGTTCCTGCGCAGCCCGTTTCAGTACTTGACAATTCTTTCTATTCTTTCTAATGACAACCTGAAGCACCCCTGGCCCAGCCTGAGCCCTCTCATGCTGTCACTACTGGCTGCCTAGAAGAAGAGACCAACCCTCACCTGACTACAACCTCCTTTCAGGCAGTTGCAGAAGGTCCCTCCTGAGCCCCCTTTTCTCCAGGCTGAACAAACCCAGCTCCCTCAGCCACTCCTCACATGGCTTACTCTCTAGGCCCTTCATACAATCCAGCCAGCGGGAAGAGAAGTACACAATGCTATCAAAAACCAATCCCTTTTTGTGTCCAAGCACCTATGAACAGGTCTATGAAATGCTGGTGACTTACACATTTTCCTCCATGGAGGCCAGATGAAGATGTGTTACAGCTGACTACAATCGCCCAACAGACCTGCTCCCGTGACAAGGTTTCTGTTAGAAAGCGTAGTCACTACCCTCCTTTCTGCTGATCCAGAGCTGCTGGGGTTAAGAAGCCAGTCTGCTTGCAGTGTTCTGCTGTGCCTCTTATCAAGATAAAGTAGCTCTTCATGAGGGTTTGTACCTGCAATCTCCTGCTCTATCCAGGTCTGCTAGGTTCCCTGCTGGCTCTTTGCTGGAAATGTTGTCCTTCAAGGAAATTTCAACATACAGTACACTGTACAGAGAGAACCATAATGGAAGAAGCATAGCAAATGTAGGGTACCATCCTGCAAGCATCTCAGACAGCATCACACACATTGAAGATAGGTGGGCAGGTCCAGAGAAGCTGGAGCTTCCCATTTCTTTCCCAATACTGACAATGTTCCAAAGCCTAGCTGGCAGTGGCAAAGCCTATAAGCACTATATTCTGGACATGGGGGCAAACAAACCATATTCATTGCTTACAGACAGCCCCTTCTGCCTCATCTGAACTAGTATATCAGTTTAACACATCTGTCCCTATGTGCCTGGGGAATATGTATCACACTGCTGCAGCTACCTACCCTGCTACTTGTCAGGTAACTGATTTGCATCTTTCCTTGAACCTTGGAAATCTGTTCCAGGTTACACACTGGGATTATGGGCTTTTACTGCTGGAAATTCTCCTGGGTATCTGAGACAGGACTTCCCTACGTTTTCATGTTCAACAGCCACGCTCTTTCCTAATACAGATATATAGAATTCTGTTAGTTATTATTAGCCTTTGAAATAAGAAACATCCCATACAGAAGGTGCAGACTTGCAAACACTACTGTAACTTTGAATTCACAAGCCAGTAACCTTGACCTGTAAAATTCCACCAGCATCAAGGGGCTTACTGCAGAAATATATCAAAAGGGGGAAAGACAGGCTTTCAGTGTGTAACTCCTACAGATAAGGTTTAGCAAGGGAGGCTTTCAAAGCCACTTTCAAATACTAGACAAGGAAGAGAATACCTCCAGGAGGACCATCACCAGAGCCTGCTAGCAGGAGACACCACTGCCTGGCAGAAGAAGCTGAGCAGCAGAAGTCTGTGTTGATGGAGACAATTTGCATGGGGAGCACTGCACTTTGTGCTCCCTTCTCCAAGGCAGACAGCAAAGGGATTCACGTTTATTTTTCCACAGTTCACACCAGGTAGAGAAAGTGCATGTAACTTGGGCATAACAATTCCTGGACTGCCATACCACCAGCAAGGAGGAATTCTTTAAATGAACGGAACTTACTCCCATTGAGTTCTGAGGACGTTTTATACACCTGCACTGAATAACAGAATAAAATTCGGGGAGGCATTTAATTCAGATCTGCTAAGGTTTTTAAAACCTGTCAGACCGACACACATTTTATGAGGGATCACGAGGGTCTGCGCACACATCAATCCCAAACTGATGTGTGGGTCTTTCACTCGCACCACGAGCTGTACTGCCCTGTCAATTATTTCCCGGCAGGGGGTCGCTTGCTCTAACGAAGGCGTTATAATGCCCCTCGCAGAGCTCAACCATTCCAGCAGCCGCTCCGCTACATGCCCAGGACACCCCTTAATTAACTGAGCGAGGACGAGCTGCTATATCCAAAATTTCGAACAACGCTGTTAAAAAAAACCAAAAAAAAAAAAAAAACCCAAAACGTTAAAAACTTAGAAATACACTCAACTGAAGCCACCAGCATAAGGAAACGCAATTTATACCGAGTCTGAAACCACCAGCACAAAATTCTCGATGCGCAATTTGTTATAATTATTTTCCTAGATTATTCATTTTCTAGCTAAAAGCAAGCTGGAAAACAGCCACTGACGGCAGCTGAGGTCGTGCTCCTGTCAAGTTCCACAGCCCTCCAGGAACCGTGCACAGGCTGGGCTGTACCCGGCTCGGGGGAGCGGCGCTCGGCCGTGCAAGAGGCGCGCAGCTGATCGCACACCGCTGCCGCTCGCCCCGACTGCAATCTTACGCGCCTTTGGGACATCTCCCATTTTTTATGGGAAAAAAACAGAATTAAATAACTTGCGAGAAATACAGCGAGAAGTCTAACATAGGATGGCAGCGGTGTAACTCCTGGCTCCTGCCCGGGGCGATGCTAACCGCGGCTGCAGTCTGACAGCTCACCGCATCTCTGCCGCTTTGCCCCGACCCCCCCCGGGCGCGGAGCACACCCCGCTCGGGCACGGCTCACCTGCGCTGCCATGACGCGCTGCCGCTCGGCGATCAGGCTGCACTTGTTGCACTGGCAGTCCCGCCACATGCAGAAGCGCTTGTGCCCTTTCAGCGGCGAGGAGTAGCCGTGGTTGCGGCAGCGGGCACACTTGGGCAATCGCGGCCGCTTCTTCCCCGCTGCAGCGGCGCCCCTGTCCGCCGGGGCGGCCGCCATGGGGGCCGCAGCCTTCCCGAAGCTGCTCGCCTTATCCCCCGGGCCCGCGACGTCCGGGGGCTTGCTGAAGGCCGGGGTGTCACTGGGCATCACGGCAGGCGGGGGGCAGCCGGGAGAGCGATCTACGCCGGTCTGCGCGGTTCTGCCCCGTCCCGTCCCGCCACCCTGCGCGTTTTGGCGGACAGCACCAGGCAGGCGTCACCCCTCCTGCCGCGCCTCCCCCACCTCTGCTCCGGGGGGTCCTTGTGGCCGCGAAATCTTGGCTACCCCGAGGGAGCGGCCACCCTTCCCTTCGCGCTCCTCCCTCCCCCACCAGCCGGCCTGCGGCGGGAAAGGCGGGCCCCGTCCAGGCCGGTCCCGGTGGGATGCCGGTCCCGGGGCCGGGTCGGCCTGACGCCCCAGGTGCTGCGGGGCTCGGCTCAGTGGCGCTGCCCGCAGGTCCCGCACGACAGGATGCCCAGGCCCCCGGCTGGGGGCGGCTCCGTGGCCGTCCTGCGGCCGCTGCCCACCGTCCCTGCCCGCAGTGGCCAGCGCAGGTCGTGTCCATGGTGGGGATGCCGGACGAGGTCTGCGACAGCAAGGTGGAATCGGTGCAGAGAGGTCATGTTTAAGCCCAGTGGTCCCCTGGGTTGGGCAGGTCACTTTTGGGCAGGCGACCAACAGGGCCTGGCCCAGGGAGAGGTGTGACGCCCGAATAAAACGCCCAAGTTGCCGCAGCTGAGCTGCTCTGTCGTGGGGCTGCTGGCGTCCTGCAGGAGTGCATCCTGCCTTTATGGGTTACCTCGCACTCGTGTCCTGCAATGTGTATAAAGACACCTTGATCAGTATCTGTGTGGGCAGGAGATTCCAGCAAGTATAAAGGCGACTGATAACTCGGCGGTCATCACCTCTGGAGCTGGTGTGGGTGGCAGAGCGACTGAAGTCTGCAGGGGAAGACAAGCAAAGATGCCTCTTTCTTCTATACATTGCCCACCCTTCCAACTTGGCACTATGTGATTTATAAACGCATGCAGCTCTACAGATATTATTTGCAGTATTAATATTTCCTCTGTTACACCTTTAAATCTTTCTGGGCTCAACTTTAGATGACGCTATCTTTATGCTGAAATGAAACTGTTAAATTACATCTCAATCTAAGATGAATGACAACTGTCAAATGAGTGACTCAACAGAGATGAAGCAGAAAGCACCTGAGATTATGTGAGGCTGATTTATAAAGATTGCATAAAGATTTCTATAACCTCAGCTTCATGACTCAGCATATCAGATGGCAGTAAGTTACAGTAGGTAGAAATTTATTTCTGCTAGAAGAAGCCAAGAGAGGCATCTCTCTCTTTGTGATCAGCTAACTCCAAGCTAATTCTGCTCAGACAGCCTCCATGCAGGAAGCATTGAGTGCTTCTCTTAGCCTGAAGAAAGCCCCAGATCCTTGCTGCTTGACTCTTTGCATCAGCTTTTAATAAAGACATTCAAAGAACTTTTTCCTTCATGGTACAACATTGGAAACATTTATGTCACTTTTCATCCTTCAGAGAGAGACCTCATTCAAATTCCTGTTAAGCCCCAGTTGCAAGCAGTTAGATGGTCCACAAGTGAAGACTGAGCACAAGCTGTAAGGGATTGGTATGACCATCATTCACCTCACAAAAGAAACTGAAACTTTTCCCTTGCATCACTGTGCTGGGATTGACATTTCTGATGTTAGTAATTGCACATTTCTCCACACGACAGGAGAAGATGAATATTTAAAAAATTAGGATTTGTAGTGTTTACATGTAGTTTACATGTAGTGGTCCATATCACTAATATTTAAGGCAGTGAAAAAAGCATACTTAGCTTTGTATATCAAAATACAAAATTCCTCCCTGAATGGAACCAGTTGAGATCTTCTCAAGTCATATGGGCATTGATCATTTGCCAAAATTTTGTCTAGAAGCAAGCCTTAAATGTCCAGTTTTTGAAGTTCAGTGCATGGTGGAGCACACACAGGTGCTTCCCTACAAATTATCTTAAAGCCAAGTGAAAATGCAAATTAAAAAGTAGATGAAAGGAGGCTAAATCAATAAGACAAAGAAAGCCAAAATAAAATAAAACCCAACAGAGGTAGGAGAAGAAAATCAGAAATGACAGCAGGGGTGCAAAAGGAGAAAAGATAAGAGAAGGACAGTGGATAAAGCAGGCAAAGACAGTTTCTAGTGGAAAGTCAGATACATAACCCCCTTGTGACTGCTATTATTTTTCCTTTGTCTAAGTGGGACAGCCAACCTCAGAGATGAAGTACATGATGCAAAAAATGCAACAGTTCCAAGAAGAACATTTCACTCATCACTCTTTCACATAATAAATATTTTCTACTACTGCCTTTCAGGCTCACAGAACAGATCTGTATTATCCATATTGTTACAGAACCTACCGTACAGAACAAAATATTAACGTTGTTAGTATCTATCTGATATTTTGTGTTCTGGATGAATACCATCAAAATATCTAGATGCCTGATGAATACAAATACATGATCAATCATTTAATAATGAATTGCTTTAGTTTTGCTAGCTCAAGTCACACTTCGAGTGTGGTTTAAAGTGCAATGTTTTTCTCTAGTTTTTTTTTAATGGGTATATGGTGAGGTTGACAACACACTGCTGGATTTGTCATCAGGGGACGGTCATAAACTGTCATTTAGTCCAAAGACGAGTCACAATAACCTCACTGCAAGTCTTCAAGAAATTTAGTCATTTAATGTATGTCTGGTCATCTCTGGTTCAAGTCTGTCTAGTAATGATGTCAGTGACTTAAGATTACTGAAGTTTTCCATCACCTTTGGAAACAACAAATTAGTATTTCTGATCACAAAAATAATAAGAATAAAAAGACCTTTTTGCTTTTCTTTTTTTTTTTGTTCTTTTGTATTAATAGATATCTAATAGTTGTCCTTCAGCTTTAACTTTTTCTTTGAAGTCCCAGGTGTCTTCTGTAAGTGATGATCTGTCCTTTGCATGTCTTTGGCTGATCCTTTGAACCTTGGAAAAATATTTTATTTGCTATCAAGATTATAGTTTTTAGGGACAGATGTGAACAAGATGTGATCCTACCATATTTGATATGACTCAGCAAGCCAGTGGAGAGATGACAAATTAAAAAGAGTTTAATTCTAACACTGTTACCTGGAAAATGAAGACCTTCAGTTTCACAGAAGTCGGTGGAGTTGAGTGCATTTCATTTTAGAGAGGGATCTGCTAGACCTGATTCTGTTAAGTTTTTTGTTTTGTAGGGTTTTGTTTTTCTGTCAGTGAGTCAAATCAGAGAGTTTTTGACTCTGACAGATCATTTTATAGACTATATCTTCAGGGCTGGTTATGGATTCCCAAAAGAGCCTGAGCTGCAGGAGTGGTGAGGGATAGAAGATAAAGCATGCACACTGCCAGTCTGCATTGTCTGAAAACATCAACATGTCCATAAACACTGTGGACGTTTTGAACAAAATATCAAAGACAGCCAAAGGGAGTCAAGCAAAGGAGGGAAACCGTGCCAGCACATTCCCTAAGGCACTGATAGGAGCTGGGAAGCTCCTCAGTGTTGAGCTTTCATGCTTGCCTGCAGCTCTGGGTGTCTGGGCTGTCCTAGAAGCCATCAGCTTAGCAGAATAGACAGGTAGAACTGCCCTCTTCTCTGGTCCTCCAGCTATGTCAGCCTGCACATGCATTTACTCATGTGAATCATTAGCTGGATTTCAGCTGCTTTACTTGTGTGAGTAGTCTCCCAAGTGTATTTGCTGGAGTGACAGACATCATCACAACTAAGACACTTGAAAAGATACTTCAATAAAAATCCAGTAGGTGGCATAAATAAGCCGTGCAATTTTAATTTTTTTTTTTTACTTTCATTTGTACACGTATGATGTTCTCTTTCGTTCATTCCTTATTTTAATCCTCCTTTAACTTATAGAGAAGGTGAAGTTTTGTGACTTGACTCTTAAAACACAATTCCCCCAGGCAAAGTTTTGTATTCGAAGCAGAGGATTGTCTTGATGCTTTCTTGGCAGCATATACGTTTTCCCCCCCACCTCTGTATTTCTGTTTCTAACAGTTTCTATTTTCAAATTATACTATCTGCAGGTCTCAAACTGCCTGCACCACAACAAAAGGAAAAGTTTTCTTATTGGACATATATCTGAACCCAAACTATGCCTTGGAATGCTCAGTATTTACAAGATTTTAAAGTTGGCCTTACAGCTGCTCTCTTAGACACTTCTCTGTGATGACATATAGACTACTGTCACCAGGACCATAACTCCAGATCAATGAAATATGATAAACCACTGATGGCTTTTGCTAAAAGTCAAGCTGAATCTCTCATTCAGACTTAAGATTTTCAGTGCTTCAGTCTTCCTTGCTCCAAAAATGTTTCTATGGCATGGGCATTTAGGGATAAGGAGTTTCAGTGTGTGCACTTGGTTCTCTTCTCCTCAAACTCATTTTTCCTTTGAGGTTGTTTTTTTGTTTGTTTGTTTGTTTTTCTGTTTTGTGATTTTTTGTTTGTTTGGGATTTTTGTTGGGGGGTTTTGGGGGGTGGGTCTTGTGTGGTTTTTAAAAATTTGTTTGGTCTTTGTTGATTTTTTGTTGGGTGGTGGTGGTTGTTGTTGTTGTTGTTGTTGTTTCCTTTCGGGGTTTTTGGTGTTTTTTGGGTTTTTTCCCTCTGGTACCCAGGGCTCCACTCTGAGTGAACAACTAAAGCAATTTGTAATGCTGCCACCATTTGGCCATTTGCTGCCTTTCCTCAGTGAGAGTAAGGAGAGTACTTTGGGGTCATGGTCCACATCTTGCCAATAGTGAAAAAGCTACTGTGCCCATCTCCTCTTACAGAGGTTGTTAGCAAAGCAGGACAAATTGTGTACACTCTTCAGCACCCTCAGTTCATGTTCTTTTCTCTTGGTACAAATCCATACCCACTGTGAAGATAAAGTGTCAGGGGATCCTTCTCCAAAGGGTGCAAAGAAGGAATGTTGGCAGGGGGCAGGGAACAGCATCATGAGTATCCCAAGGTGGAGAACAGGCCTGCCACAGTAGGTGACGTGCCTTAATGGCACTGAAGCAGGGTGTTTATTCACACTCTGCTTATTGTTATTCTCCCAATTATAATAATAAGCATGGGGAAAGAGAACCTTCACATCAATAACTTGAGATGAGCCACAACTGAGAAGAGCCACCAGCGAAAGGTGCCTAAGCAGAAATACTTGTTTGCAAGATACACGCTAATCAGAACCTAGAGTTTAATGGTCCAAATGTCAGGGCTATGGTAAAAATTACTTACATAAAAATAAAGAAAACCCTGCCTGTTACAATAAATGGCTCTTCCCCTTCATGGCTGTGAGCCCTGCTAATGAGATTGGTCCACACTGCTCAATAAAAACAGGATTCACTGGAAACGAAATTCATGTTGTTACATTATGCCAAATATAATACAAAACCAAAGGAGTTTTCAAGTTCAGTGAAGCAAATAGAATGGAGATATTTAAAAAATGTATATGTTTATCATGTTTCCACTCTGACTAGTTTTACTAATAATATGCATAAAGAAGGAGGAAATATTACCCTTTTTTACACAAACACCTACATTCTTCCTTTCTCATTTGTTCATGCAAATTGGAATAATTTCATTGCAGACATAAAGGCTGAAGGAAAAACACTGTCAGCTCCTTGGAAATTTCAATCATTGTTAATAATTGACTTGGATAGCTCTTTGAAAGCATTATTAGGTCCAGTGTATAAAACAGAAGTTAAAAAGTGAGTGTGGAGAAAACCACTGAACTGCTTCTTCTCAGTATTCATTGTTCATTTTAGGCACACTTGAAAATTAATTGGATCCAGTGACTTAGAACATTGAAGACTGTTGCATGACTCATTAAGCTGACATTTCTAACATTCCTAATTCACACAGTAAGAATGATAGAGCCACATAAGCCATCTATACATTTGAGCTCCTTCATCAGGGTAGGACTACTGAAGAAAATGCCCTTAGTTCTGAACATCATCATCAATTCAGCTCTAAGACATCTGTAATGGAGCTGAGTTTGATAGGCTGCCAGAATATGAAAAACTAAGCTCCAATGTCTTAAAAATAGGCAACACAATTAATTTCTAATTTTTTATTTATGTTTGAATGGATACAGTTAAATTTCCGCGTCACTGATCAAACTAATTGGTATAAAGGAAGAAATAGATCATTTCAAATTATAGAGCACTTGTTTTATCTATGGCTTCTCTAAATGTTGCATGTTTTTATTATTTTGCATTCTTCATCTTCAGAAACTTAAAATTGTTGAAACTCTGTAATTCTGAAGGATGGTTACAGATGAGGTAAGGAAAGGGGTAGATTTTGTGATTTCAATTTACTATCCATCCAGATTTTATATTTGTCATTATTATTTGTCGCTCCTAATTCTGATGCTCAATAGAAGCAAAGTTATTGTTACAATATCTCCTTCTGATTTATTTTAATCTTTTTTTCCTTAAGCCTAAATAAATATATTTTTCACATAATATACTGCTCTCAGGGGAGAGACCATTAAAATTAGTGAGTACAGCACGCATGCTTGAGTGCAGTGTTGTGCAGCTCTTCCCGCATTTCTTGCTGTTTCCTGTAGGAAGACTTTCAGATCTGCTGAGTGGGGCAGGGGTATCTGAATTGCCTCCAGAAACAGCTGAGCTCTTCCAAATATTTTAATCAAAGTCAAATGACTGTTACTTAATCAGCCATGCTGTGAAATGACTTGATGTGAGCTGCTGACCTTTGGCATCTCCTGGCACGGGAAAGAGGCTTTCTTCTTTGCTGTCAGCCAGCCCCTCTTCCCCTAGAGCCTCTCTCATTCCAGCCCCCATGCCCCAGAGCCCCCAGAGCAATTGGGCAGTTCAGATGTGGTCCCCAAATGCCACAGACAGTGCATTGGGTCTTTTCCCCCTTCAATGGTTTGTGCGTCCATCCCACCTCCTTGATAGGAATCCAGTTCAGAGAAAGGACCTGGGAGAACTGGGTCCGAGGAAATGTATGTCTTTCAAATAAAGCTTTACTTGGTGCTATCAAGATACAGATAATCAGAGTGCTTAGTTGGCTTCCTTAGGCAACATTTTTCTTCTATCACTTGAGCGTCGGTCAGCAGTGTTGGGGTTGATGATCTCTGTACATCATATATGCACATTTGGTAATTAAGAGTAATTGAGTTCCTCTCTTACTGTTGGTGAGAATCTGCTAAGAAAGATGACACACTATTACAACTATATACCAAATAATTAAATTATTTCAACTGTCAAGCTATTAATTTTAATTGGGCTGGTTTTGTCTAGTCTGAGATACCTTGAAAGGTGAAGGAAACATTGTATAAAAAGTAATTAGATACCTTAATTTTCTGTCATTTGTATGCAAACAGGGACATTTGCAGATGCCAGAATAAAGGTGTTCTGTGCACAGCTCAGTCATCCAAGCTGTGCGTGAAAATACTCACACTGTCTGAGTAAAATATTGTTAAATTTCCTCAGAGTTTGAAATTGTAACAGATAGCACATGATAAGGTTGAGAACAAAGAGCATCTTCTCTGCCTGGTTGTTTAAGTCATTATTTTCTCTTACCCGTTTTCAAGAAACCAAGACATGGAGATTGCTTTTTCACTGGAAGGTGGTTTCTGTGAATTCACAATAATGACATCTATGAAGATTGTTCATTAGGCACCTAAAGCAAGTAGGGTATACCTCTAGTATTGCCTGAGTCTCTATTATAAACATAATAGCCCATAATTTCTGTCTGCAGGACTCACTGTGTTCTTCTGTCTGAATGATACATACCTTAAATACCTGCCTGGATACTCACTGGTTTTTTATGGCCTAACAGCCTGCTGATGTTTTGGTCCTCAGGGTGAACAACACATACCAACTTCGACTAGCTGCTTATTCTTATGTGTTGCACTGAGATCCCTCCTATCTTTTTTCAAAACAAACTTGAGGAATAAAGTGAAAATTACACCTATAGACACACATACACATATTTTTCTTATTTTCAAAGAAAGTACTGACTTGGTTACAATTATGATATTGTTAAAGTAGGAGGTGTTATCAGGGTTGGCAATGTTATTAACAAAGAGTATCTTATACTTTTATTCCTATTCAAAATGATATCTAAACTAATTGTAATTGTTGATATTAACTTCTAGGGAGCACTGATTAACTTCCTAAGATGGTCGAAGCAATTGGTTTTTCAAACCAAGCCATACGAGGTAGCATTGTTAATCATACTTTAGAAATGGAATTAGAGAAAATAGTTGAGACCAAGATTTGCATGTGTCAGGTCATACATGCAGCCTGATATGTCAGCAGTTGAAAGAGGATTATTAAAAGAGGAAGAATGAATGAAATAATACCAGAACATTAAAATGAACAAACAAAACCCTAACTCAACCAATCAGAAAACCCCAAATCAAACCCAAAAAAACCCACATAAACAAACCCCCAAACCCCAACAAACCTCTGTAACTAAGTGACCTGTCAGAATCTGTCTCCCTCTGCATGCCTGCAGAAATGTTGTATTTATCCTGTCTGCAGAGGTCTCCCCACTCCGCAGAAAAGTCACGGGGGAGGCTGAGGCAGATTAGGGAGGGGGAACAGCCAGCATCTGTTAGGTTGCAGCTGGGCTCGCCGTCAGATCCACAGAGCGCAGTTGGAAGGCTGGATTTTGTTCACCCAGCTTAAAGGAGGCATTCACAGTCATACCTATAGCATGTTTTCAGAAACTCACACAGCCATTTTCATATGAATGTGTCTTCCTTGTTTTCAATTCTTGACCATATTCTGACCAAAGAGTTATGTGAAGACCAGAATAGGCAATTACCATATGAGGCAAAGATGGAAACAAACTCAATATTCACTTAAAAACCCACCTGAATTTCCCAAGAACTAAAACCTGTTTTTGCAGAACTTAATCTAGAGAATTTTCTGTATCTCTTTGCCTGTCTCTTTGCAAACCAGCTGCATGGCTCATTATTTCGGCACTCACATAATGTGAGATGTTCTAGATTCCTTATTTACAGGACTTATCTCTTATCAGAACAGAACTACCCTTTTAAACTTCTTTCTCATTTTCAGCTTCCAACTTTTTAGCAGCTGTTGTTTGTTCTGTTGAGGGTGACAGACTTTGGACCTGTCTGCTGGAACACTGTGACTGTAAATGGTGTCAAGTTGCATTAGATCTTGCAGTGTCAAGTGCCTGTGCTCCATCTGAAATGGACAGAAAAAAAACACAGCCTTTTTTTGATTCTCATCACACTTATCAATTCTTGTTTAAGCAGCTCTCTGGCAAATTCTCTTGCAGCATTACAGACTTCCAACTTTCTATCCTGTCCACAAATTCATAATCTTTTTCCTCAGTTGCTTCAATCTGGTTTTGCTAAAACAGGCCTTATTTTGTCACACTGTGTTTCTAATCTCTCCCAATCTCTTTGTACAGCTGTTCTGCTCATACTTCTCCCAAATCAGCTTTCACTGCAGAAGGCATTAACATGCTTCTTGCTCCTCCTGCTAGGCTAGTGATGCAGATTAAGCTGCCACAATAAAGGGCCTCTGAACAGATGTATCTGGTTGGACTGGAAAATTCTCATGATAAATTTGCAAGAATGAGTGCATGGTGGTTGAGTGGGGGCAAGCCATTTCTAGGGCCAGCCCCTGCCTGCTTAGTACCAAGAAATTCTAACTGTCTGACTCCAAGTCTCACTCACTTGGGACTGGAGAAAAATTGCTTTTCCAGCCCTGGAAAATGCCCAAGAGCAATGAAGGGGTGCTGCAGGATGACTGCCAGACACAGCAGGTGGCTTTTCACGCCTCAAAGAAAGGTGTGATACCATAACCAGAAAGTAGAGAAGGATCTTTCCTAGTCTGCCTATTCTGCAATGACAAATGAAATCTCATGCAAATGAAATCTCATGTTTTCATCTCCATGAAGATAATGTGGCTCAGTGAGGAAGGACAGAATCACTGGGGGAGCATGAGCTACCTTTCCAAATCTGCAGCTAGCCACAGCTCTAGAGAACACAGCAAGGGCTGTTTCTGCAGCAGTACTAAAACCATTAAGTGAAAGGCTGAAAAAAAAATTACCAGTACATCTCCTAGAAGTACCTCTTTGCTACTTACATGCAGATCAGCACTTAGAGATTTCAAAGCACATACACAGCTTTGAAAAAAATGTTACCCCTCATGTTATGTAAATAATAATACTGCAAGTAAGTGTAATGGAGTTTGGAGTACATGGACATTAAGGCTGGTCATTCATGGTTGAATGTATTTAATCATACTTCGCTTAAGTATAATGAGGCCCTTATTTACAGGTATCTGCATAGAAGTCCTTGAAGGGCAATTTTGTAATGCAAGAAATATTTTTAAAAGTTTTTTTTCTGGTGTTGGCTAACTAGACATGCACAGATATCAAGAGGAATGGCTACCACTCACCAGTGGCACAGAATGAAGCAGCAGATAAAATGATAGGGAAAGAAAAGTCAGTCAAGCTTGCCTGCAGTGCCCCCACTTGCTTTAAGGCCCCAGGTGAAGCACTCAGAGCAGCACAAATACCTAAAGACTCCTGTTTGCCCTAATGACCCTCTCATTCCTGAGATCTCTTCAGGGGTGATGCATAGGGTGGGGGTTTTGGTGTGGGGAAACATGCTTTTTCTTTCAACAGGAACTGAAAATAGTTAAGGAAATAGAACACTACTTAAAACAGAAGTTTTGAGACTACATTTGTCACCTATAGTAAGGAACCATCAGATATGCTGACAAAGGTTTGTTGTACTGGGTTTATATGACCAGGTTTTGGTATCAGGGGTACTAGCAGGGTACTTCTGTGAGAAGATGATAGACTCTTTCCTCACATGCAACCGAGCCAGTGCCAGCTGGCTCCAAGATGGATCCACTGCTGGCAAGGCTGAGCCCAGCAGTGATGGTGATAGCTCTTCAAGCATAGTATGTATAAAAAGGGGGAAAAAAACTGCTGAGCAACAGCAGCTGGAAGAGACGAGTGAGAACTTTTGAGAGAAACAGCTCTGCAAACACCAAAGTTGGTGGAGAAGGACGGGGAGGAGATGCTTAAGGTGCTGGAGCATAGATTGCCCTGAAGCCCCTGGTGCAAACTATGGTGAGGCAGCTGTGCCCCAGCCCACGGAGGTCCATGGTGGAGCCAAAATCCACCTGCAGGACCCCATGGCAGAGCAGGTGGGAGACTGTGACCCTGTTGGAAGCCCACTATGGACCAGTCTCTTGGCAGGACCTGTGTATCATGGAGAGAGGAGCCCATGCTGGTGCAGGTTGGTTGGCAGAGCTTGTGACCCTGTGGGAGTGAAGAACTGCAGCCCATTGGAAGGATTCATGGTGGAGAATTTGTGGAGGACTGTCTCCCATGGGACAGATCTCATGCTGGAGCAAGGAAAGAGGAAGAACAAGCAGGAGAAGCAACTTAATGGACTAACTGCAACCCTCATTCCAGTCCTCTTGTGCCACTGGTGGGGAGGAGGCAGAGAATTCAGTAGTAAAATTGGGCAAGGGAAGAAGGGAGGGGAGAGGGAAGGTGTTTTAGGATTTAAGGGTCATTTTCTTGTTATTCTACTCTGATTTCATTGGCAGTAAATTAAACTAATCTCTCTGAGTCTGTTTTGCCTGGGACAGTAATTGGTGAGTGATCTCTCCCTGTCCTTATCTCAACCCACCGGACTTTTCCCTCTCTCCCCGACCATCAGAGGAGGGGAGTGACTGAGTTGTTTTGCTGGTCATCTGATGTTCAGCCAGGATCAACCCACCACAGATGCATACAGCTGTAAGAGTACTATTCTGAGCATAGCTTACTTATGTGCTTTGTTTTCGTTTCCTAACAACCTGGCAGGAAAATAGGTGTACTCTTTATGAACATCTTTTAAGAAGTTGTTAGAATCATCTTTGAAAAACAAAAAACCACCAACAAAATCTTAGATTAGTTTTGTAGAGAGAGGTTCCCAAAAATCTGTGCAGGTAGCATGCAATTCTGCAGCTCCTTCAACAGCACTTTACTGTCCAGTGTTATTCAAGGTTGGATGATGTTATATGAACTAAAACCAACCAGGTGGCTCAGCTTCAACCAGGCACTTCTGTTCAGTGTATGTGTGCACAAAGACACTACAGCCAAAGTGAAGTAAGGCAGGAATTTTTAAATTGACTTCTCGAGGCACTGCATTAAGTTGTGAATAGTAAAGGCTAATACTTTGACAATTCCAAACTGAAATACCAAACAAACCTGATACTGCGTACCCCTTTCCTCTAATCTCACTGTGGCCATTTCTAAAAACATTTAATGCAAACTACTCCTTGCACGTCTTCCAACATAGCTCCTTGGCCCCTTATATCTGTCCCTTGTCCCACATCAGGCCTTCAGAGACAAGCCCAAGCATCACCATGTGAAGTGAACAACTGAAAGCATCTCTTTTTAGTGAGGAAATGTTTGTAGTTAATAGACCTGCCCACAGAAGAGCAGGAAGGGATGAAGTTTACAGACCTGCATGCAGGCACAGTCCACTTAGGAGAGCTGTCTGCAGCTGCAGTAGGAGCATGAATGCTGTTTTAGCCAGCTTTGCTGGTGTGTTTCAGAGGCAGGAAGATGCCTGTAATGTTTGGGCTGCTTCCCTTCCAGGAAACAGCTAGTCCTGTGTGTCAGGGATTGATGCCAAGGTTTGCATTAATTCACACCATGGTTTAACTGGATTTTGAACAGAGACTTCTCAGCCAAAAGTATGAGACACCAGAAGAAATAGACTAAAAAGCTATTTCTAGGATAATTTGAGTTATTCCAGCTGTATCAAGGAGGTAAAACCTCTGAAAATGTCTTGCAAAAACCGCTTTCTTCAATTGTTGATTTCAGATGAGTATTTTTTTGGCTAATTCCCATAATGTAAAACTCCTTACCAGTAACTCTCACCTTATAAGTGACAGACTCACTTAATGTATGACAATGTGACTGGAAAAAGACAGTGACATGTTTTACAATCTTGAAAAAGTACCAATCTTTTATATATTCACTGACAGTCAGAGTTCAAAGGTGATGACAACATCATGCTTGGATATACTAAGAGTCAATCATCATCTGACCTGAAAAACAAATGCCAGTGAGAGTGTGTAGGGGAGTTCAGGTCAGAGCTGGTATGCATGGTAAACCCCTTAATCCCAACACCAGTGATAAATGCCATCCAGCATTAGTAGGCAGAATTAAACTTGGCTTGCAGAGGGCATCAGTGGATACAAACACTTCTGGGAACCTCTTAACTATTTCCTGCAGAACCTCTTAACTATTTCCAACTTCCACAGAATTAATTTCAGGTGTCACCTCTTGGGGCTGGGAGAACCATTTAATAGAACAAAATTGTAAAGGAAGTAATTATTCTTATTTTGTACTTCTGTTTTTTTAAGTGCTTAATTCATTAAGTCTACCCTAATAGGATTTTAAGCCAGAAATGACATGCACTGACTTTAGTAAAATAGTCAAGTTAATTTTGTACTTTTCACCTATATTCACTAACACATCCAAAGTTTTGGTTTCTTTTGGCAATCTTCCTGATATGGCAGACCACAACAGCCTACTTCACCGTACAACTACAACTGGGGTCACTTTTCTTTAACAAGGCATTTTAGCCCAGGAAAATGAGCTTTGGGGTGAAACTGAACATTGCACAAAAAAGCAGGGTCCACAGCTTCATCTAACATTTTCTGAAACTCTAGGCAGTTAGTTTCTTTTGCTCATCAGGAATATGGTACCTAAATAAATCCAGGCATTTCAAGTTGTATAGTCTGACACTTGTATGGTGTTAGGGTAGTCAGATTCCTCCACAGATTTCTGTCACTTAGAAAATGTTTTAATTTCTGCTATGCCAATTGTATTCAGGATTGGGGGAAGAAAACAAAAGAAAAAAAGGAAGGAATGTTTATTCCACATTACTCTCTTCATGCTTGTTGGAGGGAAAAAAAAAAAAAAGTAGTGAAGTACATTTGGTGATTCTCCCTGTCATTAGTAACCTTAACTACTGGACTAATTAGGTTACTAATTACTAACCTAAACCACTAGACTAATTTATCAGCCGTAAACCTTTCTATGATAGCTGCACATCCAGGAATACCATCATGCCCAGAACTCCCACTGATTTGTGGAGGGACAGAAATCTGTTCCAGCATGGAAAATAACAGTCATGACCCTCTGCTCTGGAAAGCTATTATTCACGGGCATTTCACATTATTTTCTTAGCTCCATTATGTACAAAGAGGGGGTTAGGCTACAGTATGTACAAATAGCATGTGCAAATGAAGCTCAGTAGCACAGCAACAGAGATCATAGTTTAAAAACTATTCTTGGGCAAAGACCTATTAGACATGTTACTAATTAACCTATTTCCTACAGCAATACAGAGGCACTACTGAAGAGGACATATCAGATGGCTCAGCGTACTCTTTATCTAAGTCAGACTTTGGAGCATAATCTACATGCTTTGAAACTGCCATCATAGTGTCAAGGAATCACAGCATACTTCAAGTTAGAATGAACACATGAAGTCCAAGTTCTTGCTCCTCTAAAGATTACCTAAAGCTACTGTCATGAGATAAAAACCAGACTCAAATGTATGATCACTAACTCACTTAAAAAAGAACAAGTAGTCTAGTTTTGGTCAACCCAGTGCTAAATAAAATTTACATTTTTGGTAAAAATAAAACTGAAATTAGAAACTTCTTTGTCTCTCTGCTAGACAAGAATTTAATCCAGAACATACAGGCAAGCATGTATTAAGTGAGTGAACTGAAATTTCTGTAAAATTAGATTAAATTCTGGAGAAAGATTAAAGCAGTCATCCATTTTCTCCACTTCTTCAGCTTGATTTGTTTATCTCTAGCCCATGTGTATTTTAAACTCATGAAGACAAGAACAGATTATCTTGACTTTGCATTCCAGACAGTTGTTTAAACTGGGGCAGGAGATGGCAGATAACAGATCTGAAAAAGACTCAAAAGCAACTCTTGCCATGCCCAAGCCAGGGAGATGCAACTTGCAATATTTCTGTTTAATGATAAAACCACCCAGATACTAAGTGAAAGAGGAATTCATTGGGAAGCTTGCACTGCTGTTGTGTATTATGTGTGAAACAATCTCAGGTTACTGGGTGGATGCCTGTGTGCAGCACCCTGCTTCAGAGGACAGCCTGCATCCACTGACTCTTGACAGATGGCAAAGTGATGACATTGTTCTGGTGGTGGGTTTTTTGTGGTTTTTTCTTCTTTTTTTTCAGCTGCTGCTGCTCTTTGCTGTCAGTCTTGTGTCAGAAGGAAGTTACACAGTAATTTGGCTTGCCGGGTGATGTGCCTCTATACCTAGCATGTAGGATCCAACTGAGAGCATCCACACATTAACAGATGCTAAGTGAAGAGTGAGAAGGAAAGCTGGTCAGGGAGGTGCAAGAGTAAAAACTGACCAATGTCAAGGGGCAGGGGAGCTTCTTAGGGACCACTATGCTATGTCTCCCTGTCAGAGATCAACTTCAGCTGCCCTTTGCCCTGGAGACACTCCAAGCACTGGGGTACTAGTCTGGCACTGGTTATCACACTGTACCTGCAGTGCTGGGCCAAACCACATCTGGCTCACAGAGACTGCTTGGCATGCCAAATCACCAAGTCAACGTAGGCCAAGTGAGAATGGCTTCAGTGCGTCCTGTTTCAAAGGGACTGTGTAGGAAAAGCTATTTGATAAGGACTTAAGGGGAGAAGGACAAAGGACAGAGAAAAACAGTACTGTTCAGATCCCTTGAAGGAAGGCACTGAGGTGTGTTTCTGTCTCAATAGGTAAGTCAGAACTGACAAGGATACACAGGCACTAGCTTAGGACTTGCTCCATGCCATCTAAAAAGCATCCCCTTCACCAAGTTGCCAGGATTGTTTTTAAGATAAAGCTCAAGGGCTTTTATTTCAGTTAACAGCTTTTTAGTTCAAGGAAACTTCTTGAACACAGTCCTTCCACACCTCCCCAAGATGCTTCACATGGCGGAGAGAGGTCACTTTCTAACCAAACAGCAAAAGATGCAGCCTATGCAAGACAAGCAAAGGCAGATCATCTTGGGTAAAGTTCTTCCATCCACCAGAAAAAACCTCATGTAGGCACTGTCCAGTCTTCCCTGCCTTGATTTACCAATTTAGCTTGTTTTCCTGCTGCAGTTGTAACATGCAGCATTTCTGGATGATGACAAATCACAAGTAAAACAGGAGAGGAATAAAACAGCATAATGAAATTTTATTGTGAAAATATGGCAAGAGTCTAAGGCACTTCAAACATTTCAATACACTTGACTAAAGTGAATGTGACAAGGTAATAGCATTCCATAAATATGCACCAAGAACTACACTCAATTCCATTCAAGGGGAATATACAGGTGGTACCTCTAATTTTATTCTCCAATAAACGTGTATGGAGCTTGTAGACTGAAACAGTTAATAAAAATATGGTAACAGGACATGTAATTCTTCATGTAGGTTTTAATTATTAAGGAATATAAAATGCTGAAAATACTGTGTGAGTTAATTCTATAGATACTAGCATCTTTTATATAAAAAGTTCTACATTATCCCCAATTAGCAACACCTTATTTAGTGAACTTCAGACCTGACAAGAGGGTCTATCCCCAATACCTACCCACTCACCCACCAGCTCAAGATCCACGGAGGTGACTACATAAGCAACTGCAACTTCTGAACTTCAAAGTAATTAGAAACATGAAAGTCATGTTGGAATGAAATTTATGAAAAGTTTACTGTGATGAAGGTACAGGCACAGTAAATATGTTTTAGAATGACTAAAAATAACCCACTGGAACACCCCTGCACGGATAGCTTTAGAAGTCTTAGTCTGCACATAACATAAGAAAGTAAAATCTACAACGAAGAAAAATAAACTTTATGCCAGTGTATAGAAAGATGAGTATGTGAGCAAAAGAAGTTCTGGCTAAGGTTCTCCACTGAGCACTACTTAACTACATGCTTGCTTCAAGTTTACAGTTTTCTGCCTTTAGCACTAGATCTCTGCTTTCACTTTGCTGGTGAGTTCAGGCACAAGACAATTACATTCAGTATCTGTCTCAGTAAAACAGTAACATTTAGCAGCTTAAAGATGGCGTACAGATTTTTTCCAGATATTTATACAATACTACTCAAAGGTGGCTCTGTGGGTGGGACCAGGAGATGTCCTTCTGCTAAGCCTAGGAGTGCCCTAAAAAAGAAGAAAGAACAATTAGTCCAGGAGAAATTATTCCAGCCAGCTGACAGAAAACACAACACTCAAGAGTTACTCTGTTCAATTCCTTACCTTTAGCTGTACAGATAATTTCTTTTTGTTTTTTTGGTTTTTTTTAATTTTAGGAAGCAAAGTGCCAGTTGTCATACTGCCTACTTACTGCAAGTGCATATTGTTTAGACAGTGAGGTGTTTATCAGGAGACTGAGAAAGGGCTATAGAAGAGGTGGATAGCTGCCAAAACACCTAAACCAGCTATGTTTCAGTTTCCAGGTCAATAATTACCATCAAAATGATACAACAGCACTTCTGCACACAGCCAGAATCAGTGAACCTTGCTAGTGAGCTATCTGTACCCCTTGGTAATTAGAAGGAGAAGCAGGAACTATCCCTCAGCCACGCTTGAACCTTCTGCAGCCAACATGTATTTTAAAAAGTACTTTCCACTTAACATCCCAGAAATTGTCTTGCAAAGGAACTCAAAATTTCATGTGCTGTACTGCTGTACAGCTGTCAGGGAGTCAATTTCTTGTTTACAATTCACTATTATGTTCAACAGCAGCAAGTTAAGACAACCTACAGGAGGCTGTGTACTAACCGGTGACTGGGTTTTGGAAAAGTTGACGTGGGCATAGAGGAGAACCGCTATGTCCTTATGTCCAGCTTCCAGGGCTATTGAAAGTGCTGTGCTGCCATCCTGAGAGAAGAAAGGAAGAAACAAGAGAATTAGTGCTTGTATGATTTAACAGATCTCTTAGAAGTCCCATCAGCCCACAGAGAATTAAGTGGAGGCCCTACTGCTCATACAGACAGGTTAATTTAGAGTCTTGTTTAATTTCTTTTGTTTTAAGCCTTGCACTGCTGTTTTATGAGGCAGACCAATTGTCAAAGCCTCATAACTTCTCTAAATGAGGAGTCTCAATTATTACTGTGGAAGAATGAGCACACTATTATCACAGTAATGTTACATGTAGTGCTGTGTAAAACCAGAAGATTGGGCTGTCTCAGAGAAACTACAATGTCAGTAACAAGTAGAAGAGATGATAAGGGAGGGAAAAATGCTGGTTAAATATAATGATAATAGCTGTGTTAAAATGGTAATTGTTGTGGTATTGCTCCCATCAACACTAAGAAAAATTGCACTCATAATTTCAAATTCTCCTTGATGGAAGTCTAAATACAAACAAATGGACATTCCTAGTCAAATACTGCCACCTCAGTTTCTCAGAAGACACCATTTTTTCAGCACAGGACACAAAGGACAGCATCCACATGGAAAGTCTTCATATGAGACTGAAGGGAGCAATTATACATAAATCTAATTGTCCTGAACAGACAGGGAGCTAGAGGAGCTGTCTACTACAATGCAATATAATGCATCACAAATGCACAGCTAACACTCTCCAGTCAACACAAGTTCTTAAAGAGAGGTGCTGAATCACTGCAGCACACATTTAATAGGATGATGCTCAGCCTACTGCTGATCACGCAGACTGGAAAAGCATCACTATGACACTCAAAATAGCTAGGGGAATGCTAAAAGTCTCAATCCCACAGCACAGACAAATCTGTGAATACACAGCAGTCAAACAGTGCTTGGGAAACTATCAAACTGTCCAAGGAATATTAAGTATCATGTCCCCATAAAGACTGTAATTATTGATTTCATATCTGATAGTGCTAACAGCATCCAAAGAGCAGTAATCTAGACTGCTCCTGAAAGTGTTTGTTAGACTGAGGTCTTCTTACATTTTCCTCTCTGGCCAGATGATCTACACTGCTAGCACTATGAGCAATGGCGCTGCCTCCTGCATGAATGAATAGAAATTATGTCCCTGCTGCCCTGCAACAGCTCCAACAAATAACCACCCTCCCAAATAACTGCCCTCCCAAATTCCAAACCCAGGCTCCACTTGAGTGTTCAGTGAGTAAAGCAATAGGAAGAAATTATACAAGAAATGTTAACAAGAACATAGTAGTGGCAAGAAACAAGCTAAGTCAATATCTTCAAGCTTGAGAAATATATAGATCAAATTGCTGACAGTGAAGGCTGCAATGATCCTTGAAAACAAGAAACACGAAGGTGTCTCACTTGGCACTGAAGTCACAGACTGTGTCTATTTATTGTCAGGAGAGTGTAGCTTCATGACTAAGATCGAACCTATAGTCTCAAAAGTCATGGTGTAAGAACAGTGTGAACATCATTTCAAGAGAATTGTAGGGCTGATATTTGCCATGGGCACAGAAAAGCAACACAAAGTCCTAAGTCACCACATAAGGTCCTAACTGAAAACTGGAAAACTCCTTTGAAAAAGGGAAGGAATGGGAGAGGGAAAGATGTTTTACTATGAGCTAACAAATGTTTTTTTCTGTTCTGGCCACTGAACACCTACAGATAACCACAGAAATTGCTACCAGGTATGTATATTAGTGAAGTAAAAGAACTAGCCGAATAATAACAACACTTGCAACCAATTAAGCAGAAGATTGATGTGGTTGGAACTCTGGCACTCTGAGTCAGACATTCACCCAAGCAGATTTCAGAAGCACTGAAAGGCAACTCACATTGTCCTCCAGGGTGCTGTTACACCCAGGCTGAGCCAGCAGAAGCTTAACAATCTCCACGTGTCCATGCTCACTAGCACACATCAGAGCTGTAGAGCCCTCATCATCCTGGATATTGACATCTGCACCACAGGCCAGTAAAGCTTTAACCATGTCTATCCGGCCATGACTCACAGCTAGCATCAGTGCAGTCTGACCAGCCTGCATGGAGAGAAGAGGAAAACCCAAATAAACTAGAGAGACAATCAGTGACAAAGCAGGAACACTTTTTTTTTTTACATTGTGCTTCTTCTCTGGAGAAAAAAAAATGTTACTTTAAACAGTACTCTCAAGGCTTTGATTGCCATTATTTAAATACCTTTTATGGATCATATATCTCACATTCACATAGCTATTTATTGAATTAATGGAATATATCCAATCTATTTTGAAGAATCTGCCCTTTATATAACCACAGTTATATAATCAGTTTTTCAAATGAGCTAAATTCTGCAGAATTTGCAAATGCCACCCAAAATTCAGTGATAGGTCCGGTCCTTCACAAAATGATAAACCTTCCTTTTTAGAAGTTCAGACCTGAGGCTCAACTGTTCCTCCACAGCTCCATTTTATATATAGCAATCAAAAAATACATTGAAAACCCACAGAAATGAAAGCAAATGAGAGCAACATTTGAACCAATAAGAGCACGGATGGGAGCATGAAAGAACAAAAAAACAAAGGCACAGGGGTCCAGCAATAAGAACTGTGCCTCATGAACTGTTTGACTGACCTGGCTGGCTTTAGCATTCACATCCCCACAGCTGAACAGTTCCTCCACTATCCTCATGTCCTTCTCTGCTTCCACAGCTGCAAGCGCAGCAAGCATGATGGGGGTATAACCAGCCTTGTTCTGATGATTTACATTACAGACATCTGCAGAGGGATGACATAATTTCTTCAGAAAGCAAGAACCCAAAAAGCAGTAATTGTGCTAATCAACTGAATAAACTGACAGTAAGGCAGACTGTAAAAAGAAAAAGTAGCAATTGCTTTCATAATGGATGCAATTCAAGGGAAGGTGGAGAAGAAAAAAATTAACAGAGGAGCACTTGAGCCAGAGAAAGAAAAGAATTCTTTTGCATTATGTGTACAACACAAAAGAGACCACAAAGATATTTTATGTTATCATTTAGGCCTTTATTTGTGCATTATTTTTTCCTTTTGTAAAAACAACTGGTCTGAAATTTAGCATGATATTCAGAAACACTGTCAGAAGAGTCTTTAAGCTCTTCTCCCAAGGGAAGCCACACTGCAGAATAAAGTGGTCCAGCAACATGGTCAGTGGAAAAGATACTTCTCTTCAGCACAAATGTTTTCCTGCAATTGGTGTTACTTTAAAAATCTGCAAGTGTATTTCAACCTGTTTTGGAGCTGCCAAAAAACCACCCCTTTAAATTAAAGACTGCTGCCAGTTCTACAATGTATTTGACCACGAACAAAACTGCTCTGGGAACAAATACAGGCAAGTCCTATGACCAGTGCCAGCAACCAACTAGAGTTCTCCTTTTTTGTTCAAACCTTGCCTCCAGTCTCTCTTTGTTCCTAAAATTCTGTGGAAATGTATTGATTGTGCTTATTGATTTACTGGGCAGCAGGATTTTCAAGTGTGCTCATTGTATTGGAAAGCAGGGACTCAGACTTACATAAACACTATCTGTAAAAAGTTAAATTGCACCACAGATATCTTAACAAGGAAAATTTAGGAAATTCTCCAGACTTATGGCCAAAAGATCTTTTTTCAGTCAAAAGAAGATTTCAGAAGCAATTCAAGTGCAGATGTACGATACTGCAATTTTTTTCATGTTAAATAGACATCAGTAATGTACCTTGTAACCAGTAGACCAATACTACTTTCATACATCACTTCTGTGAAGCCACTGAAGCCAGAGAACTCAACAGTCTGCTACATGCATTACATCCTCAGTAATGAATAACTTTAAGAAGTGGTGTGATCCTATTCTGACTAGACTACTTCAGCAGTGTGCCTTCTGAGGTCACATTTAACTCCTTTTCTATATAGCTAATGAGGGAAACTGTTCTCCTATTTGTCCTCTGGGTGACTCTGCTTCATGCTATGGAGGATTCTCTCATCTCATCTTGTCCACTCTTCTCACCAAACACAGACACAGAGTTCTTGGTCTAAGAATCTGCCCTTGATATAATCACACTGCAAAGCTGACCATAGTGACCATTCAGACACAGTCCAGAGGAAGATTGTTGAAACCTGAAGGAAACTGCCTATTTGCAAGCATTTTCCAAGCATTGGCATGAGCAGTATTCTCCTGCAGAGAGAACTACATGGGACTAATCATGATTGTTACATTTAACAGGTAACACCCCTGGAGTTCATAGGCATACACGAGCTGCCATAACCTACAGGAGTCCTTACTTCCAGCAAGAGAGGAGCATGTTCCTTCCTGGGACACCTAGGGAAGCAGAGGGGCAGCTCCCATCCACCACATTGTGCTGCAAAGCCAGCCTGCTCCTCCTGACATTCCCTGCATTCCCCTGCTGTGACTCACTCTTCCCAAACAGACTGCCTTCAAAAGGAGGAGAGATTTCAAAGTGCTCACTTTCCTCTTGAGGAAGTCTCTGCATATGTGACACATATGCTAGGTTATCAAAGCTAAGATTTGTATCATTCATATCCTTGTTTATGTGATGCTACTCCTGTGGATTTATGAATATTACTTGGCTTACACTCCAGATGTGTCATTGGCCTAGTTAGCTTTCACAACCAACTGCGACAGGCTTTTTAACTAGTTTAGAGAAACAAACTTCACTCAGGGAGCAAAACTTGGATTAAACAGATTAAACATCCAGCCTGGGACCAATTCCAATGTGTGATACCTTCTGCGGGATGCTATCTGGCACACTGAATGTGGGGAGCAGATACTCCAGAGTCTCCCCTTTGCCACTTCCCTTTCTGCATGTGTGTTGCAAGAGGATCAAAAAAAGGAAGCAACAAAAGCAACCACATGAAGCAGCATCAGATTGCTCATGGACTTTGTGGAAAAGTGGTCTTTCTAACAGAATGCCATATTGCTTCAGCTCCTCAGGAAAGCAGCATGGATGAGTCAATGTGGTGGCCAGGAAAAGCTTCTGTACTGCTCTAGACAAAGCCAGACTAGTTTGCATGTTTAAGATGGTATTTATATTTCAATGCATCTTCCTCCATCAGCACCCTACCCAAGAGTGCTGAGCAGCAGCTGTGCTGCCTCCAGAGAAAATTGCTGGAGACTGGTGCTGCTGAACTTGGGACTACGGTCCAAGAGTCAGGAATCTATCAAACTCAACTCTGTATATAATTTATTTAAGTGTTTTTTTAATGTCTTCCAGAAGCATCACCTCCAAAATTAGTACTAGAAACAAAGATTCTAGACTACCTAAGTGAGCTACCATATAACTGCTAACAGTTAAAGCACCTGCTGGAAGAAGACCAAGCTTGACCTCTAGTCCATCAAGATTTCACCCATAAGAATTGCAAAACCAAGAATAATTTTAAAAAAGTAAAGCAAACTTACTTGCATCCAGAAGAAGCTTTACAATTTCAAAGTTAGAATGTGAGACACTGTAATGCAGAGCTGTGTTTCCATTTCCATCTGCCATGTTGATGATATGTCTGAGGACAGCAGGAGAAATCTCTTCAAAAGCAGTTATGTAGTCTCCAACCATTTCAGGGACAGCTGACTTCTGACTTGAGACACGAAACCACTCATGCTGGATGGTATTTAAACAAAACCTCTGCCGAAACCAAGACAGCAAAATTTACAGATGGACAATCTATTTAAAGGATTCTCCATCCCTTAAGTCAGCAATGTAGGTAAAGTCTTTTTTTGTCCAATATGGAAAGAAAGTATTCAGCTCACAAACAAGATGTACAGACTGAAGCTTCCCCTCTGACTAAAGCCTGCTTTACAAAACCAACTGTTTAACTCCTCTCACTTCACCTGACTTTCACCTCTGAGAGCACAGAATTTTAGGATGAGAATATTCCCAGAATTAACCGTTATCAAATACTGGTGAACAGAAAAAAATTACTTGAAAAACAATTTCCAACAAATACTTAACTACATTTATAAATCACTGATAAAATCAAGACTCTCTCACTGGACTTAAAACAACAGCATGCTAAGTCAGCTAGGCCCAACTCTGAGGCACAAATCATCAAAGCACAAAGTATATGAGAACTGGCGGGACAGCAGTTCGGAAGAAGAAGAGCTGAGTATTACAAATTATTACAAACTGAACCAAGTATCACATTGTAATGTAAAAGGTAAATAATGTTTTGAGGTGAATAAACAGATTTATAGCTTGCATGGCATGTGATGAAGTCCCTTCTTTCTGCCTAATACTGTGAAGACAACACCTAGATGACTTTGTCTAGTCTGATCACTGAATGACACAAAAATATTTGGTTAAAAAGTTTTAAAGATAAGCAGCAAGCATGAACAGAAGTCAAGGAAATCTGATCTACTGGACAGATAGGAAGGACTGGAGATACTCTGCTAGGGAAAGAAATGGTATAACATTTGTTGCAGAAAAAAGGAAAAGAAGGAAGAACCTGTTCTTCACCTGAAGGCTGGCTGGCTGTAGCAATAAGAGATTTTAGTTGCAATGAGAAGATGCAATACATTCAGATAAACTTCCCTATGGATATGGACTGAGAGGAGTAGGAGCTTCTTAGGCCAGGTGACTTGTCTGTTGTGGCAAAGTAGGTAGAGAAGATCTCACTGAGCCAAGAAGGCTTCCACAGCCACCACCAGCTCTGACTTTGAGACACTTTCTCTAAACTGGAAGGACCACCATATCTTTCTCATAAACCCTCCCCTGCAAGGTGGCCCATAAATTCAAGGGCAATTTTGCAGAGAGGACACTCAGAAAGTTTATCTAGCCTCTAGGGAAAACACAGCAATATCTCTAGAGATGGTCTGTGTCTGGTAAAGAGAAAACATTCCACATACACCAGTGCTACGTATATATCTGTCCTACATCAATACATCAACAGAACATTTTACATTACTGCTACTATAATGTGATGTGTGTTCTGTGAACATAGAGTTGAAATGCAAAGATTGCCATAAACTGACACAATAGAATTTTTGTATTTATTTCAGACACTCAGTACTGAGTGCAAAATACCACTAAGAAACTATTTTAAGTCAGGATCCCACACATGATTAAATAAAAAACACACTTTTAAAATTCAGTTAAACCATCACATTCAAAAAGGTGCAGTCCACAGTTCTTTCTGGTCTAAATAGCAGCCACACGGGCTTAGTACACTGGAAGAGGTTGGGACAACTTACACAGATCCTTAGCTATACTGACATTTAACGTGTTTAGACGAGATTTCTTTATCAGCACACAAAGGACAGGAACTGATTAGTCTACAGCTTCCACCTACGAAGCTTTACTTGTGCTGGAAAACACTTTAGGCACAAGAAAGAAAAACATAAATTCAAATTACACTTCCAAGGCAGAGATCATCATCTGGTTTTGCCTTTTTTGACACTTTCAACTCCAAGAGGGCCTACAGCATTTGTTGTTTGAATGCCTAAACCACTCCTGAAGGACAAACATAGAATTAAAAACTATGTGTCACAACTGTATGAAACAACATTTCAAAGCATTCCCAGGACCACAGATGTCAGAATTGGACACAGTATTACAGAGACAGTATTACTCTGTCATACAGACAACATTATTGTCTTTAAGAAGCTACAGATGCTCTACAGTAGAGCAGAATGGCACTGAATTGTTGCCTTTTATATCGCTGCACAAGTGTAACAAACGTGAAATTCAATTTCATATCATTAAACAGTGTTCCTTTGCTTTCAGATTGTCCTCATAGAGTAGCATAGGCAATCCCTATGTGAGGCATTTCCAATAAGGCAAATATGATTTTATTTCTTGAGACTTGAGTATTTCTTAAATATTAACAATGAATCTTCCTTATTCTGTGCAGCACTGATAAAAACCACTAGTGCAGTAAACAAGACAAAGAGCATCTCTGCACTTAGAAAGCAGATCACCTAGAGTTTCAGGACAGACTCTGATGTTTTATCATAGGAAGCAACAGGCTCTTCACCCACTGCAGTCTCCTAATGTGAGGCCTGAGAGCTGCCCACAGCAGTGCTAAAAAAAACAAAACAAAACAAAACAAAACAAAACCCAAAAAAACCCCACCCCCAAACAGAAAAAACCAATCAAAAAACCCCACAGGAATAACACAGGAATGCACAGGTGTGTTGAAATTGTACTTTCATGTTACTGTTTTTATGAGTGCCTTGGGACAACAACACTGAAGCACACAAAGCACAGTATATTCTCTCAAATCTCCTGATAGAAAGATCTTTGTGATTCTTGCAGGAAAGATGAAATCCTCTTCTGCCTAGGCACTGCTGTGCTGATCATGTAAAACCAGAAGTTGCCTCTATCTGAAGTTCTTCTATTGCATCTCAAGAGAAAATTTTCACCTGTATTGCTTACCACATCTTTGTTGGTTAACGCCTTGGGGTCATCAATGTTGTTTCTCAGCAGGTTACAGGCAGAAAGCATCTTTTCACTTAGCTCGTACCTGAGGGAGATAGCAAAATACATGGCATGTTTCAATTTTTATCTTACCATTTCAGCATAGAAATGTTTGCTTTTCTGAAACTTCCCTGGGAATTAAAGTTTCCAGGCAAGCCATCTGCTCTTACCATGCAGAAGCCACTCTGGCAGCTCTACTCACAGACACTCCCTCCACACTGAATGAAGATGATTGTGGGAAAAGCAACAGGAATAGAGAGCAGAAAACACATCACTTTTGTGTTCTAAGACTTGGCAGCCCTTCTAGTGGAAATTCTTACCTAGTGCTGTATGACTGCAGAGCACACATTATATGCTATGGGCTTTGATTTCTTGATTGACAAGGAGAAATACCTATAGCTGTGACAGAAACAGAATTAAGCAGTGGGAAACAGCTCAAAGGTGCATCCCTGCCAGCTCCCATTCACTGGAACTAGCTTTTCTCATTCCACCCACTGTGGAAATTTACCCTCTTTCTCCAGCCCTCTTTAATTTTTACTCTTCTACTCCCTTGTCATTACAAATTTCAAAATTCATGGTAGGCCAAAAATAAGGTCAAGGCCTTTTCCACATGTCATACCAGGCTGTGGCCAACCATCTTTGCCTACAACCTGTGCAGAGGATAATGGCAATTTTTCCAGAAAATTCTTCCAAAAAGCAGAGAAGCTAACACACTCGTGTGTAAGATGGGCATTTTAGCCCTCATGGATTACAAGCCAGCTGCTAGTGCTAAAAGAGTAATGAAATTCTCCACCATTGCATGTACCACGGCCATGTGCCCTGACTCTTCTCTGCAGAGGGCATCGACGGGGCAGTCAGGTTGCTTCTTAAGTACACATGTCTATCTAAGCTGTTCTGCGGCTCTTCTGCTCAGTCAGCCCTTGATACTGTAAATATAAATTAAGAGAGCTCTTTTGAGAGACTGCCACCTGCTAAACAACAGGCTGTCCTACAGTACTGTATAAAGTAAGCTCAGGGCTCATCAAAACACTCAGCTCCAGGGCCTCCAAGCTCTTAATTATTAATTTCTGCGCCTCTTTTATTTAACAGCTGACAACTACAGATAACTTGATGCTAAGCTACATCTCCAGTGAAACATGACATTAATTTGTTTTAGCTCCTTTACTGTTACTATTCTATCTACATAATTTTCCAAATTAGCACAATGGCAAATCCATTATCTGTAAGATACACTTTCACTGTCTCAGTTTATACTTCCTTTTGCTGTTTGCTAATGAAGATTCAATAAAAAACTCACCACTCTTCTGCTTTCCATATAGCAATGAAGTACAGCCTTGTCTGTCAAATCCTACCTTACACAGCAATTTGTAAAAGTACCCTAAGACATGACATGTTGAACAAGTGTGTGATGGCAGCCTTGAAAGTGTATTACAGTATACAATCTCACATTGTATGAAGCACATGATCTCAGGGTGGACAGTGTTCTCAGTGCTGTACCCCACCATCTTACTGTGCTATGGCTGAGATGCTGTGGAAGGTGTAAATGCAAGATGCACTCCCAGCAGGCTGCTGACCTGGTGTGCATGGCTTAAGATTAATTTGTTTGCTTACTGAATATTTTACAGACCAGGACGTTAATGAGGCATTGCCTGCTCCCAAGCAAGTGCCAGTTATGACCTGAGAGAAACTCTGCTGGGGGAGCCACCAGGGTCCTGCTGTTAATGAATCATTTAAAGTCAATGGGGTCAGCTGCTGGAAAGGAGCTGACACCTTCTTCCTGCTCAGGCCATGAAACTGCCTCTGTCTACCCCCTTGAGGAGGAGGGAAGTGGCCAGCAGTCAGCCAGTGCTAGGGCTGTTTCTCCACAGCCCACACAGCTTTCCCATGACAGGAGGTGGAGGTGACCTCCTCACAGGCACACCCTGGAGAACGTGGGCAGCCTACCTCTCTCTGATTTCCACCTCCTCGGCTTCACACTCTGGCAGGGGCCTATCCTTCTGAGCCCCGACAGTGCAGACCTCCGCAGCATGGGTGGTGGGCTGCTTCTCTCCTGTGTGCTGGTCACAGGGGCACTCATGGTTCTCACACTCCTCGTCTGAATCTGAGGAGGAGCTCTCCTCAGAGCTGGACTCATCGCTGGATGTGGTCTCATATCTATGGGGAGAACAGGCAGGGTTAGAGATGTTTGCTCAGTGCCATTCAGCAGTGGTCAGTACCTGCTTGCACTGCTGCAAGTGGAAAAATGTCTTGCAAAAGCTTTGTCCTCCTGTTTTTTTCCCTCAAAGACCTCTTCTACCCACTGAACTCAGTGTTACTGGCAAATAATACTGTCAGTATTACGTACACAGCGTGTAATGACAGAAGAACAACCTCTTTTAAATGTAAGTCTTTACATTTTGCTAGACCTTGCCTTATCCCCAAAATGAAATTACTTTGTTCAGAGTAAATTGTATTGCCTTACTAGGCAGATATAAGCAGGGAAGCTAACAAATCTGTAATAACTTTCCCTCACTGTATGTAATAATACTTTTAGCTAATATCTAGGAAATTAGCTAAGTGAGATAGCCTGTATTCCACACAAAGCATCTGTACTAAAGTGAAACTAATCTGAGGAAAGGGCTAGAAAACCTATATAAAAACAATTTGATGAAACTGTTCCAAAGGTCTTCGCAACATTCTACAAGGGCAAGTAATATTTTAAAAGAAGACTTCATACTGTCTTCTGTATTTGTATAGGAAGGTCTCTGCATATATTTAACACACAGCCAGAAAAATAAGTTCTAGGGCAATGGCATCTCTTGATGTATTGTTTAATAGTATAATGCTGTGCTTGTCAGCTACCAAAGGTATATATAAGTTTTCATTACTAAAGCATTGCTTGAAAAATGTCCCCATGGCTGTCTGAGGTTGTTTCATTTTCCTGTGGTAAATCTGGCAGCAATCTAATGTACAGGTATTTGAGACCAATGCCATATATGACTTGCAAGCACAAGAGGATCAAGAGGATCTCAGCTGTTTAGTTCTTTCTTCTGATCCTTACACTCAGCAGTTGCACCTCAGCCTGAAGGACAGGCCAAACCTTATGCATGCGTTCCTGGGTTCCTTCCCTCTTCCCACTGAAAAGTCCTACAGTAATAGGTATTTTGGAGACAGGTCTCTTACCCGCCATTAATGCCAACAAACTGCAGGTTCTTCTTGGTGTTGCTCAAATCCTTCTTCCCATCTCTTTTCTTCATGATAGATTTGAGTGTGTTCTCATTATTAGTACATACTGTTAGAAAGGGATACAAAGCACACATATCAGTATAAATCTGTAGGCTGTTTTGAAGGCAGCAGCATTATAGCTGATTTTTCCAAACAACTCTCTATTTTTCAACAGCTCTTGTTGCGGCCTTTACAGAGGCCATAAGCCTTTAGCCAGTGTACAAGAGATTTCTGTAATGTGTCTTTAATAACAAATTGTGTGAAGCAGAAGGAACAGAAGCTAGACAAAGGAATGTTAAACAAAGCAGCCCGAGTTAGGAGGTTACCAGCAGAGAATCACAAGAAAGATAACCAAGATCATTAAAAAGTTCTGCTGGCAGCACGGGA
>CM031878.1:25277347-25377415 GCA_018697195.1 Certhia americana | reverse complement strand
TCATATTGGTGTGTCGTCTGTTCCCTTCTCCGACACGGACCTCAACAAGCTCTCGTGTAACTTTCCACCTGAAGCTGGGTTTTCTAATATACATATGGTCATCATCTGACATGCATATTTGAAATACAGAAGAACAGCTTCAAAATCAGCTCTGGAAACTAGTTAAGCCTAACTTTTCCAGCTTTCAACATGCTGCTAACCTTCATGATGTTTTAGAAAAGACATGGATTTCTGGTTTTCTTTGCTGTTTGTGAAAAACTTTTAACACTGAAAACACTGAACTTTTAACACTGAAAGTGTTAGAGAGCAGCAGCTCCTTGCCAAAATGAACATTAATACAGACAGCTTGTTTAGCAATACATACAGCATATTTAACAAACTATTCAACAGGGTAGATAGGTTCAATCAAGGATAGTCTTTTAGATTTAGTACTCATTGAAACAACTTTTAAAACAATCTCTATACACAGAACAGGTAAACCATGCATAAAAATTTAAGTATTTAAAAAAAGTCATAATTAACCATTCATCTCTCAGCAGATTTTTCTTAGGAAGACCCTGATGCTCTACAATCTGCCATTTAAAACCTAACCACTACATGCAGACACACAGTGTCACACTGTGACTTTCCCCTCAGCTGCATCTTTTCCTGCTTTCTGAGTTTTTGAGAATACTGAAAGCCTTCTTTCACTGTATTTCATATTCAGACTCCAGCAGCATGATGAAAGGTGAGTGTGAGCCAGTTATTACCATAGAGACCTGAGGCAAGCTGATCATCCGTCAGGTTAATTGGAGCGAGAGCTTTATCCTGAGAAGAAAAAGACTTCCTTCCCCGAGCAGCTTCCACCAGGGGAGTTGTCCTCTCCTCCTGAGTTGGTACAGTGTCCTGCTCCAATTTCAGCGTTCGCAAATTTGAAGTTAAGTGTGCATTTGCGAGTTGGCCATGAGGGATGTACTCCAACGTAGCACCTGCCAAAAAACACAGCAGGCATCACAGGGGAGTCAAACAAAAATATTTCCATCAATACTGTGATCTACAGGGAAAAAAAAACACAAACTGGAAAAAAAGGGCAATGCTTGTCCATTTAAAAACTTTTTTCTGAGGACATAATAGGAAAAAGACTATGATAGCTTTCAGAAAACACAAAAAAAATGGCTGTGAGTTTTTCTTTTGATAAAGACATACAATACAAGGAAAAGTGTCTATAGACATTGGCTTTAAAATGCATGAAAGGAATGGTCCTTCTTTCTCCTTCTCTTTCAGTATGAGCAGTGACCTCAGCTCCTGCTACCCTGGTCAGGGTGGGCTCACTGAGCTGCTCCTCAATGACATGCCTGAAGAGAACAGCACGTTCACAGGCCCTGAAGGCTCTTCGTGCAAGAACAGAAACCTTTTTATTGTACTTGTTTTTTAAGAAATGTCATTTTCCATGAAAGTAGAAATTTTTCAGGATTTTTTTTTTTTCCCCCCAGTACTCGAACTAATTCTGAAAACTATGTGCTTTGCCCAGTTACTGAGACAACTGCAATGAACTCCCACACACTACATTTCTTTCTTTCTTTTTTTTTTGGTCAGGGCTGTACTGAACTAGAAGCTGTATTTAAACCAAATTCCAAATGTTTGGGTTATACTTTTTTCCCTTGCTGATTTGCTGGCATTCACTCACTTTTTTCTGTTGTGTATTCAAAAGGCAGTGCTAATTACACACAGACTTTTACAGATTCCCCTGGTGTTACTCCAGCTGTGCTATTACAACTTCTCTACAAATCTGCACAAATGCTTTTTTCTGTGGAACTCACTGAGTGTTTTTTTACGCACATACACCTCCCTAAGTGATCTTGTTAGCATTCAAGGAAAAGAAAGCTGAAGTTTAACTTGCTTTAAACACTATCACTTTTTTTCCTGCTCTTTTCTTGCTTCAATGATGTGTGCCACCATATTATTTTCTGCCTTTGTATTTATCAAGAATTAAGGCACAGCCTTCTCATTCAAAAATGAGTGGCACTGCACAGGGTGCTAACACACCGTAGTAAGTTAAATTCCAAACATCAATTTTTAGACACACAGTTACATCTCTGTCTAACAAAATGTTCTTGTTAGACTGCCTTTCCCCCTTGTTGCTTCACCTCAGTAAATTTTTCCTACAATAGGACACAATGAAGCTGGTATTTCCAAACACTACCATTTCCCAGCAACTTCTTCCTCTTTGCTCCCATTTCCACCCAAGCCTCTTCAGTTACCAACCAAGTCTAAAGCACCCTTCTCCTGGAGTGAGGCCTATTGCCCAGTTCCACCATGGCTTACAGCTTCTCCAACAGACAGGGGAAGCTGGAGGAAAAGGCACACAGCAGGGTATTCACAATTGTGTCACTATAAGCACACCAAAGAAGCTTTCTCTTAAGAGTGAAACTTCTGTATGCCTGTGTCTGTATGTGTGTATGTGTAAAAAGGCGGAAGCTTCCTAGGGCCCCCTGGGTAGGAGCAATCCTTCTGGAGACATGTCTGAGCACCTGAACAGCCATGAAAAGCAAGTGGGCAGTCTTGCCCTGGCTCCCTCACCACTCCCCACTTTGCAGCACTGATTAACTTGGGTCAGGTCTCTTCCCAACAGCAAGCATCATCCCTCATCCGATAGCTGAGAAGTGGGCTGCCAAGGTGATAGAACACCAAGCCAAAACCTAATGATTTTTAAACTCCCTTAGCTGAAAACCAAGGCAACTGTCTCTGCTTGCTCGGAGCTATGACAGGTACAATTAAGGAGTATCAAGTGCAGTAACCACTTACAGCTGCAGCTGGTGGTGGCTGCCTGGGCTGGTTTTACCAGGTCCTCCCATCTGCTCCAGATTGGCCTCTGAGGACATGGGAAGGAGTGAAGGAAACCTGTTCTAAGCATCCAGGGATATGCAAAGATTCCAAGATGCCCAGGTTTGCTTTCAGCTGAACTGTCTTCATCCTCTGCCAGACATCATCACAGTTCTACAAAAGCAGCTGTGACTACTATGGTTGTCTGGAGGCACAAGTGGGCTTGTGCATAGCAGAGCTGAGGGCAAGACTCTGGCGGGGAAAAATGGGGCTCCAGCCTAAGGTGAACGAACAGCAGCACCTGGTAGACCCTTGTCATCCCCCCAAAGCCTGAGCCTGAATTTCCCCTCCTGCTCAGGGACAGGCAAGGGAAGGAGCTGCATGGTAGGACAGACAGAAAAGAAGACAGAAGTAGACTTCTCTCCCCTGACTCACAACGTCTCCTGAGCCTGCCACCAATGAAACACGATTTCAGTAGGTTCCCTATTCTGGTACATGCATCATTGGCTGAGAAGCACTATACTGAATTCAGTGGACATCTAGGACATGATGTCTATGCCTTCCAATGAAGAAGAAAAGGGTTCTGCTAAGCTGGCCCCTGGCACCTGACAAAAGAGGATGACATCAATACTTGAGGAAATGATAAATGTGCCATTAGGCAAATAAGTCAGTGCACTCATTCTCCCTGCAAAGCTCTTAAGATGTCTACACTTGTTGCATGCACAGTACCCAATGATGAGGGAAAGAGAGCTTTGGGTCCAACTCAGTATTAATGCTGCAAGCTGTTAATTATAATTTAATATCAGCTCCCAGGCCTTCCTCTTTTTGAGGCATAAAGCAAACATAAAGACACTTGGAGAGCACCGAGTCTAATCGCTGAGAAAAACAGACAAAGGAAGGAGCTGTGCCACCCAACATTATGGTCCATGATTTAACAGATTAGTCTACTGCTGTACAAAAAGTCACATGAACTGAGCTCCTTCTTCCTCCAACAGAACTGCAAGGCTACTCTTAGGGCAGGAGGTAGCGCACACCTCTCCAGTGTGGAAATGAAAACCTGGCTGAAGATCACCTACGGTCTACACAGATCTTAGAACAGACTCTTCCTCTCACTTCACAGAGACCTCAAATATGCTGGAGAAGAATCCTTCTCCAGGTTGCAGTGCGCAGCACTGACAGCAAATCTGTCAACAGGTCAATACTTAGTCAGGCACAACCTCCAGGCAGAGACCCTTGGGCAGACTTGCCCTGATGATATTCCTTAGCTTACTGTTCCAGGCAAATACTGCAAACTTGACATAAGTTTCTGAGAATTGATATACATAGCAAACTACAGCAGGGAGCTGTCAAAAACTTCTAATGTATTTTGCAGTACAGTAGAGGATTTTGGAAAAGTTCAGAAGTAATTTAAAGTCAAAAGTATGACACAACAAAACAAAAAACTTGCAAAGTTCAACTGTTCATGAACACTTATGCAGAAAGCTGCTCTCATCAGTTTAAAGGGGAAACAAGTGATTGAAGCATCTTCAGGTGTTTAGCTCCAGTGGTTTGAAGGAATGAGAGCACCTATTTTTTATTTTTTAGAAGGTATCTCCTCTCAAAAATCACTTGTGCTTCTTTTGAAAATCTCACTAATTTAAACCAAATGTTTAAAAATTTGAGAATTTTATTTTTGCTAACAGCAAAGCTGCTACAGAGAAGCCACAGATTACCCATGTCATTTCTGGCACCTGTAATATCTGTCTACTGTTACTTGGATGCAATTTTCTTTCCTAACCTTCCCTCATGAGACCTTCCCTCATATTTATGACAGCAGAAGTAGTCATGCTGTTAGCTGGTTCAGGGAACTCAACAGATTCTTTTGAATTTGTGATGAACTCATGGGAACAGAAGTCTGGCCTTCACCTGCTCTATTAAAAATTTCCATTTAGTTTGATGGAAGCAAACCTAAGTATTCTCATAAAAACAAATTAGCCTGACAATACTTTTATCCTACTGGAAATCAAGAGCAGTGCAAACAAGGATGGGGGATTAAATAGCATCAGGATGAGATCCTAGCTCTCTGGATGGAACACCACAGGCTTCTAGCTTAAAAAAGTGCACAAGCTTACTATGTGGTAGCTGCACAAAGATTTTATTTTTAACCTTTTGGTCAGTGCAAGCATTTATTTTCACAGTATGTTTATAATGGTCAGCGACACAAGCAATACATTCCTCACAGTGCACAAATACTGTCTGTAGCATATATAGCAATGAAATACTTCTCTTTCACACTTCACAGTAACACTAAGCTCATTACAAGATTATTTTAACTGAAGTATTCTTCTCCAATATTCTTAAATCTTCGTGTCTAAAAAGTACTTTTAAAATATAAATGATTTGAATCCACTTTTAATTTGGCCTACTTATCATAACTGTTGAAGAAAACCCCATTCTACTAAGGTACATGAAAAGGCAGTAATGAGCAAACAAGTTATGTTTAAATATTTACAAAGATTGATAGTAACTCATCAACCGATGAAAGCAGTTCCTTCACAAGACTAGAGTGTAGTTTCATTATAAAAGGTACTTTTGAGACATTCCAGGTTAAAAGTCAGCAAAATTGAAATGTCAAAACAAAAATTGCCACACATGAGCTTTTTATACAATAAACTGACAAAAGGCAGATTCTCTTGGGGCCCAGGCATAGGCATATGTTGAACTACCTTTCAGCTCCAGGGAAAACACTCCTAATAGGATGAAGGCTCTAGTAAGAGGACTGCAAGAACTATCTAATTTTCACTCTCACTTCCACCATTTTCTCTGTACTGAGAAGCTGCTTTCCATCCCCAAATTAGCTTGTGAATCCAGTTTGTTGAAACTAGAAGTTAGAACCAATTCTTGTCATTAAACATGACTGACCACAGAATATCGCACATCTTCGAAGTAGCTAATCATCTTATTTATGAAATGCTCTCTTTTCCAAGACAACTGCACATGAAGCTTGGTGAAAGCCATCCTTCATCTCCCTGAGGAGTGGTGGATCAAAGCATCTCATGATGCTGGGCACAGTAGGAAGGTCGGCTTGGAGTACTTCTTTCTCATTCATGTGGATTTGATTTTATCAGCTGATGCTTTATTGTTGCTGAAATATGACAATACTTCCTTGGAAAAATGGGAATCTCCTGCTATTAAATATTCTTAGCTGTGCCTGTTACCATGGGAGCTGCACTCCAAACGGAACTCAGTGCCTGAACATTATATCCCTGTGCCACACTACAGGGAGAGAACTGGGACTATATCTAACAGACAGTTTAGCAGGCTGCAGATTGCCACTTCCTGAGCAGCAATAAATTTGAAGGGAAAAATAATCTATACTGTGGTAAATTATGCTCTTTGCTAACTGAAGCAGAAGCCAGGAGATAGAGCAGCTTTTAGATTCAAACGCTACATGTAGTGCTACCATTGAACCAAACCAGCGAATATTACAATGCTAATAATGACAACAGTAATAACATATGCGTTAACATATGACCAGGGAAGGTACATCAAACCTCTTTGAAGAGGTTTATGGAGGTTGGTACCAGTTTTGAACAGAGTTCCCATTTGAGCTTCCCATGTTGTCACAACTAGCAGAAACCACCTGCCACATGAATCATGTGGAGGAGGAACTGTACTCTCTGAGACATCAGCCAGACATATGTAAATAAATAGCTCTCATGCAGCACTTAGGTGGACCATCTGCATGGCTGTTTTGCATCATGCACTATCTTCCAGAATATGTGGAAAATGCAGCACATATATCAGTCACCTGACAGCAGACTGATGGATGGATCCTGTTTGTTACACAAGCAAGAACATCTGTACAGAGACTTAACCTGGTGATTAAGGCATGATCTGTGGCATCTGGAGCTGAGGACTTCCTTCACGTGCCTAGACATAGGCACAACCCCTGCCATTTGTAGGAGCCCACAGCTTTACAGGATCATCACTCTACCTGTGCTACACTAGCACTTTCTTCTGAGCCTCAAGCAAGCCCTAAATCTTCAACTGCAATAGCATGGTCCATGCTGCCAGGAGAGGTTACTAACCTCTCAAACTACACAGCCTTCGAGAGAAAGATCTGTCAAACACAGGACCTGCAAAGAAAACCATCTTTCTCCAATTTCCTGCATTACAATTGACAGCACAGAAGACAACTACCATGTTCACACTACCTCATTAGTCCTACACAACAATTTTGGAGAATCAGGAGCTTCTCACATCACCATCACTCTTCTGGTCTTTCCACTGTCCCTCAGCCTGCTTCCCCAGCTCTGGTTAAAACTTTAGAAGTTGAAAACCTTGATAGATTTTCCACCAGATGGCACATCAGAATTTCTTTACTCTCTAGACTTTCTGACTTCACATGATTCCCATTTTATTTCATTCCCTGAAGTTGACTGATGTGCTATCTCAAAAGCAGCACAGACCACTGATCCATTAGTACCATGAACTGGTACCCAAATCATATGCCTCAGGTATTTTTGCCCTAAAAGAAACTGGCCTCTAAGAGGTACTTCCTATGGATGCTTTTTGAATAAAGCATCTTTAAATTAAAGATGACACTACCGATGCTAATTGGAAACTGACTCTTCAGTTTATTTTGCTAAAAAATGAGGCTTGTGCAGTCACACTTCTCTCAATAGCTTCAACTCGATTGCTTATTTAAACTGGAGTAGAGACTCAGTGCTCTGAAGGCTTTTTGTGTTTATAAAAGCTTTACAGAAATCAGTCTGAGATGCCAGGCCTGGAGAAAAGGACACTGGCAGAGTTCACACACTCAACCTGAAAAGCTACATCCAAGTGATCCATACGTGAGCAAAAAGACTTATTAAGAGCTCACAAGCTATCATGAAATACTAATGCATGGAAAAAGAAAGGCTTTATTAGTTCCAGTGACTACAGAATTATTCAAGTTAGTGCTTCATTCAGAAAAAAATCCTTCTACATAAATACGTAACACATGACCTGTAAAACCATAGGAATGGGCAGCAGGACCATCAGAAAAATGTACTAAAGGCAATATTTTTAAAATTAATAGAAAGAGATGGGGTAACATTTCAGGCTTAAGACCTCTCTTCTACTCCAATTCAACAGTCTAAGCTGTTATAGACCATAGCCTGATTTATGTATGCAGTCTAGGCATCTCTCACCAGGGACTAAAAATAAAGAAATTTTACCCTCATCATCCACAGCTAAAGATAATGGCATTACAAGTTAAAATAAAATCATTCCAGAATAATTTTATCAGGAATGTGAAACCTGAATCCAAGTATGAACATTTTCAGTAAATATGATCTGTTGCTCCACCTGTGTCTAAATGCTTTCAAGCCTCTTGACTACACATTTGATATTGTGCAGTAAAAGCTGGGAAAGGAAATAAGTATTTACAGCTAGTGTTAACTCTTCTTCAGTGTTTTGACAGACACTTTCGATGTCTGCTAGACACCCTTATTATTCTATCACTACTTGTAAGAAGACCAGAATATAAAATGCATTCCAGAAAGACAATAATATTGCTTATACAGTATCATATTGCATGTATGCAGACAGAATATCATGTTTTCCCTACCACTATATAAATGTTGCTTATTCCTTCACTATGGGAACTTAAACCTTTTACCACAGCTCATTAAATGGATGGTTCTATTTAGCACACCAACACGGAAAAAATCAGATTTATGAAGCTGGATTTTAACAAAAATAGTTAAAATTTAAGACAGTAAGCACGCTGCAAGATCTTTATATAGCTATTTGGATTAGCCAGTAACACAATACTGACATTAAATAGTATATATTCAGGGTTTTTTTCCTGATTCAGCATCTACAAGACAGATGCATGTGCACCAGTTTTTCCCAACTCCTTAACCTCTTGTTTCAATCACTGTATGGTAGGAGCAAGAAGAAAGTATCTAACAGTCACTGCTAGGCATTACATATTGGTTTCCAGGAACCCACCGTTCATAAACTTAATAGTAATGTGGTTGGATTCACCATTAAGATATTAGAAAAAAAATGGCTAAGTTTTAAACTAGACTATCAGACACATAAAAAAAATATTAAAAAGTAATCAAATCTACCCCAGGGAATAAAGAAATCCCTCAAACTAATTGTCTGTATTTTTTAATTAATAAATAAAAGACAAGGAGTGTTTAAATCACAATTCTTGCCTTTCCTAAGTGTCACCAAAACTTCCAGCAGCAATTATGCCATTCAAACACAAGGTTGTACCTAGGGATTATAACAAGCAGTTACTGGAAGAGAGAAAGCCCAAGATGTGGTTTCTGTGAAGTGCTCCGGAGTTGCCTATTATAAAGCAATTCCATCCCTGCTGGAACAGGGAAAGCACCCCACAGTTCCCCACAAGGAACAAAGGCAATGTGCCTTGGGACGAAACACTACAAAATCCAGGCAAATGTCTGTAGAAACAAGGTACCAACAGGATATCAACATGGTATGTGACTTTTGTCTCTGTCAAATCTGACACTGTTGTTTTTAAAAACATGCATGCCAGGTTTAAAATTCCAAACCCATGTGCATTAACTTCAAATACTCTTAAATATATAACATTAAGTCAGCATGTTGCACAGTAGTTAAAACTTTCAAAATTTTAGACACCTCTCTTGCATGATCAGAGCCATGGCACCATCATCATCAGGACCTTCAGACCCTGCTGGACTGGGAGAGATAAAACCTCCTCTGCTATTTCAGCTACCAGCGATGGGTTGGACGGAATACCCAATGGGCACATTCAACAGCAATGCTGTGCTATGTGCTTCCCTGGGGAAGGCTACACAGTGGCTTCCAGACTTACAGAGAGCCTAGCAGGCAACTGATCTGCAGCCCTGGGAAAGAGCCGAACAGTGCACCAGATTTGTGCCCCGACGCTGGGCTTACCTGATGGGGTGCTTTTCTCCATGCACTGCTTCTGAAGCTCCAGGCTCCGCAGCTCCTCTGTACTGGCATATTTCATGACAGAGTTGATAGATGTGAGGGTGCTGATGAGTTGTGAATTGAGAGATCCAATCTGGGAGTGGGGCTCCCCAAAGGCTTCTGCCAATTCACTGTAGTTTTCAGCAAGCAGCATCTGCTGTTCCTGCAGCAGCTTCTGCACACGTTCAATGTAGTGATCCAAGCCTGTCCTCAGCTGAGATGGAGGCAGAGGGCTCTCCAACTGACTACTGACTGGGTCGCACACAGACTCTCCTCCAACCCCTATGCTCCTTGTGCCTGTTGGGACAACCGGCAATGGAGGGGGTCCACAAGCAATGCTCCTCATTTTCAGACCAACCAGGTAGTTCTCATAAACACTTATTTGTCCAATGCCACAGTCTTTGGTTTTTATTGCAGAAGGCTTTTCAAAATCAGGGTGGCTAGAGAGCACAGTGCCCACTCCAACCGAGCGCATCTTAGCAGATGCGTGGATATCCTTCACACGGCCATCCCCTACTGCCACACTTCGCAGCTCCACACCATCCGTGCTGGTCTGCTTATCACAGCTGCTCAGAGTGGTGTTAGTCCCACAGTCTGCCAGGCACGCCATCTCTGTGCTGGTGCACTGGCTCACCATCTCCAAAGCAGTGCTGGTTTGCTGGCTAGCTGTGGAAGGCACAGCCATCACCATTGCCTCTGCCCTGGGTACAGCCTCTGTGGCTGTTTCACGGGACACGTGTTCCTTGGGCACACAAACCACCACATCCACCGAGCAGTCCCCGCAGCCCACAGACCTCAATGCTCCAACCGCCTGTGCCATCTGGCAAGGGCTAGGCACCTCTGACAGCTCTTCGGTGTTGACACCTGTCTCACAGACGCTTGTCTCTGTGCCTACTGACTTATCATGCACCTCTATGGACCTCTCTGTACCCTGATCTTGCATCTCTGCCCTCTCTCTCACCAGCCATCGGCTCATCAGGAGCTCGGGGCCTGCAGCTGTACTCTGCATGGCTGGTCTGCAGGAGGTACCAATGCTGCTTGTCTGCAGGTGGTTTCCCACTGAAGAGTCAGCAACATTCACGTGCTCTCCCACCATTTGGTCTCTCGTTTGTACGACAGCCTCCACCATCCTACTCACAACATGGGGCTGAGCCATCATGGCTTTATCCACCTTTTTTCTAGACCCAGCCGCCTGCAACTCCTGTTTTAATTTGGTCATTTCCCTGTCATGGGTGGTTTCCTTTAACTGAACCTCTAGTCTGTAAATCTTCTCCTTAAGGGCTTCGATGGTTTGCTGCTGAAGCTCTATCTCTTTCTCAACCTCTGTAGACAATCCAAGCATGGCCTCTGTCACCCCCACTGCACACTCCTTCATTTCTTTCTCTGTTCCCACAGCTACTTCTTTGTGTTGTCTTGCAGATCTGTTGTATATTATGACATCATTCATGTTCTCATCAGCACCCACAGCAACAGATCGGGCTTCTTTTGTCAGGCTTTCTCTGTTCATCTGAAGATTTCCTGGACTTTCATAGTTGCTATCTTGGATTTTTTTCTCCAGGGCTTGCATCTCAGCAGTCAGCTGCCTGAACTCCTCTATCCTCTGAGAGCTCTGCTCCGCACTCTCCATCTCTTCCTCACAATCTATGTACAGTTCTCCACCTCTTCTCACCTGAGACATGTGTTCCCACTGCTCTGCATTTCCCGCACTGTAGGATCGCTTTCTGAAACCATACGTGTCGTTTTGAGTGGCTTTCCTGTGGTTTTTGAGTTCAGCCATCATGTGCCTCTTCTCCTCCTGCAACACTGAAATTTTGACCTGCAGCACAGGAATAGTCTTGACTTGCTCCTCGAGCTCCTTGAGACGCTTGAGGGCAACTGCCATTTGCTCCCTGATGTGCTGCAGATGCACTGGACTCACGTTGGTGACTGGTGTGGATATTCCTGAGCTCATGGGGCTGTGACGAATGGAACTGCCCAATGAGGAGCTGAAACAGGCACCATAGTCACCATTCCCCTGATATCCATTCTGCAGGTGCTGAGACACATGACTGTACCCACTGGATCCCACAAAAGAGGGAAGGGAGCTTGTGGAGCCCATGCCTCCAAAGCTGGAAAGTCGAGGCCTGCGGACATCTCCAGGTGTGACCTGCATCATCCTCTCCTGCTCCAGTCGCCTCCGTGTTTCCATGAGGGTTTTTGTTACAAGGAGATTGTGCCTGGGAGGCTGGGGGGAGGGAGGAGGAAGCTGTTTATTCTCTGGGACAGTTAAGTAGGTAGGAGATACTTCAAAGGAAACTGAGGGTTTTGCAGGGACAGACAAGGTTACTTGACTCCTTGTTGCCAAAGACTGCTTGTTCTCATCACTGTTCGATGAAGAGAGAGACTCTGTGGAGGTCCAGCCACTACACTGGCCACCAGAGTTCTTGGTACCCACTGAGGCTGGTACAGCTTTCCTCCTCTTTCGTATATTTAATTTCTTAATGGTATTCCCCTTTTGTATATCATCCACATACTTCAGAAAATCCAAGTCTAGCTGGTAGCCATAAGGTGTTTCCACAAAATAGGGGTCTTTCCGTTTTCTTTCATCTTCTCCATTTATAGTAACTTCCTCTTTTTCTGGAAAAGAAGAAACAAAATCAGCATTCAGTAAACTACATACTCACACACAAGCGTAGAAAGATGGGTGCTCACTGCATGCCAGAGGCAGAAACTGCTGCTGCAGCTTAGCAAACAGACCGACTTTCCGCTGACTGACCCTTAACACTAAATCCCGATTAACTTTTTAAAAGTTAATCAGTGGGTTTTCAAATGCTGAGAAGTGCATACCCACATAAATGTGAACACATTCATAAACACAGATAGCGTCTGCTAATGAAGGGGCAAGACCAGCTCAAAACTGTCCTTACTCAAATCCTTCCAGTCTTCCCATGCCTTCCCAAGCTTTCTCACACACTGTTATCCTGCAAAGACCACAGGATTACAATGTACCACATAAATAATCATCTGGAGACCAGAGGTTCTCCAGACGGTGCATTCAAGCAGGCAATGGGAACTCTGACCCTGCTCCTTATGCAACTGATGCCATCAGACTTTACACAGCTCTGCAGCGCTGTTTCATGGCTCTGGAAAGTGCTGCTGCAACAGCAGCAACACAAATTTGCTCTCACCTTAGCTCATATTACTTCCACCAGCACCTCTGTCTCTTTCAATTTAAACTCTGTGAAGCTCCCACCACCACAACAGGCAGCAAGGTCCCCTTCCGGCAGGGTCTCAAACTCCACTGCTCAGGGACAAGTGTCATACAAGAGGTGCCCCCATCTACCCTCCAGATGCAGGACTTACCTGTTCCTGAAGCAACCTAAATAGAAAGTTCAATGCATCTGCTGGGTTTTCTCAGGCTGCATATTTATATGCAACACCGCCACACAACCTGCTCCCCCGGCCTCATACTTGGCAGACGGAAAAATACAAATAAAGAAAAAAAGAACCAAAACAAAAAAACTAAACAAAAAAACCAAAACGGAAAAACAACTATTGCAAGTTATGCGCTGGAGGAATAATAAAAGCCGGCTTTCCGGTTACCTGACTTAACCACATGTCTCTGCCCCCACACTGCAAATTTTCCAGCCACGTATGGCTGTCCTAGCTTCATGTGTCACACGCCGGAGCCCTGCCTCCCTCCGGCTGGCTCCTGCTTCACCCCATAAGGAAGAGCCGTGCTGCCCGCGCCCCGCCCGCCGCGCTGCCCCTCCGCCGGCCGCCGCCGTGCCTGGGCGCGCAGTCAGCGCTCCGCTCGCTGCTGAAAGGAGAGCGTTGGGAGCCGCGTCTTCTTAAAGGAATATAAGCCTCAGGGAGGGAGAAGGCAGGGGCCAGAGAGGAGGGAAAAATAAGAAAAACAAGCTCTCGACTTTGTGCAACTACAGGAAGTGACTTAATGTTGTACTGAAAAGGTTTTCGGCGGCGGGGGGGAAGCTCCTGTTTTTCCAGTCTCCTTGGCATACTTAAGAAGAGCTTTGCCAGCAAACAGCGTCACTGCTTTCATGGCGATCTGTCATGCTTTTGGCTGCCACGGGACATCCCGAGCTATAGCTGGGAGGAGGACGCTGCTCAGAAGAACCTGTGATCCCCGGTTCGGAAGAGAATAGCATGGAGGCACGGACACAGGCACGCACATGCCAGAGCCGCAGCCGTGGGGCCGACCTGGTCGCCTCAGTACCTCGGTTCTACAGTGTAGACAGACGGTTCGACAGGCACAAACAACCTCCCCAGACCACATGTTTCTGCTGAAATACCGGAGTGTCAGTATGGTGTGGTATTTACTTACAGAAACACCCAAAATAGCTATCTAAATACCACTGGAGGCAAAAATACATCCATACAGAAACACTTCAGATGCATGAGGACACACAGCTCAGTTCTGTCGGGTAGGACTGCCTCAATGTCAGGCAGTGAAAAACCTCCATGAGTCCCACTGCCACGAAGAGAATGAGAGCATATTCTCTAAATTACTCCTCTTCCTCTCTGAAGTCAGTACTCTGTTCCCAGACTATCATGCTGGCTCCATTCCCTGCAGACAAACAACTCTCCACACCCCACAGCTCCACACCCTAGGTTGGTCTTGCCTGCACCCTAAGTTTGTGCCCACTCTCTCCTTGTCCTTCATTCTCTGTACCCTTCTGGTTTCTTTCTGCTGCCTTCTCATACTTTGGATTTCTCTACCATTTTCTCTACTTACACCCATTTGCTTGCACCACCGAAAGACCAAAATCTGGTTATAATCTCATCCCTCATCTCAGGTTTGGTTCTAGTCACTTTACCCAGCCCATGTAAATTCAAACTCCATCAGTTTTACCCGTTGTCCCATTTTCTCCAGTTCCCTTCCTTTGCTTGTCTTGGTCCCTGTCTTCCTACCCAGCAACATCTCTGATTTTCCCATCACTGTACCAGTGAAGTCAAACAGTTTCTCTAAACTGGCCTTGAGCACAATGCATAACATGGGGGAAGGAAGAACTCTTCCTCTGTGAAGGGCCTAGGACTTAAGAATTAATGCATCTTTGCATCTAATATTCATAAAACCTCTAAAAAGACATGCAAATCTCATGTTCAGTCATGGGAGTCAAACTGGGATCTCTTATGTATTTTGTTCTTCATGGAATTAAGATTGCTCAACAGAAACCTATAAAAAAATAGATAGTAATAAAGAAACAAGCACACTGACACTGAATCCCACACTGAACTTCTCCACAACAGTGCAGACAGCTCAGTGTCTTCACAGTGGAATCTCTCTGGTCCTCAGCTTAAGCTGGCAGCACTGCCAGGATGCAGTTTGTGTGTGGCACAAACACAAGATGGTGCGTGGAGCTGAGTGTCTACTGCTTCTCCTTAAAACAACATGGTGAGCATTCCACCAGTGTGATCCCAGTATTGTCAGCTGACTCCTGGAGATGCTTCTTGATAACTTAAGACAAAAGAAAATCAGGTGCAATCCACTACCACCAACACAATACTGATGCAGTTTGCAGGAGCTGTGCCGAGCCTTTGTGCATTTTGTCTCAGAGAAAGGGCCAAAATGGGTGTGCCTGTTAAACATGAAGCAAAACAAAATGGGTGGCTGTTTTGAAGCAATAAAAATGGTTCTGTTGGTTCCAAAAGGGAAAAAAAAATAACACAAATGAAATTAATAAACACCTGGTATGGGTGCAGCCCTTTCCAGCCCTTAGGTCATGGATGAACCTATTTCCTAGCTGTGGTGGGTGAGTACCAAATGCTACACTAGCAGGTACCCCAGATTAACATCAGAGGAAGCATTATCCCTCATGCCCGAAGACCTCAAGTGAGCCAAAGACTCCTATGCCCACACACAGAGAAATATTGTAGCAAATAGCACACAGTACAAACACGCTTTAGGCTCCTTGTCTCATCCTGGGCCAGTTGATTATGGACACTGCTAAAGTTAGAACTATTCCCTAGCATCTGTAGTGTGTCAGGCAAACATTAATCACATGTGCAGATGCACAAACACATAAACTTTTGTCTGCACAAATGCTGCAGACACTCTTCATAGAAAAGGAAGGTTGGAAAAAACCTTTAAGATCATCAACTCCAAATGCAATGAGACACAAACACATCATGTTTTAAAGCTAGTACCAGTGAAGCAGAAGACTCTGTGAAGCATAGAGCCCTCGTTGTGGTACGGTCATTATTAATGCATTTCTGCAGAAGTACACAAAGACTTCATTCCCCTCTCCCTGCTACAGGATAACCATGGGCAGGACACAAGTAGCATTTAAAATATGTACTGCTCAATTCTCACTTTCTGTACTGCTAGGACTGGCTCTGTCCAAACATTCCAGTCTTGCCAACTTCTATTAAATTATATCCTATCCAATGCGCTACACAAGAACATCAGTATATTAAAATATCAAGTCAGTTCTACCTGAGTCCACGCTAATCATAGCAGCTTTCAGACCAGGAGAACTGGAAAAAGAATAGAATATTTAGTTTCTGTGCTACAAGACTTCTCAGGAAGCAAGGGAAATGTGGGCACACATTGTGTTTTGGATCTGCAAGCTAGAAAACCTTTATTACAGAGCCGCCTTGAAGGGTCCAAGAAGAGCAAAGAGAAGAAACTGAAGACATATTTCCAGCACCTAAAGTCTGAGGTGCCTTGAAAAATACAGATATCACATGTTAAGCCTGCTCTCTCCATCTGGCTGTGATATCTGATCTAATGCATTTTTATCACGGATCTGACTGCTACTAAAGTGGTACTTTTCATTGAAGTACTGTTATGAATAACAGTCTCCTTCCAGAGTTATGGCATAAGACCATTGATAAAGAATGTTGTAAAGGAAAAAATACAGAGGCAATAGTTGGCATAAATGGAGTCAAATCAGTATTTTTATATGGTCAACTTCAACTTGAAAGTTTATCTGGGGCAGGAAAAGGAATTTAAAAAAAAAAAAAAAATTCTAACTCTTTGATTCTTTACTAAAATGGAGAATAAATTGGTGAATTTTCCCCTTCTCTCTCCACGTCCAAAATACTGCTTTTGTTCTTTTCTTTTTCTTCACTTGACCATATATAAATATCAGCCTCACCTTCTGAAAAGATCCAAAACACATGAGGCTAAGCACCTTTTTTTAAGAAAAAAAGCAAAACTGAATATTTGACCATTTTTTAAATTCTATTTTTCAAGTGTAGGAATTTGAATATGAGTTAAACAAAAACCCACAATCAAACCTTTTGGAAAATAGACCTTAAACTTCCACACTCATTTTATCAGTTTTCTCTTGGCTAGCAATATATAGAAGATTCCATGAAACTACTTGCTCTCCAACAATTCAATCTAGGCCTCTGTTGTTTTCGAAAGTGCTAGTGGGGGAAAATCTTAGTTGACCAAAAAGACATTTTTTTTAATTCCAAGAATTTAGAGAGAAAAACTTACAAAAACAGCAGTTTCTGTACTTTTCCAGACATAGCCCAAGAGCATCAAGAGTTTTATTTTTCTCTTCGCAGTTAAAGCAGAAAGTAGTAGTGTGAAGCACCCCACAAGTGTGGAGTACACACTGCCCCAGCTGGCTGCTCATCTTCTGCAAGTAGAAAAGGCACCACAGCACAGCAGTAAAGCCACCAAGCTCCTCATGATCATACCCTGGTTCTGGATGCTGGCCTTAGCCACCCTTCCTGCAGGGCCAGCCTGCAGTGCTGGGATGGCCCAGCTCTGCTTGTACAAGAGCACTGCACAACTGCACAATTGCCCAGAATGCTACACTGTACTGTGGATGTGGCTGATAACACCTTCATTGCTTTTCTTCCATGCAAAACCAACCAATAAATACTGCCTTGTAAGGAAGGTAATCTGTTTTGCTAATGCCCAGCTACAGTTATGCTCCAAGCAAAAGTAATTTAACTCCTGATGCACCTGATACTGTTTGGTGTGGGGTTCTACAGTCCAAACCAGAACTGCCCAGCCAGAGAGGAATAACAGACCTTGCTACCAAACCCAGGGATGGAGGACACTCCTGCTACAGAGGAGCATTTACTGCACATTTTTCCAAATAAACTTTCAGTGTAAAATGTTTGCTGCAAATTTAATCTGAAAGAAAAATGAGGAGTAGAAAACTGTGAAAGTATTTATATATGGTTTTTAGATTGCTTTTCAAAATTTATGTGTTGATACTCCAGCTGGAGAGCTGACTTTTAAATCTGACATCTAAATACTCAGGGCTTTGGGTGGGGGTTGTAATCAGAAAATGGAATATAGCAACTTCCCTGATAATAACAGAGAAGGGATGAAGCTACACCACTGTATAGTAAACAGGGTTTTTATTTCATGATGTAGATGCTCCAGCTCAGATATTTGCAGTAGATAAGCTGCAGATATGCATTAAGGATCATACCTTAAGTCAATGAACATAAGCAACATCAGTTGAAGAGAGATGGTTCAGATGTGGCTGCTGCGTTTTGCTTGCACTGGGAACACAAACACCAGGGCGTTGGGCTAAGATGGCCCACTGACCATGCAACATTGGTAAAAGAAGAAACCTGAAGAATTGATCTGCTCTTTTTATACCATGCTGTTTCTAGAAATAGGATGATTACAGCAGTTGGAGAAAAAAATAATCACAGCCACAATGGAAATAACATTAAAAGCATCACTACATGCCTTCATAAAAAGTGCCTCTCCAGCTTTCTTGCAGCCCCCCCCCCCCCAAGGTACTAAGAATGCGGCTGGAAGGTCTCCCTGGAGGCTTCACTTCTCCAGGCTGAACAACTCATGCTCTCTCAGCCTGTCTTCATAGAAAATATGCTGCAGCCCTCTGATCATTTTAATGACCCTCCTCTGAATTCACTCCAGCAGCTCCACATCCTTCTTATGCTGGGGGATCCAGACTTAGACACAGTATTCCAGGCAGAGTCTCACGAGAGTGGAGAAGAGGCAGAGAATCGCCACCCTTGACCTGTTGGTTACCCTTCTGTGGATGTATCCAAAGATGCAGTTGGCTTTCTGGGACATCCAAAGTCCTTCTCCCCCAGGCTGCTCTCAGTTCATTCTCTGCTCCACCTGTATTTGTGCTCAGGATTGGCCTGACCCAAAACCCTACACTTGACTTTGTTGTACTTGAGGAGACAGGCGCACCTCTCAAGCCTGTCAGTCCTTCTGGATGGTGTCCCTGCCCTCTGGAGTGTTGCCACCACATGGCTTGGTATCACTGGCAGATGTGCTGGGAGTGCTACCACTGATCACATCACCAATAAAGACATTCAACAGCACCAGTCCCCAATACTGACCCATGGAGGGAGGGGGTGTCTTCATTTGGACACTGAGCTGTTGAGCCCAACTCTTTGAGTGAAAACTGCCAGCCTATTCTTTATACATCCATCATATCCATCTCTCTCCAGTTTGGAGACAAGGATGTTGTGTGAGACAGTGTCAAATACTTTGCACAAGTCCTGGTAGAGGATATTGGTCGATCTTCCCTCATCCCACCTTCTACTGTAACCCTACCACAGAAGGCCTCCACATTTGTTGGACATGATGTGTCCTTAGTGAAGTCATGCTTACTTTTCATGTACATAGCTTTCAGGAGGATCTCCTCCGTGATCTTACCTTGCACTGAAGTGGGACTGGCTGGCCAGCTCTCACTTTGGTATTGGTGATCAGATGGATGCACTAGTCTGGATGTCCCACTGTCACGTCCTCCTTAGGGGTCAATTCCTCAAACTCAGAATTATTTCTTAACCTTGCAGAGGTTAAGAAGAGACTCTAGCTTTTATTCTTCTCTCTGGTACGTGTTTGCCAGCTATGACAGAGCATTTTGGTATCAGATAGAAAATGTTCTGAATGCTTACCAGCCAGCTAATCAAAGGAGCACGTATTCAGTGAATAGTCCTTTTGGTGTTAGAATGGGGTCTTTCAAGGTCACATTATGCATTTTTACATATTTTATACATTTTTGAAATGTTTTCTTTCATGGTACAAAAAGACTTACCTACAGAATTTATATCAAATATCATATACCTACAGCTAAAAGTTATTTCTGTGAGCTGAAAGCAAAAGCCACCTTCCAAAAAGACACCTCTTAACCCTCTTTTAATGTCTAAACCTTTTACTTCTAGAATCTTTGAACTGAAAACTTGCAGCTCAGAGTTAATTTAAACTAGAAAATGCATACTATAAGAAAGTTGTGCAAAATAATTAACCCAGAATAAAGAGATAATCTTTTTTAGGAGAAACACGTTCCTCGGGAAGTAAAAAGCACAACCATCTTGAGAATGGCTGCAAAATGTCCCCCTATCAAAATTCACAAAATCTGCCTTATATTAATGACAACTCCCTTATTTAAGGCTGATAATAAACCTCCTTTTCAACATACTTGGAATAGCTCACTATCTGGCAGTTTTGTGCTGGAACATTTTGTGTGTGCACCACCTCAAGGCCATTAACCACAAAGATTAAGAAGCTAGGCTGTTTTGCCTCCATCCCATTTTCTGACTCAAAGGTCCCAATGGCAGTCAAACTACAAGTTGCAGGAAGTAGGTCATGGGTGGGAAGGGATACAGTCATTAGCTTAGTCTGCGAAGTGCCCCACCAGCAGCAAGGAAGAGTAGAGCAGAAACCGTGGTGGTGACTGCTCCTGTTGCCAACGGCACTGCCACCTCTGGACAGAAACAACTGAAAACAGTGGCTGCTTCGGCAAATTGTTGTCACAGGTCCACCTGTGTGGTGTCCTGTGGTTTTGAGCATGACCAGCAGGTCCACTGTCAGGCAAGTCAGAAACAGCCTTAGTTGCATTTCACTGATGTGCTTCCCAAATCATCCTCCACCAACATCCCATTAATGCCCATGTCAAGCAATGTAACAGAAAGAAACAAGCTTGTCTTACTCTGAAAGCAAATGATGAACACAAGGTTGACTCGCAGTGTTGGTGAAGCACCTTGCTGTCCCCTGCAACACAGGAGAAACCCCACAGCTCCCCTACCTCCTTCGCCTTGAAAACGAGGCACACCTGCCCTGCTTCTTCTACATCATCCCCTGTTGCTTTACACTTCTTCATTATCACAATAAAAATGACAAAAGAAAAAGTAGTTACAAAGTCCAGGGCTTGAATCCACACAGTAGGATGGGCTTCAAAAAACTCAGGTTAAAAGGCTGGTAAAGCAAAAGAGGAGCAACCCCCCAGATTCTTCTCTTTCTTTGTTACTTATCTTCCCAAAGAAGTCACACATGCAAGCTGAGTGTTTGCCTGAAAATGTATTTTAACACAAAGGTGCCTCAGTGTTACCTGCTGAAGCACAAGTAAAGAAGGCTGTATTCACTTTCTGTCCAAGAAAAACTGAGTCATAAACCCAAAATATTTAGATTGATACTGTCATTACCCTTCTGTTCTTATAAATCTCTGAAGAGGTGAGAAGTGGAGAACAGATACACAGAGCTACAGGAATAGGAATATTGCAACAGGAATAACCAACAGGGAAAAACCTGGACTCCTGGAATATAAACCTGCTGTGGAGTATTAAAAATGATTTACAATTTCAATTTTGTCTTACAGAGTAGAAAAATGGAAGAATTGTCTTCTGCAAGAATGGTTCAACAAATATTTGTTTTTATGAGTCCTGGAAGGACATTATTTTGTCACATACTTGCCTCCATAAGAAATATGGTTTATGCTGCATAATCAGTATGATATTTCAAATACTGGGAATTGTTCCCTCCTCCCCTTCTTTATATTAATCTAGTACTGATTCCTTCTAAGAGATTTGCATTTGCCAAAAAAATTCAAAGCTTTTCCTCTGCATTTAAAATAGTTCAGAACAACAAACTGATTTTCTGAAAAAAAGTTTAAAAATCAATCACCAGACAAAATATGGAAAAAGTAATTATTAGAATTAATTCCTTGTTCATTCTGAATATCTAAAACCATTGGTTTATAATTGAAAGTCTATGAAAAATACTCAAAATTAGCAATTTTGAGGGCAACAGCTACCTTCCTGCTTTTGAAGTGATGCTTTGCACAGCCCTGCTGTCTTCACTAGAGCTTTCATGACACTGATCTTCCATGAGAAAGGAAACAAACTACTCTGTATATAAGGAAAAAGCCAAAGAGGCTACCTCTATCTAGCTAGCTATCCAAAATCTGTTTTTCCATGTCTCTTCTATAGAGTTTTGGAAAGATTTTGAAAGAAAATTTTTCTAAAGGCTCTTTAAAAGGTTACACAGATACCAGAGGTGTTTGAAACTCCAAGAGCAAGCTCCCTTCAGTTGGTAGCACTTGTGAGACAACCCGACTAACCCAGCACCATTAAAAACATGAAAAAACCCCTTCTACCCATCCCAACTTAATATCCTTTCAGAACATCAAGGGCTGGTTTTATCAGAGCCGGCCCCTCACCTAAGCCCATTCAAGGGTCTCACTCACCAATCCATGAGAAGCAAACCCCTGGATTTTACCATGTTCAGTTTTTCAGCAAATTAAGTCTGAAGCACAATTTCCTTTGCCTTAAAGGGACTGCATAGTCCTGACACATCAGCAGGCAGGGAGCCCAGTGGTTGCTACAGAGCATTTATTTATACTCATTTGGAATTTCCTGAGACAGTCCCAGCCCGGCAGCCAGCCCAGCCCAGCGCCAGCGGTTTCCTTCACAGCACTTCATATGCTGTGCAATGCCTCTGGTTCCTCAAGGGTTAAAATATATGAAATGGGCAGCAGGAAAAAAGGAACTGCATCAAGTGACACACTAAAATGATGTTTGGTTTCTATTTTTGTTTTTTTTCTGAAAAAGACAGATGTAATTCCCAAAAGTTCAGGTCACTTCTCTTCCACCCTATGTTCTCCCTTCCTCCCCAAGCCCTTCACCCCCACCCACCTCTCTTATTTCTCACTCCCACATGCCGACTGAGAGCACATAAAGGTTCATTGATATAATTTGGGCAGAACAATTACCCCTGTTGTAACCACCACTGCTTGCAATTTTGTCTGTGTTACATTCAATCTTGTTTTATTTATGCTTCTCAAATGCAGGTTATAATTTGAGGGACAAAAATAAAAACTTCTAGTATATGTTTTCTTTTTTTTCAAAACACAGCCAAAATATACAAGATATCCTTCATGCTAGTAAAAGCACTTTGAAAACAATCCACAATTTTTCCATATTTAATTTTCTTGTTTCCACAAAGCATCATGTATTAACTCAAGTAAGGATAACTGCGATTCTAGGTGCAGGAAGACTCACTTCTCAGCATCATAGAAAGAGCCTCAAAGCCCTCAGCTCCATCTCTCTTCACCTATGTTTACAAGTTACTATTAAAAGGTGGCAGACTCATTTAACAAGGGCAAAGGTCCTAAGATTTCACAGGACTAAAAGAAAATAACTTTATTTCCATGTTTTCCATGCAGATTCTCAAGAAAAGTTTTTTTTTAAAATAGCGGCGGTGGGGGGGACTCATGAATTCTCAAAACAATTTCCAAGTTCATTGCAGCTTGAAAGAGCTGCGCTTCAAATAGAAGTAGGACCTTGTGCTGAAATGGCAGGAGCAAGATCCAAGTCTTCCATAACACCTTCAGCTAAAATTGCATAGATTTCCAATGAAAGCATTTCCTGAATGTCTTGATAGTTTCAGTGGCATTTAATGAAGCAAAGTAATATACAATACTTCCAGGCATTAGGTTTTGGACTCTAAAGTAGGTTCTGCCCTCTAGGTAATTTTAAATTATTTCCTTGAATTACAAGTCATTGATGTGTCCAGTATAAACCATGAGCTCACAAAACGAAGTCTGAAGAACCCAGCTTGTTTCATCTATGGACCACAAAGGTATTGAATTTTAAATGAACTTGGTTTGGTCTGTGCTCTAACTACCCCATGAATGAAGGAAAGCAGTTCTCCACAAAATATTATTTGGGAACAGTTTCTAACAGTTTCTTCTGCTAGAAGACAGAAAAACTCTAGGGCAGCTGACACTCAACCCATGTTTTCAGTTCAGGACAAAAGCAAAAATTTGGCCCTTAAAACACTGCCTGCCTGCAAGCCACCACTTTGTGCTTGCTGCTTTTAAGCCCTTTCAACTTGCGAGGTGAGAATAAGCAGTGCACAGCAGCACTGGGTGTTAGTGGTAGGCATCTCTAGCTCCATCAGCAGGCTCTTCACACTAGGCAGGGGAGATCATTAAAATAGCCATCTATTCTGTTGTGAAAATAGCCATCTATTTCTGTTGTGAAAACAAATATGACACTTGGAATAGGAAATGGCCAGAACATTCATCTCAAGAGTTAGGATTCTGCTCAGAGAAAAAAAAAAGAAAATCTTAATATCATACGGTTTCATTTTTCTAAAAAAAGACAGCATGATATCCTGTTTAGAGAAGAACAGACTTTAGCAGCTGTCTACACATGCTCCATCTGTTTATCATTACTCTGCAGTTTGGAGGGGTTGACATTTGAACAGGCGCTCTATCAAGTCATGCACCTTGAGTGGACTGTCCTCGAAACTCTGTTAAATCAGCAGGCTGGAAAGGACCTCATGAGTGCAGGTAATAACCCATAGCACATGGGTATCAGCACATCAGCCAGCAATTCAAATATGGAGGCACATGTCTGGGTTAGCACCAGCAAAACCTAAAGGCAAAGAGCATATACGTATTTATTTTCTTGGTCTTTGAGACCATTAAAATGTCAAATAAACTCATTCAGCTACTGTTTGCAGTAGAAACAAAACTGAGGTCTGAGCACAGCTCCCCAGCGACCAAAAAACCTGACTTGGTCTGAAGCAGAGTGAACATAAGGTTTGGTGTATGGGCAGCCATCCAGCTGATAAATTCTTATCTAAAAAGCAGGTTATTTCACACCCCTTTTGAAAACAAAAGGCAGAGAGGGCACAATGGATCTGTGAAAGGCGATGGATGAAACACAGCTTTTTAAAACACATACCTCCAACAGACCATTTCCTCAGCAATGGAGTGGCTGGCTCCACTTGGAAAGAATGAAATAATCTGCCTGGTTACAGTGATCCAGTTCAGGGGAGCACAGAGCTCAGCCATACCCGCCACTGTCAGGTTTATGTTCCTATCCCCAGAAAAAGCTGCTGTATTTTTGCAGGTTGGATATGGGGTTCTTCTAGGTTTTAATTTGTGGGAGAGTGAGCATGTGCTATTTTGTTTTTTTTTCTTTACCGCCTTCCAGAATTTGGCAGCTGGTTTCCACAGAATGATTTAAAACCTGCTATCTGTTGAGGTCAGATATGAAATGATCTGGTATGGCTATCTCCTCCCTAGCAGTACCTCTGGAGAGGCATAAGAAGCAAACAAACATACAGCAATATTTCTTCCCTTGGCGGACAGAAACCTGCAATTCAGAAACTTCCGAAGCTGGAGTGGTCCAGGATGGGTTTTAAGTCACAGTGTCAAATGCATGTTTTCAGGTACAACTGATAAATGCACCCCATATTATCGTTAAGTGTCCATCTAGTTTGGCATCACACAGAATGAACTTCAACTATGTGGTATTTCTGTGTTCTCAGGTAAGTAACGATCCCTGCTGTTCTCCCAATGTGACTGCTTGGGAAAGCTTATGGTAAGGAGTTTTGTTGTAGGAGCAAGTAGACCATTCAAGCCTTCATATCTGGTGAATTTTTTTTTTTTTTCTTAGAATCATAGACTCACAGAAACTTTTAGGTTGGAAAAGACCTTTACGATTATCAACTGTTAACTCAGCACTTCCAAGTTCACCACTAGAACATGTTTGTTCCCAAGCACTGCATCTACGCATCTTTTAAACACCTTCAGGGATGGTGTTTCCACCACTGAGAAGTCTGTTCCAAGTTTGGCAACCATTTTGGTGAAGAAATTTTTTCTATCCAACCTTCCCTGGCACTACTTGAGGCCTTTTCCTCTTATCCTGTCCCTTTTTGCCTGGGACAAGAGGCTGACTCCCCCGGTTACCACCTCATTTAAGGCAGTTGTAGAGATTGGTAAGGTCCCCCCAACATGCCTTTCCTCCAGCCTAAACAACCCCAACTCCATCAGCGGCTCCTTAAACGACTTGTGTTCCTGACCCTTCACCAGCTCTGTTGCTCTTCTCTCTTCTCCTTCCAGCACCTCAATGCCCTTCTTGGAGTGAGGGGCCCAAAACTGCACGCAGGATTTGAGGTGCAGCCTCACCAGTGCTGAGTGCAGTGGGACAATTCCTGCCCTGCTCCTGCTGCCCACACTAGTGCTGGTACAGGCCAGGGTGCCATTGGCCTTCTTGGCCACCTGGGCACTACTGGCTCATGTCCAGCTGCTGTCACCAGCACCCCCAGCTCCTTTTCCTGTGGGCAGCTTTCCAGACACTCTGTCCCAGCCTGTGGAGCTGCCTGGGGTTGTTGTGACCCCAGGGCAGGACTCAGCACTGAGCCTTGTTGAACCTCACAGCACTGGCCTTGGCCCATTGATCCAGCCTGTCCAGATCCCTCTGCAGAGCCTTCCTGCCCTCCAGCAGATCAACACTCCCACCCAGCTTGGTGTCACCTGCAGACTGACTGAGGGGGCTCTTCATCCCCTCATCACAATGATTAATAAAGATATTAAACAGAACTGGTCCCTGTACTGAGCCCGGTGACTGGCCACCAGCTGGATGTTACTCCATGCACCACCAGTCTCAAGGCCTGGCCATCCAGATGGTTTTTTACCCAGTGAGCAGAGGGTAAAGCCACTGAGCCATGAGCAGCCTATCTCTCCAGGAGGGTGCTGTGGGAAACAGTGTCAAAAGCCTTACTTAGTCCAGGCAGAAACATCCATAACTCATCTACTTCCCTCATCCACTAAGCAAGTCATATTGAGAAGGAGATCAGTTAGCCAGGACGTAATGGGCAAGGTCCATTAGGATCCATGGCAAGAATACATGACCTGTTAATGTGCCATGCGACTGAGAAACTGATAAACAGTGCATGCAGTACATCACACAGTAGCAGGATTGGTTGGACAGTAAAGCTGGACTGGATGAGGAGATGTTACATACAGTTTCAGAGAGAGACATTTTTCCTGCTGCTGTGGTGGTGTCTTGTTCTGTGGGCTGAGATGGTCTGGCTGAGCAACATTTATGTTTGGAGAGTTGTAGTCTGACAATTTTCTCTTCAAAGGGAGAAAGGGAGATTACTTACCTGGGGACAGGTAAGTAATTTTCTCAGAATTGTCACCAGTGCATTTTCTACAGCACTGGAAATGGGTTGTGAGGAAGCAGAGGTAGAGGAGGGTTGGGTATCAGTCTGCACTCTTCAGGGTACAGACATGGAGAAGTCCCTGTGCATCCCTGGGGAGAGCTGGGGTGAAACCAAGCAATGGAAAAAAAGCACTGAGTATTAGGGAGCAAAAAGGGAAGGACAAGCATCCTGGATGGCAGACACAGCATCTGAGAGGGAAGGACTCTGAAGGGAATAGGATTGTAATTAGTGATGATGAGGGAGAATGGTGAAAGTCTAAAGGGCAATGCAGTAGATGCACAGCCATGTAAGCACACTCAGGTCCTGACAATCTTAAAAGCTATATAACAGCCATCTGTCTCCACAAACAAAAAGTAGACAACAGGAGCAGAAGAGAATGATTCTAGACAGGAATACCTTTGTTAACTTTATAACTTAAGATATGGAAAAAATATCTAAAATTAAAGAATCACAGTTCAGCTGGAGGGAGAGGAGAAGAGCGGAGGGGGAGAAAGGACTTAGCCATGGACTTACAGGAGTAAAAAAACCCTGGTGATATTTGTAAGTCCTTGAAACCTGACTGCTCTGATCTTGTCATTATGCTTATATCACATGCAAATATTAGTCCACTTTTTTCAACCATGGCCATGCACTTTACTGTATTTTCTTGCACTGTACTGGTTTGAAAACTGCACATTTTAGATTTATGAAGTAATATACATGAAGTGTTAAAAATTCACCTATTTGCTAATATTAGACCTGAAATTCCAGTAACAGCAGCAGAGTTGCACAAGTGTTTTCTTTCTATTATTTGATCTGCAAACCATATGACGGTGTTCCAGGCAGAGAAGTAGGTTGTGTGAAGGAAGGGTAGGGAAGGGGCTAGGAGTACATCAAGAACATGCCCCTCTCAGCAGTAACTTCAGACTACTCCAGACAAGGGATGTCTGCTTTACACAGAGAGTACAGTCTGTTCCAAATTATCAGGTAATTTGATCCTCACCCTAATCTGACCAAACCCAGATATTAAGAAGTCTGTGTCCCCTGTCTTCCCTCCCTCCCCCAAACTTTCTAACAAATACTGAAGGGCAATACAAAAACACCACAGACAGGCCCTTGTATGTAGAAGGAAATCAACATACTGCTACTGAGAAAAAAAGATACAGGAATATATTAATTTTAAAAGGAGGAAACAGTTACATAAAATATTATTTACAGTGCAAGATAGGGAGGAGATACTGGGCAAAATAAAGGGATAGACTGTGAGAAGGGGTAAGGGTCACATAACTTACTTCTGCAGGTAAGAAAGCTTTGTGAAAGGTAGGGATCGACAGACAGAAAACATGAAAGCATATGACTAGATTGCACACTCACCTACCTCTCCAAGCGTCAGAGCATTTAGTTTTGTCAAAGTCTTTGTGAAGAGTCAGAAGAAGAAGATTCTCAAGAGACTGAGAATATGCTCTAAGAGTTTTAGAGAGACAGGGTAGCAGGAGAGCCCTTTTGGGACCTTTTGTTGATCTGCTAATTTGCACCAGAGATCCCAATCCTCAGCAGAGGTCAACCACTGCTTTCTGCCAATGTGGTAAGTGTAATTTCTGGATGAAATCAGAGGAGAGAATGGCAGAAAAAAAAAAAGGGGAGGATGGACACAAATACACTGCTGTCCCAAAGCTCAGAGCTGATTGCACTGAGACATCCTGGCAGGAATAGTACTCTGCTACCAAGGGGAGTCATATTACCAGAGGAAGGAAATGGAGATACAGCAGCAATGCCAACGTGGGAAGTCCAAGTGCTCCCTCAGTCCCTAAAAGTGCTGTGAAAACATGATACAGGAAGGGCTGCCCTTCTGTCATCTCTAATACAAAGCCTTACAAATGGCTCAAAAGAGGGGGAGGAGAGAGATGGCCACTACAAGAAGCTTCCCAAGGACTTCAGCTCCAGCAGTAACCCTTTTGTAAAGAACATATCTAAATGCAGGCACTCACATGTTTACAAACAGAAGGATAGCCAACTGTCATCAGGCTATTTCCATCCAAGTAATTTTCCTGAGGGACCATATACTTTTAAAGGGAATAAAATATCTTCCCTTCCCACAGGGAGGAGATTCATATGCATTATTCATTAACTGCTTTTTGCAGAAGAATCTGGGAACTGAGGAATACTTTAGAATATTTCAGAGGAAAATTTACTGAGTTGTGTGTCTTGTAAGTAAGGAAAGGCAGACAATGAAGAGAGAATAATTTTTCAAGTCTGGAAAAAAATTATTCTTGGTGTTTTTCCTCTGGCATGTGCCTGCCCTGCCTCTGGTGCTTATTCCTTACCCTCATCCCAACTGCCATGAGACAGTGTAAACCCATGACTTCCACCACGAGAATTTAGGGGTTTTATCACTGTTAATCTCCAGTTCAATAAGGCTGTATGGTACCACAAACAGCAATGCCTGATGAGTCCCTAGAAAATTTTAAAATACAAGATGAGCAACCTCAGCCACCTCCCAGGGTGTAAAGGGCATGTATTGCCACAGGGAGCAGCAGCAGGCCACATGAGAACGTTCAGGTGCTGCCCACACAAGTGCATCACAACAGCTGAGAGAAGGAAAGCCTGCATTGCTCCATGAGCAAGCTTTTGTCAGAGAGAATGAACACAGTCCTCTGTCTAGGTGGGATGTAGGAATCTGGGCAGCCGCAGAAGATAATCCAGAACAAGACACAGCTGCAGTAATCTCTGAAGAAAAGACAGATCAATTAAATCTGTTGTTTTTCTCATGGCCACTATGTCCTCCTGCAGAGCTTCAGCATCTGCATGCAGTGGTTTTGTATCTTGGGCCATCTCTTTCCCACCACATGCAATTTCCATTTCTAAGGACTGGGCTATCCAGAGCAAACTCCTGTGTCCCCAAACTTGCAGTGATACTGTATTTAATGTATCCTTTCTAACTTCTTCTGAACCCTACCTTTCTGCTGGAATCCAAAATCAGACCTGTAGCATGTTCTTTGGGCAACAAGTCCTGAGCAGAAGAAGATGCACAGTCCCTGGTCCTCTCCAGTCTTATAAAGGCCTTTAGGTTGGGCAAATGTAAGTCAATGCATTTTTAAACTTTCTGTTATAGAGCCAAATGCATCCTTGGATTACAATCATCAACTAGAAGCTGCAGAAGCAATTATTCATTCAAGTAAAAAGCTGGCATTCACTGTGAGATCCCATGCTTCAGCTCCAGCCACCTATCCTTAAGGCAGATCTGGCATCAGTGAATGTACTACAGCATACTGATAATATTTTGATATGACTTCCAACAGATTATGTGAAATCACTGGAGGCTCACTCACCCTTCTCCCCACAGATTTCAGGGTCCCACCCTAGCTTGTTTTTAAATACTGGGCACCACCAGAGTGACTCAGAGGATCACTTGTGGGTGAGGCAGGAGCTGGATCCCAGTGACAGCCATCTGCCCATCCCAAAAGCTCAAGACTGCAGGCTCTTCTCATGGCAAGAGCCTTTCACCAGCTTCTAAAACACACCTTGGGTATACACCCATCTCCATTAGTTCTGAAAGTTATTGGAAACAGGCTTGGAGCAGGGAGCATGGTAAGGGAGGCATAGCCTGTCATCACAGAGTCTTGATTCAAACAATTTATCCTTGCATGGCTTATTTGCTAAAAATATAAATTCTCCTGAATTCTGGTCACTTGCATCTGCTAAATGAAGCAAACTGAGACTGCTGAGCACAGAGCCTGGTGTGTCTGTAGCACTCAGTGACAGCCACCGTGCAGATAGCAGCTGGCAGTGGGGCTCGGGGCAGGCACCTGCAGTACTCAGGAAGAAAGACTCCAGTACGCAGACTACTGCCTAGCAGTCAAACACTTTCAGCTGCTAACTCATTTAGGTCTGTAAGTTCCCAGACTGATGGTCTGTAATGAAGAATGGTGGGTATTCTGCCGAAGTTAGTAACAGTGTGGTAATGTTCTGGTGTACTTTCTGCTGAGACTGTATTTACATCATGAGGCTAGGAATAATGTAAAATTCCATGCATTCTGCCTAAAATGAATGAGGAAAATGGAATAAAAGGAGACACTGTATGTCAGATTATACAGTAACTGAAAGAAAAGTGTGTCTACAAATCTTTGGTAAGAGTTGTTACAAATCAATGCAGAGGATGTGTGTGATAAAAACATTTGCTCTAAGTAAATGTGTGTTCTATTTACTGGCCTCAGTTAAAAGGGTTAATAAGTTAAGTGGGGTTTTCATAATACTTTTCAACAGTTGCTTAAGCATTTATATACCAGCAGATGGAAAACACATTTATTAAACATTTGGTCTTTGAGTCATGCTGACGTTAGTATCTCAAACAACATTAATTCAGGCAGCAGCTTTTTGTAATGGCCTCATTCCTGACTAACTGGTGTATAGTTATAACTTCATGTAAGAGTCAAGAGATACAAAGAAAATCTGACCTGGAGCCCACAGGGTGCTCCAGTGTAACTGTGCACATGTAAAATAACAAGAGGTTGCCAGGCTGCTGCAGAGGAAACAGCAGTCCAGATATGATTTGATCTCTCATCAAACCACCTGTGGTCCCACAGCCCTGGCTCACTGCAGGGAATGGAGGTGGATGCCCAGATCAGCTGGGCGTGAAAGAGTACACTGGGAGCAACTTCACAGCTGCAGACTGACTATCACAGCAGCAGTTCCTTGCTTTGCCGGCACAAGGCAAAACGATGTTCATGTGCTCCAAGACCACTGCTTTAAGAATTGTGCAGGAATCTAAAGCATGGAGTGGAGTTAAACATGCAGGGAAACAGTTCAAATGAATAAGTGCAGGATGCTGTACTTCTGTGTGTAGAGAAGCGTGTTAAAAATGGAATGGCAAGGCATGAAAACATTAATCCATACAATGGACTGAGGAGAAGGCACAGACAGAAGGGAGGAAAGAGAAAAGAGCAGGGAAATCTCCAACACTACGTACAGAAAATAATACGCATTTGCTTTACAGCAAAAGTAAAGGAAGGGTTTGTGCTTGCTATACTGACCCCTGCAGCCCATCATACTTAAGAAAACTGGAAATGATTTTTTATGTCTGTTAAGAAATGACTGACAATTCTGCAGTCTCTGGATATAGAGAATGAGATGCTTAGGGAAGTCAAATAAAACACGTTTTTATTATGATTAGTGACAAAGTGACAGGTTTTAATACTTTATCTTTTTTAAATCAGTCCCCTATATTTGTTTTGCTGCTTGCTTGTTTTCCACATCAGAATAAAGAGAATTAGACTGGAAGTTTATTAATTTATTCCATGCAGTGCCTTTCAGGACATGTTTTGGAAAGGAAGTTTTCACAAACAGGTTGTTGGTGAAAGGAATGAAAATCCATCCAGAGCTATTTCCAAATGCCCTGTAAGTTTTCTGCTTGTGCATTGTGCTTTTTGTAGCTGACTGGCAGGCATTTCTACACATATCACTACAGAAATGTTACCAGAGGCTCATTAAATAGATGAATTGTGCATCAGTCCTAGCAAGCACAGAAGCTAACAATTACTGGAAGTTTCACCCAGCAGTTAATACTAATGCTATTTAGAGAAACAATCACCTCATTTATTTTTTCTTGTACTACGCAAAGAGAAATTAATTTGTATCATGTACCAAACCAACTGCAAGCTCCCAATAGCTCCCCACCGACTGAGGGTATTTTCTAGCTTCTGAGGCAGCTTCTTGGATAACTGCACAGTATGCTCTAGACTTGCACTACATTCCTTAACCCTGGTGAGTTTACTGGACTCAGCACTGAGCTCACATACCACCAGGGAAGACTCTAAACAGTCATCCAGCACCTGTAACTAAACACTATCCAGCACCTGATAAAATACAGCAAATTTTTCTGCAAGCACCAATTTATTCAGCTTTTTTCTGAGCAGACGGCACAGCTTTGACAGCCTAGTCCAAAATCGGTATGAAGTTACAAAAACAACTTCCAAAATGGATAAAAATGAACAAATAAGCTTGCAGCCCAAAGAAATGCAGTTCACTACAAGACCTCTGTGCAATGAAACTGTGAATAGAGTGAAAAAATTTTTAAGTCAGCAGCAAACAAAACTATTGACAAACAGTACTGAAGCATAAATCATAGTCTCTGTCATTTATTCACCACATTTAAGGTTCATGTCTTTACTGAGATAGGCAAGAGGCAGAGAAACTTACAATAGATGCTTTCATGATAAAGTCATCACTTGCTTTGTAGTTTATCTTCTACACACACTCACGAAAATATTTACAGCAAATGTACTTCCCTTAAATATCCCTGTAAAGAAAATCTTTACACAAATGCAAAATAGCTAGATCCTTTCCTGGAAACAAGTCCCAAATTCAAGCATTTCTCTACAGATTTCTTCTTCTGCAGCAGAAGTCCATATAGGCTTGTACAATGAAAAAAAATTACCAAAATGGCACATAGGCATAATTATTTGATAGTGCAAGTACTCACATTCTCGAGTTAACCAAAGCAAACCACTGCTTCTTAGTCACTTCATACTTGAATGAAGCTGAACATGTGGTCAGACTTGCCAAAATATTCAAGTAACATAAATGCGGCTTAGTAGTCCCTAACAAGTCTTTCTAGTTCTTTTTCCTGATGCTGATTGATTCAGAGGCCACAGAAAACACCACCCCTGAAGTTTGTCTTTCCACTCTTAGAGCTCCCTGCAATTAAGAAACTTGCTTCAATACCTCCAACGCCCAGATCAGTTCCTGCTCATCCAAAGGCAGCACAGCAGCACAACAAATCACAGGTATTTGCCACCCAATATTCTGTCTATTATGAACTGCTGAGGATTTGGAGACAACATAGCTGCATGTTAGAACACTGGCCTCAGGGGTTTGCAAAGCCAACAAGTCCTGACAGTATCTGCAAAATGTTGTCCAATTTAGTTCTGAATTAAATACTTGTAATTTATTACTGTGTCTTTCTACGAATAAGAGAACAAACAGCTTTATCCTGCAAGAAGCCTTGTTTGCATAACAATCCTGAAACTAAAACTTCATCTCACATTAACACATCCCCAGTACAAGCATTTAGCTTCTTTTAGACTTACACATCAGCCCACCAACTTTTTCAATAGACAGTTCTACTGAAGGAAAAAAAAATTAGTAAACCAATCAGTAACACTCCATGCACAATTTTTTTTTCCTTGTAAGCAGAGGAAATTTTTCTGCATGACTTAAGTTAAAGGCATATTACGAATAAAAGTCAAGTTACATGAGGGGTATAGGCAGCAAACAGCTACAGTTAAGTCACACAGTAGAGGTTTTGCAGTCTACCTTCTCAAAAGCATTACTGAAGGTTACAAAAGGATATGGTTTCTCCCTTGAAGAATATACTTCTAATTATATAGAAAGGGGGTGGGGGAAGGTAATAGAAATATCTTATTCCAGTAGTCTCAAGATTTAACAACATTGGTAAATTTAACCTTAAATTGTCAATAGATAATAGTAATTCCAAATACTTAATTCAACTTTCACTAGCCTTTAAAAAGACTTTTTGTTTTGTGTAAACTGCACATAATGGCACTCAATATTTCTAATATCCTGCACACAAAATATTTTAATCCCATGCTCTAATTAGGAAAATTCTACAGTGAGCACAGTGAGCAACCCACAAGCTCCTGCCATGCACTTGAAATTTTCCATGAGGTTTCTGTAGCAGCCTCAGCTTTAGTGGGCTAAAACTATGTCTGTGCTGTGATCAGAAGAGGAAATTGTTGACATAACGGCAGGAGGAACACTGCTCCTGTTCTGTTATCAGTTGTTCTGCAATTTCTGCCCTCTCCTGACCTGCCAGACCTCCTCAGCAACCTTTGAACATGCGAACCAATTAATTCCAGAGAGCAATCAATTTCACAACCAAAACAGACAGTTTGGGAACTTCCTAAAAGTAACAAAATAGTGAACACCTCTTCAGGATATTGCTTGAGAAATGTTTTTATGCTTTGTGGAGAAGCAAGTAACAAAAATTAGACAGATGTGTAAGGGTGACCAGGAAGGGATAAGGATTTGATACAATAAGAGCTGGTTAATCTCACAAATTATTACAGACTCAGTGTAACAGCCAAATGATTCTGCAGCAAAGCTCTAGGCCTCCCAGAGTCTAGAGTAAGTCCCTGCAGGTCCTTGAGAGCAGAGCACACTGCATGCTGAATGACTGACTGCCAGCCCTTAAGTCTTCCCAAACTACTTTGCACACTATAAATATTTAAAAGATTATTGGGGGGGGGGGAACAGACAGGCTCTGATCTACCAGGAAATTGTTTTTCAGTATTTTTGACTGCCATTACTTCCTTTTCCTGCTCGCACAATGTAAGATTTTTTTTAATTAATAATCCAAAGGGGGAAAGCATTCCTGTTTAGTTACCTGTAGCACTGCCGTTAGTATTTGCTGGGTAGGCCATGTTTGCTCACTGACACATCCACAGCTAGGCTGTTCGGTGTCATGCAAATGCCATGCATCAAGTCCAACCAGACATGCAACCTGGAACAAACAAGTAAAAAGCAGTTAAAAACATGTACTTTTAAGAAGTTAGGTACATTAAGCAGTAGGCATTTCTGAGTGTTTAAAGTCTCATCTTCAATGCAAACTTCAGCACAGCAATAGCATACTCCTCTTAAATCATCATCCTAGCTATCACAAACTCCAAAGGTGTCCAAGTGACTGAAGCTGAACAGTGGTTCTCTGACAACCTCTGGATCTGTCGTCAGTGAGGATGTAACTAGCTGATTCTGCAACTTGGTTTTTCTGGCCTGCCCTCAAATTCTCTGCAGCTGGTCTCTAAACTCCCATGTTCCACCACAGATTCCTCACATTTGCTGGCATGTGTATAAAATTTTAGATTACCCAAAATCTTACAAAGGCAGTGTTAGACAATTTTTTAGGTGAGGAGTGCCTACTGAAACACTGTACCAGCGAACAGGGGACCCCTGAGAATTTCTGAGCTCGGTTGTCTCCCTGGGGAGGTGAGGGCAGAACCCTCAGATACATCTCTGCCTGATAAACCTGGACACCAACAGCTGCTGTGTGGAAGCCAGCAGGTTGGGGGGACCAGGTGTGGCATGGATACTGTCAGGAATGGTGCTCATCTGACTACAAGATTTCTTCACTGCAAGTCCCAGCAGCAACCGGTTCTCTGGGTGTTACGTTTTCTTCCAACTCACCCATGGCAGATTGAACCAATAAGCAGCACTTGCCTGTAGCTCAGGCTGCAAGTACAGAGAAAGGTCACTGTCCCCCTGGGTGAGTGGCTGCTGAGACGAAGCCAAATGAGAGGCAGAGGCCAAATCAGCAGCAGTCCTGTGGCTAGCTGGCTGGCTCTGCAAAGCCAGAACTGTTGGCTCCTGCTCCTCCTTCCCTGCCTACCTTCAGTGCAGGGAGCAGCCTGATCACAACTCTCTTCTTCAGAGCAGAAGATCTGATTCATTTGGGGCTGCAGAGATGCCTCTTCCTGATTCTGCTCTGAGTTTTCTACAGTCCATACAGCATTTCATTTTGTTGACTCAGATAGGTGGAGCTTAGGTGCATGAAGAACACCCTGCTTTGCCGACCCCCATCTGACTTGGGCTGACAACTCCTCAACAAACTTGTCACATTTTTCCAATTATATTTGAATTAGCTCTGACTAATGTGTGTCAGTATGTGTGTAGTATGTGTACTATATGTCAGTATATGTAGTATATGTAGTATGTCAGTATATGTAGTATATGTAGTATGTGTGTCATTTATTAATTATTAATTAATATTTATTAAATATTCCATGCTCTGACAGCATGGAATTATTTAAAGCTAAGCAGATTAGCAAAGTAAAAGAAAATCAAGAAATTAATGAGCCCAGGCACCATGTGAATTTGAGTCAGAGATACACTGACTGATAGAGAAGCTGGCTGTCTTTAAAAGCTGACAGAGTTCCATCACACAAGCTAACACAGCTTTGCTTTCTCCTTCAAGAGCACAAATGCCTTCATTTTTAGTACAATCCTGATTTCAATTTTCCAAGAATGCATAAAGAGCTCCGTTGCAATTCCTCCTACCCTAGCTATGCCATATACACTAACGTTTACCATCTCTTGTTCAGTGGAGAGCAGAGCATGAAGCTGCTACAAAGATTGCGTTAAGTGAAAGGCTATGAACTGCAATATAAGGCAGGAATCCAACACAGGCCATGATGCATAGAGGCCCACCACAAGATTCCAGGCCTAACGATAATAATCAGATTTCTGAAACAATGAAGCATGGCAAAAAAAAAAAAAAACAAAACAAAACAAAAAACATGTTGCTGGCAGAGTTTGCGGCCGGGACAGAAGTTTTAAATCTGTGTGCTTTTAGAAAAGTATTAACTACTTCCTTTCGAACAGAAAGATTTTAAAAGCATCACTCCCATCTCTGCTTCTGTAAGGGTATAAATTTATGCTTTAGGCTGAAGACAGGCAATTTTTACTGAGTCACAGTGAATGCTTATTAAAAAATAATATTGTCAGCCTCCATGTGAGGCTCAGGACACGTCCTGAAGCTCAGAACAGCCACTGTCTTAGGGCAGGCTGCACTTAACGGGGTATCAATCTCTATCAGTGTAACCAAGGGTAAGGAAAATGGAATTTATTTAGCCACTTCTAATTTCTTCAGCATAGCTCTGTGCTTTCTCAGTAGCACTGTAACAACAGGTATGCTTCACTGCTTTCATTATATACACTGTAAAAGGGGAGACCAGAGAGCATGTACCCAGAGATGGGTATGTACAGATGGGTGTGAGGGAATCCTGGTGGGGACACACAACTCTTTTAGGTGCAGTGAAGTCCCAAATATGAGTCAACCACAAAATGAGGCCTGACAGTGGCATTCCTCATCACGGGTTTAAAAGTAAAATCTGTTAAAAACACTAGTCACCATTCACAGGCACAAATGAGGAGAGCTTTCCAGTTGCAAGAAACAAATGTAATTGAGGTGAGAATTGACATAAAGTTAATAAAAACAGTGCTGAAAATCTAAACAAGGTCTAAGATCTGCATTTTGTTGTGGCTTGAAGAGATGCAATTGACCTGGTACAAACTGCCATGTGGGTATGCTTATATTAGTTTCAAAGCTAGGCTCAAGTACCTCAAGCAAACTCACTTGCTGCTTCTGAGCTTAAGTGAGGATTAATAAAATAATTAAGGAAGCAATTCAGTCCAAGAGATAGAAGAAAAGGAAAATGAGAGAGAAAAACACAGGATCTAATAATTTGATAGCTAGTAAAAGAATTGATTCCTGTATTTTTGGTTGTTTGTTTTGGGGTTTTTTTGGCTTTTCATTGGGTGAAGCTTGTTGTTGTTGTTTTGTTTTTTGTTTTTTTTTATTTGGTTGGTTTTTTAGATTAAATGTAGTAGGAATTGAAAATCTGCTTATTAAACAGTTCTTCAAGTACAGAAAAAATCTGATCTAGCTCAACAAACTCATGGAAGAAGGGAATTTTGATAAAATGTGCTTTGAGCCATACATCAGGAACTGAATTCCTGAAATTGCACCAACACATACATGGATTATTTTTAGAATGGTGCTACATGTGATTCCCCAGCTGCACACACCCTAGAAGCTGCATTTGGACACAAGTCTCTCATGTGGGCAAAGCGCAGCAAAATACCAGATACCAGCTAGAATACAGAGAGGAGGAAAACTTAGCCTCCTCTACTTAACTTAGCAAAGCATATTCTCCAGTAAAGACATCTTACACACAAAAAAAAAATTAGTAGAGAAGCTTGTATATTCCATTCCCAACTCTTCAACTCTTTGCGTATGTGTTTTTACATGCTCAATCCATGCTTGCCTGTGAATACTGTGATTTACAGATCCTAGGGCAAATGCAAAACAAGCAGAGACTAGCTATATGAAGAGTTATTGCTCAATGAAGCAGTTGTTTAAAATGTTTTGCATTAGATATTCAAACTCACTTTTGCCCTGAGGTTCAGTAGCAGAAACTTTAAACACACATGATCCTCAGTTTCTACAAATGTTCATGACACCCTGGCTTCTACAGGTTTTTCCAGAATGGCGATTTTTTTAGGCAGAACATAAAGCCTATGTCCTAATCCTGTTCTAGTCACAAGGGAAAAAGAACCTTGCTCCTCTTTTGTGCTGCATCTTGCTAGGTCACTGATACCTAGTCTGGTGTTTCCAGAAGTATCTGAGTAGGTATAGGTCAGTTCTGGAATCCACAAAGCAGAACTATAGAAATGCAGAAGCCTCAAGAGGCACAGACCTTGCAGGAAATCCAGACTCATGCTTCAGTCTGATGTTTGCAGGAGATACTTAAGATAGAAACCATTGAGGTTTAGTCAAAGAGCAGTTGTAGAACAGCATATTGGCAACATAGTAATTAGAAGAGAAATATAACTCAGCTCCTAACCCAGAAAAGCAATCTTGAAAGTCCTCCTGTCCGGGGCTGAGGTCACATGTGGAAATGGTGATGGGCACATTGCTTTGTGGGATTCAAGAAAACAGATTCTGGCTTCCCAGGCAGGGAGGCTTTAGGCTAAATAGATGTGTATGTAACTTCTTTTTTTCTCATGGCACACACACACTCTTAAGAGTAAACACTAACATCAACTACTCCAAACAAGCTCCAGATCAGCACCATATTTTAAACCACTCACAGGGCGAATGTGGCTCAGACAATACAATTCTGTTTAAGATCTGGATTAAAAATGGGAGCACTGTAGGTCAGAGCTGTGAAGGAAAAGAGCTATTCAAAGGTACTGGCTCCCAGTTGTTCAAATGGATGTAGTCAGGGAATGGTTCCAGGAGAAAAACCAGCTCTACAATCCTATCCAGCAAGTGCAAAGTGGTGATTAAATAGGTCTAGGGTAGAAGGGTTTGACAGAGCAAGTCGACCCACGAGATGCAATACTCAAGAAGAACTGGTACAGCTCCATTCCTGTTATACATCAGTGCAACAAGACTTCTACCAGAGACTTCCCTCTCACATGTGGGTTGTCCCGGCAGTAGAACTTGCCCAGTTTCATTCTGCAAGTCACTGATAACATTTGCAAACAAGAGAAAAGATACATGCAAAGCCCATCTGAAAACATAAATGGTAATTTCTCTAGCTGCAAGAAGAAACTGGCACTGGGAATCCCTCCTGCTCAGCTGGAACGGCAGGCACTTTTCAAACTTGTGCTTCTCTACAGGAAACAGGAATGTCTGCAACCTATATGTATCAAGTATGCCAGGTGCAATTTAAATGAAGCAAGGTCTGAAGCCAACAACAGCAAAAGAGAAAGTATGTGGGGAGTTGCTCTGTGGTTGGTATCTATCTTTGGATAATGACTGTATCTCACTGATACTTTCTTTTCAATCTTACCCCTACTTTGGTTGTGTTCTTCTTGTCTTTATGTTTATCAAAATGAGTGGCCAATAAACTGAAAGGCAACATTTGTAAGGGAGGTACATTTTTTATGTATATGCTATTTCAGAGTTAAAGGCAAAAACCAAGTAAGAATGCAGGCATGTAAGGATATTTTTTTCAGGTCAGACACAGAGTAATCAACTTTGAGATAAGGGTAAACTGATGATTTTAAATTTCACTTAATTATTTAATCATGTAACAATTCACCCATTCAGATACTTTCTAGAGCAGATGTCTTTCTAATGTTGCATCCAAATCACAAGCAAAAGTATGCAAGTTGCTGTTCAAGTCCTACTAAGTGAACAAAATAAATCTGTAGCTAGGCCACCCTAAAATGCAGAACTAAAAATCCCTGGGACTAGTGTTTCCTGCTGCATCTCTTATACAGCAGTCAGTTGCGGTTCATTCTCTCTAACACAAGATAGACACTATTCTTACTGTATGCAATATGACAGATAATTTATTTTGGACAATATTTAAGCAGGCAATCAAAAGAAGTCACCTCTCACTATGTTTTTTTCTGCAGAATCTGCAGTAGGATGAGAGCAAAAGAAGCCTTGTAAATCCTTTCAACAAGCAAGTTAATTAACAAGATATGGCTACGGTCAGCATGAATTTACCTGCCTGCCTTCCTCACTCCCTCGACTAATGGCACTGGTCTGTAAAAAGGTTTTTCTTTACAGCAGAGCTCCAGGCAAAAGCTGATCTAAGCTCTGTTAAGAACAGAGTGATGGCTCAGAAACTCTGGGACCTGAGTCAGCAAGCTGAAGAAAAGAACAGTTGGAGTGTTCCTACCACAATGCTTCACTTCTAACAAAAACAACAAAAATTCAGACCCAACTCTAAGCTTGGTTGCTTTTGAATCCCGAAGTCTGAGCTAATGCAATGCCAGGCTTCAATTCTCAAGCTGTGTTGGAAATAAATATTAGTCCGTTTCATGGGGATTCCCTCAATTGTTTTCTCCCCCAGCCCCTATCTTCAGCAGACTTGCATTAAGCTTGTCTGCCCACCTTGTTGTTTCAGCAAGCAGAGAATAAATGTGCAACCTTCAGTAATGTAGGGGGTCTGAGGAGTTTTCTTCTACATACTTGAAAATGGTCTTATCATCTCCTGAGTTGAGCTTCAACAAAGCTTCTGCTTCACTCTCCCAAGCCACCTACCTACTGCATGGGAGCAAGGATTTACTGGGCAGCCTTCAGTGCAGAAAATGCCTCAGAAAATGGATATATGTGAAAATATTTCAAAGGTACTGGTCCTTCTGGCTATTCAAAATACCCCTCAATTTTTTCTGAATTTCTACAGCTATTGCTTTGTCACATTTGCTAGCAATAACAGAAATTGTCTACCATCAGCTGCTGGGTTTTAGTTTGCCTTCCATATGGAGTTATCCCAGTTGTGTCTGGAGGATTCAGAAGAGAAATCAGTCATTCTACACAAGCCACTCATTGACTTGCTGGGAAAGGAAAAAGAAACAGCGAAAGGATTTCAAAACAGTACTCAGGAGAAACAAACATAACAAAAGCATTCTGTAGAAGCAGACAAATGATCCATCCAGAATATCTTGTTTTCAATAGTAGCAACAGCAGATATTATTTAAGGAGAGTACAAGTGCCTTATGATGAGTCCATGCTCCTGTATTCTCACAGCATCAACAATTATTGGATTGGGAATATTTAAAGGAATGTCCTTACTATGTAATTTTAATATTCACATAAATTGCCTGTGAATTTGACTAGTCTCTTTCTGACCCTGCTGATGCCACCTGCTTCTGCTGCCTTGTGAGGTGGGAAGTCCCAGGCTGCAAATACCCTCCACATACTTTTTTCTTATTTTAAGCTGATGTCTCACAAATTCTACTGCCACCAAATCCTTGCATTTCAGGACTTGGTCAAAATCAATGCAGATTCAGCTTTTTCAGGTTCAGATTCAGACTACACCCTTTGTTATTTTATGAACTATAATCTTCTCTCCCAGCTCATAGGCAATACAATCCCCAGCTCATTTTACTTTGCCCTTTTTGCACCCTTTTATGTATAGTCGCTATGTGGAAGATCCTGGTCATGAACAGTGTTTTACCAGAAAGTTGTTTAGAAGAACAATCTTACAAAATGGGGAAAGGTACATTCAATTTTTTTAGTGTAACCAACCTTCACTCTAACAACAAGGTAATTTGTGGGAAGGTAAACCTCAGTACTAGTAATTCTTGTCAAGCAGTTAAGATAAAACAGAACTTATCTGCAAGCACAAGCAGCTTCCTCTAGCATAGGCCACAATCCTGCAAAGTATCCCAAAAGACATCACGTCAGCCTAGTCAGACTTTTGGTAACCATACCTATTCTCAGAGACCCAGCAGACTCACTGTCAGCCAGAAGTGGCAGCTCTTGCTATGCTCTTACTACCAGGATCACCATTCATTAGTAAAAGGAAATCTTTGTATGGATTCTGTAGACCATAGTTGGCATGCTTTTGTCACTTGCAATAAGGAAGACTTCCCGTCCATACAGAACTGGGCACGTTGGTGTCTAATGTGCCAAGAGCATGATCTTTGCTCATGTGGTGTGAGCCTAAACACAGACAGGTATGTTTGGATGACACCCATCACAGAGTGCTGCAAGGCCCCCCACACCCTGAAGCATTCTCAGACCACCCATCTCTTTTGGAAACAATTCCTGACAACATCATTGTCATCACATTACATTACAGAAGAAATTAAAAAAAAACCTTCAGAAGACTGCATGGTGCCACAACTCAGAAACCCGTTTCTGTTTATATTAGAGAAAAAAAAATCAACTAGAAAAAGAAAGGCAATCCACAGTAGAAAAAAACAACTTTTTTTTGTACCTGAAATTCCTAGTGGGTGATGTAGAAGACACTCCCTTTTATTTATGCCGGTGAATAATGAGTCACATGAAAGTACAAGAATTCAAGCCAGAATGATATTGCTATGGGTTGTAATGCTTGCTGTGACAGGGAAGCCAAAGGATGCAACTGGGCTATCCACATTTTTCTTGTGGAAAAGCAGGAGGGATGAGACTTCCATGACTTGAAATAGTTCAATCTACAAGAGGGAGATGAAACGTGCTGAACAGCATTTTCATCAGCTCTAACAAAGACTGAAATCCAGTGTGAATAACAAATGAAAAGGCTTCAAAAAGTCGGGAGAGGAATGAATGCATGTTGGGGATGACACATTCATCCCAGCTGCACTATACCTGTGACCTCCCAGAGGTGACAACCCTGGAACTGCTCTGCCTGGGATGAGAAGCAGTTCTCTCCACAGCATGTATATAAACTGCCCATCATATCTGTTCACTCAAGGGGGCAGGAGAAAATACAACATCCTCTCCATTCTATCTTTAAACATTAGAAGTTGAACAACCATTGGAAAAACAAATATGTAGATCTCAGTAATTTAAAATTAACTTACTTATTGAAAAAGATTTACAGGTAGATAAACATGAAGGCTGAGATGTACCAACCAATCACAGATGTTTACAAACAGTTTATGAAATAGACTGTGATCTTGTTTAGACTTTGCATCTAAGACAAACTGCAAAGATTTTAAGGCACAAACTCTGATAAGTAGACAAATCTAACTCTTCTGTAAAGTAGCCAAGTATTTAGTTTTCAGTGACATTGCATATATAATGGCACAAGCATGAAACATATTTAGAGGCAGACAGTCAAATCTCAGTCTGTCTCTTCCTCTGATTTTAGGTCTGAGATGCTATACATAACCAGACCAACCCATAAATGTATGGCAAAAGGGCAATGATATGGGACAGTTGGCAAGTTCAAAGACAAATACAGTCTAGCAGTATTCGCTCATGTAACTGTGACTTCAGCTGAAGGTGCACCTTTACCTGAGAAACCTCCAGCAGGTCAGCTTTGTCCCCATCTAGCCCTAAGTGCTGCTTTCCCCCTTCCCCCCCCAAAAAATTAACGCCAAAATCCTGGTATCTCTTTTCCTTTTTTTTACTACTAATGTGGGGACTGTGGACCATGGTAACAACCTTATATGAAGAGAGAAATTATAGGCTTTTTCCCCAATGAAAGTGGAAAATTGTAGGGGCAAGGAGACAATATTGCAAGGAACAGGCTCTTTCTTTTCATCAACCACAATTTACAAGAGAAGATTTAGTGTATCTCTCTCTTCCTTAGACTCTGTTTATAGCCCACACTGCCAACATCTCTCCCTATGTGCTAGACTGCATCTACAACCTCAATACTAACATGGGCCTGTTCCTTTTCAAGCCGCTTGATGTGGCCCTTCAGCAGTACAAGGGGACCCTACTTACCACAACTTTTCTACTGAGACCACAACCCCATAGCTTCAGCATAACTAGGGAACACACTCCAGACATCCTCCAGGCTGCTGTGCCTTCCTACGCCATCACACAGAATCCCTCAGTAACAGCCAGCATGTGTGCACAATTATTGTTACCTCCTCCCTAAGCCACAAACAATCTCTTGCGAGGCTTTCATTCATTCCAGGGGTGAGGAGGTTTCTCTGGTCCTGCCTCCAAAGCCACCATATGTCTACACTACAGCCTATGGACTGCAAGCCTGCACACTCTGGCAGGAGGGAGGCAGGATATCACAGCAGCAAAAACCTGCTAGTCACCCCACCACATGCCATATGGCCTCTTGTTCCTGAGTGTGCTGAATCACCAAACGGTGCTAACACTTTGATTTGGAGTTGGCATGAACCAGCTGGAGACCACCTGGGAGCAGCTGCAGCAGAGCATGATGAAGCCAGTCTAGCTGAGTATCTCCATACTCTTCCTGTTCAACAGCTCATTGAGAAAGACTTGTCAGCTTGTCAGGCAAGTGTCACTCAGCCTCTGCATTGCATGCAGCCAAAAAACATTTTGCTACATGTGGACACCTGCAAGGAACTTACCCACCCAAAGGAGGGGACCACAAGTTAGGGCAATGCACTTGTCCCTCACAGAGAATGTTCCTCTCTGCAGGCTAGTCAAACCAACATTAAAACAACCTGTTCCTAATGCTCTGGGACTTTGTAATTTAATCCAAGTAACTGAAATCAGCATAGAGTCCACATAACCTGTCTTACTCCTTCTCAGTGAGAGAGTGAACTAACACTTGCATTAATTATTCACAGCATCTTCTCATGCTCACACTCCCTATCTTTTTCAAACAGATGTACAGTGGCAACAGAGTCCAGTGCAGGCAAAAGTGTGGTGATCAACTTACTGCACAAGAACTTTTCACCTTAGGAAGCCAGGGCTCAGTGAATTATGTCTCTCTCCTGAAAATTCTAATCTAAAGCCCTGCATCTGGCAACTGGCACGAGGCACAACATTGCTGTGCCACGGGGTGCCAGGAAGCAGAGGTGCTGGGATGTGTGTGGTACAACTGTCACGTGCAGCACCGAGGCTGGCAGTGCTAACTGTCGTTTCTGCCAGCCACATCCAAATAAACTCAGCCTTCATTCACATTGTCTGTCAGCCAAAACTGTATCTCAGCCCTGACGTGAGCTGAAACAATAACAAACAAGGGGACATCTGTATCTTATAACATGTGTCAAGTTAGAATCAAATCCGTAATTCCCCAAATGGAGTATGGATCTCAAACACCCTGTTATAACACCAAGACATGGACTGAGTCCACCATAATCTGCAAAAATTATACCTTTCTGTGGAGATCCATAAATATGTTACCTTTAGTCTTTTTAGCTGATCTCTTATTAGATAGTAGAATGATATTAAAGAAACAGCAAAATGTGATAAAATGTTTTTATCAGTCACCATATGATCAAACAGACAAATAGATGGCAGTGCATCTTGCACAACAAACTGAATTCTGGTAGAAAAAACAATGCAAGAACTTAAGCTTCTGAAGAGCAGCACAGCAGGACAGTTATTGAAACAATGCATCTTCAATGTGATTCATGTGTTTCTTCACAGAAAGCAAATCCTAAAATGGAAATTACGTGGCGTAAATAAAACTAAAACTAATTCAGACACTCTTAGTAACAAAAGAATGGCTTTCATATTCACTTGTAATATTATCTCCAGAGCAGATTAAGCTGCTGCACAATTATCAGTGCCCTCCTGAAACTATACCGTGAAGGTTATAGCAGATGGGCACTTGCTTTGTTCAAGTTATTCCCGTCCACATGATGCTTCCTCAGAAAGCTAAGCCATACTTTGAGCTCTCCTCAGCCCCAGAACCCACAGATTTCTGATAAACACACAGCCATAGAGAACAAATCAATACAGAGCTTAAAAGCACATCCATCTATCTTCTTGCAAGAACTGCAAACCAGAAAATATACAATTTATTTATACCTGTCCCCTTTTTTTCTCATTCCACACATAATCCAGAAGACAGCAGCTGAATTTGAACAGGAGCTGTCCCAGTCAGATAAAAAGGAATTTTTTTTTTTTTAATTTAGGTTCTGGGCTTTTTTTTGTCTGAGCAGAACTTAAGGGTTCCTTCTGAAGCCACTGTAATTTATTACAAAGTCTAAAAATAACCCTTTCTAGCAATACAGCTAATCTTTTTACTGATTTAAAATACTGAGAGAAGTTCTTACAGGAAAGGACTCTTAAAACAGATGTTCTCTCTTTAGCTTTTTTCTTAAGATATGCTGCATTTCCTTTTCCCCACCTTACTTATTTGAAGGAGCTGCTTATTTTCACAGATCACCAATGATCTGTGTACCCCATTTTGGGGCTAATCAGCCCTAATTTTATCTGCTCCCTTTCCTTGGAGCAACAGATCTGCAGCCTAAAAGCAAGCAACAGGAATTGTTACAGTTCTGTGTATTTTTACTGCAAGGGAAGACAATAGACAACCAAAACCATTACAAAGCAGCACTGCACGACAGGATTAAAGACCTTTGCAAGTCCTCCTCCTCCCTTTAATTTCTTAAGTTTCTAAAGCTATTTAATCACCATTTGAGACCAGCGTTTGCTTTTTGCTCTTCTCTGCTGTACTGAATGACCTTCTCTTTCCCCCTCTCCTCAAAGCAATTGCAAAAGCAAGCTCAGAGGTTACAACTGAATGACTGTGGACGTATGCGTTGCTAATTATTAATCCATGTTTTACCCTTTGTTTCTGATAATGTATCCAGTATCAAAATGTTGCCAAGAAAATGAACAGAATGAAGGCTGCGTGCTGATGTTAGCCTGCAGTGAAGTTTCAAAAGCTGAAAACATGTAAGCAGGCAAAATTTCCCAGAGGTAAATAGTTTATTTTCCACTCCCTACATCTAAATGCCATCCCATATCTTGTATATACATGCTTACACAAAGGGCATATTTCTTTGCCATTAAGCAATAGGGTAAATAATGGATTTAAGATATTAGATTGTGCAGTGTTTAGAAATATTCTGTATTTCCCTATTCACCAAAGCATTTCCTCTTTCAGGGAGGACGGCTGCCATCAAGGTGGGAAGCTCTCTGCAATCCTTTCAGCTGGGGAAACACCTTGTTGAGAAGAACATGATCTGATTTTCAAAGACTACACAAGTGCAGGCACAAAAACTGCTTTGGTTTACCTCTACCAGAACAGAATTGGCTGTACAAAATACTTGCCTGTAAACCAGACAACAGTATTTCAAACACAGTGTATCTGCTTCACCAGAAAAATATAAAGTGAAAAGAGAAGAAACAGGAAAATGATGCTAAGCTTGCTAAAGAGATATCTTAAGAAGTGAAATGAACACTATATGAATTATTATTCCAAAAATATGATTTATGAAGCAGGCTATATTTATGTATGCAATGGAATATTACAATTCAATGCTTTATTTTTGCTATATATTAATTATTTTACAGCACATTCATAAGTGGGGGAAGAATTACAAACCCAAATGAAAATTACTCATTGGTATGCTTCTTACCTGCTGCCATCACACTGAAAATTAATTGCTAAGAAAATAGGACTTGTCAAGGAAAGAAAATACTAGCTAGGTCACACATCAAAATGATGTTCTTAAAGGGTGAAAACCAGCATAAGTATCTTTATAAATGTAGCTAAATTCATCACATGATAGCTTACACACATGAGCCTTTGAGGGCACATAGACAAGCACTATTTTCATCAGCAATTGTCAAGTAAGGCATGTTCAAGGGACAATTTTAAGACAGCTAAATGGCACTTAAACAACAAAACTCCTATGGAAACTTATTCAGTTTACATTGTCTCCCCTCCCACCAAAATCAGGAAAGCAAATGTTAAACATAGATGTGTGTAAAATTTGGTCAAGCCTTACTGGGCAACATGTATCTCATAAATTGATGTGCCAAATCACACCAACTTCTACACTGTGAACTATGCTTGCAGCTCAGAGTGAATAAAGAAGTGGATAGTTGCAAATTTTATCCTTAACTGAAGTCTTGTAGCTGTAGACAGCAGCTACATCATAAGACCTCAAACCTTTGCATGCATCTCTCTGTTTGCTTAACCAGAACCAACTCTCAGCTGATTTTAAGAGAATTGTGATGTTTGTTTTTTGGTACATAAATCACACATCAACAGTTGCTCTAAAATAATAACTAGGTAGCTATTATTGCTGACAGAACTTGTGGTGGGTGGCTTTTTGTTGTTGTTGTTTTTGTTGCAAATAAATATATGAGAGCTTAATATACTTCAAAGTAACATAACAAAATTAAGATTATTTTATTGTAGTATAACTCAGATACCAGAGCACATTCCTGAAAAGCATGATAGAAATAGGAAGGGGTAACTTAGTGGCAGACACTGCAGCATAAAAAATAGAACTGCAGATTTTCAGTGGTATTTGTCCTTTATTTTCCTTAGGGAGCTATTGCAGGACTTGTAGACGCAGAAAAGGACTTTCAAAGCTTACTTGGACAACTGCTGATAGTCAAATTACAGCATGGACTACTAGAGCTGCAAGATATGTGAACATCCCTCTCTGTCATCTAGTCTGCTCCCTATTGCAGGGAAAGGAGTAGCATAAAAAACAGTTGAAACAAATTTCTTAGTATCACTGCCTAAACAGCAACCTTTCTTGGTCTATAACTAATGAGATTTTTGTCTCAAGCAGGAGTTGGCCTCTCACACAAGAGCTATGGAGATGAATCAAAGCTTTCAAGGTGCCTCCCCAAAATCATCTCCCTATCAGGTCAACAACATTCACAAATGCACTGCTCTTCATGTTTTTACCTCTGCGGAGAGCTTAGGGCAGCTGGCCTTGTTAAAGGACAGGTACATAAACCCTGACTCCACACCTAAGGTAACCTACAGCTGCTCTGGTGGTGCTCCCTTTATGGCTGTGCATTTTGGAGCTGGGCACTTTTTAGCTCAAATGGAAATAAACACAGCTGTGTGTGTGTGAACACCACTCCATCTCCTCCCCTCCTGAAAGATTTTACATGCGGCTGCTATGCTCAAAAAAAGCTGCAGAAACAAACATTCCCAAAAGTGCCAGATAGCAAGGCAATGTGCAAAGACAGAACCTGAATAGGTATAACATTTGGCATCAGCAACTCTTTCCTCAGAAACCAAGAAGTATTAAAGGTTTAAAAAAAAAAAAAAAAAAAAAGTGAATAAAAGAGACCGCTTTAAAGTAATCCACTTTTGCTTTATTGGCTTGGCAGCAGTGAACAGTGGCAGAAGGAATGCAACTGTGGAGAGAACATTTTGTTCATTCTCAGCAGCAGCACAGCATTTTGAGGCAAGGTGGGACAGAACAGCAGAAATCACTCCCTACAGTCTCTAGGCCTGTAAAGACACCAGCCAGTCCCTCCCGTGAGATTAGTGTGTATTTACATTGCTGCAATAACAAAATAGCATTCAAAACAACAATGATAACACACTTTAAAAAAAACCTTTAGGAATCACCACTACTCTATTCACATGAATATTATTTGTAAATATAAATTTCATCTTATTAAAAAGTGTTGATAAATACTGCAAGATAGAGCTGACTCATGATGGAAAGAAACAACTGCTGTCTAAAGAAGCAATTAATTTTCACCTGTGAAAAACTTTAAAGGCATTAGTTCCAGAAAAATAACTACTGCAGACTGAGCTTTGTTCTTTACCTAGAAATTCAACGTTATTCCATTTGCCTGTTTCTGAAGGGAGGACAGAATAAAATCAGAGACAACAAGCAGCTTGAAGATGCTTGGACGGTCCTTCAGAAACATTATTAGTTTCATCCATTCATCACACAGAGCAAAGCACTGTAGGAAAGCATGCTCAACGCACCACTGTGCTCATACACAGTATCACTCATGATGAGCATGATGGATTCTCAAGCTATTTTCTCTGCAGCACTGAGAAGCAATGGTCTTGCCAATACGAACTGCTGCTACTGAAAAGAACTCATCTTAACAAAATCCAGTTGGGCTATTAAGCACCACGCTGTCTCCAAAAATGGGACACACGCCCCACAATGCAACTGCAATCCTGCATGGAGTCACTGAGTGGCAGCTGCAGAGCTTTATTCTTTGCGTAAAGGAACTTGGAAAAACCTGTCCCCAAAGAAAAATAGCACCTCAGAGTGAGATTTCAGAATACCAAAACAGATTATTTCAGAACAAAAGATGGTTTCCACAAGAACAGAAGTTATTCCAATGTACCCCAATGGAGATCACAATTTTCAACAAAAATTGGCTTTTTTCTTTTTAAAAAAATTTCAGTTACAGAAAATGACTTCTTTAAAAAGCGTACCGTATTGCCCACTTCAGCATCCAAACAGTGATTAATGACAGTAAAAATTCACTTCTAACAATCAAACCACAACATTAAAACCTCTCTGTGAGACACTACAAAGCAATTTCTTTTTTTTATTTTCAGCTTTGACATCAAGGTATGTGGTTTCTGCTCCCTATCAGGGGAACCTACACAGTTCATTCCCAAATTTGCCAAAATCATCAGTGGGCATAGCAGTGCATACCTCTACAGAGCAACCACTAAAGGGAGAGTGGGGGAATAAACATCACACTTCTTACTATCCCTCAGGGCCAGCTGTGTTTTGCACCAGCTCATAGTTACAGCATGGGCGGAAATTTGCATTAGTGAAAAGTAGGAGGAATATATAACAGAAATAAAAGAGAAACAAATCTCCCAGAGAATGTGTTTTAATTATTTCCTGCCAACTCTCTCACACACCAACCTCTAATCCCAGATGAGATTATTTATTAATTTTATTATTTTATTGTCTATTCTTCATGTCCTAATCAGTCTTGTTCTTGATCTTGACAGATTTGTTGATTAAATGACTGTTCCTTATGTACATTACAAAATCAAAACGTGTCACAATTACTCATGGAATACTAGTGCTAGTTTTAGAAAACTTGTCAGAAAATTTCTGAGTCTCCATATAGGTGTAAAGAGGGAAAAACCTCTGCTCTTGGCAGGCCTGTACCTCCTGCCCCTGTACCACAGGTGCTGCAGCAGACCAACCAATGCAATGCAAAGGAAAACAGGATAGGGAGATATGTTTTTATGTGAATATGGAGACCTAGTCAGCTAATACCAAGATTTGAAGGAGTTGCAAGGACCCCATTTGATTTTCAAAAGGCAGGAGGAATATGCTAAAGCAGCTAGGATAGTAACACACTATGTAGCAGGTGAGCCTGCTACACTTAAACACTCCTAAAAGCCTCTGAATTTCTAACCAAATACCAATATCTGTAAGCCTCCCAAGACGCAGGGAGCAAGTTTCACAGGCAATGGTGGCTGTGCCCATACGCCTTGTGGTCTGCACCGCTACGAGTCTGCAGTGCTTTGCCTTTGCTCCTGCTGCAAGATCTCACCGCAGGGCCACTCAGAGAGTGAAAACAGCAGCAAAAAACACCCACAAGAAGACACTGCCAATTTAGTAATTGAGCAATTTATTTCCCAGACCGGCCTGCAGCACTGGGACCTGCTGAAGACAGCATGCATATGCTCCAAACCAAAGCCTGGGCTGCCCAATCCTGCCCTCCAGCCCAGCCATTTCCTTTAGCTTTGTTCCAGGGGATACGGTGAGCTGATAAACTGAAAGCTAACAGCCAGCACAAGGTATTATTATTCCCCCCATTCTGCAGAATGTCAGAGGGAATATTAACAATAGGCAAGCACAGGATGCACAAACACCCAACTTTCCCAGGCATAAGCAGTAAAATGTGAAAGCAGTGACCTGTGCCAACTGATAAGCAGCTGTTTCAGTAAATTCACAGCAGAGTTGAACCCAGGCTCAGAGGAGGTGCTGTGAGCTCCCACAAGAACACTGTGGCTGACATCGTACATATGGGTCTGTTTCTTGGTGTGTAACCCATTCTGAAAATCGTTTAACTGCCCAAAAATTGATTGAACTTCATTAAGTGAAATCAGAATTTTCAGACAAAATTTCTCCCAGATAGAGAAGTCAAAGTTGTAAACTCTTAACTTTGTTACTCACTTCCTAAGCTTGGACAACCTCTTTGGCCAAAGCATTAAAAGTAACAATCCACCCTTTCAGCTGCAGCTGCATCTAGCATTTTACAAGGTGTTAACCATTTTTCATCAAGGAGTCCAAGACTCAATACATAAAATAAGAAGATATATCTATTTTTTGCTCTACTTGGAAAATACAAATTTTTCAGCACAACTTAAACTACTAAGGGCAGAACTGGCTAAGGGCAGTGTAAAACCTGGCAGTAATACTAATCATATTTACTGACAAATGGTGAACAATCAACAGATAAAAAGACCACGGATCTCATTTCCCAGCATTATATGTCTGCTTCTTCAGGAAACTTACGTTCCTCTCAGTTCAAACTAATTTAAACAGTATGTAATCAAGACAATTTTCTAAAAACCATGCTGAGAGTACTAGGCAGAGTTTTCTTTGCAAAAACCCAGTCTTTTCCTGCAGAGGCTCCACTTCTGTAGGAGACGTCCTACCAGTGAGACACAGCTGCACAAATCAAGCTTCCTTTTGCTCCTAGTGAAGGCAGAGACATTTAAAAATTGTTCTTGTCAACAAATTCCTCTTCTCTTACTCACAGAAACACACTTGACTTCAAGCACATTCACCCCAGTGGTTGTATAATAAAAACCACTTATTACTCAATTTTCTGTAACTTTTATATTATAGCATGTATGCATTTCCATTTATCTTTGGTAGACCACAGTCTTTTCATTGGCAGAGCTAGCTCACTTTTAAGGTCATCTGTAACTCCCAACTGGAAGGAGGGGTTGAGTTTCTTGTTTGTTTGTTTAGTACCACAGTATGAAATAAAAAGCAATAATTCTTAATAAGCACACTTGGGGAAATGGTCATCCGGAAATATTCTCCTATACTGCATACAGTGCCAATAATGTCCTGGTAGAGGATATCATGAAAGAGAACCAAAACAGAAAGAAATATGTGTATTTTTAATTATTTATTTTTGCTAAAAAAAAGGAGAGGAGAAAAAGTAATGCACACGAGTTTCATTATCCTTTTCAAATACAAGACAGGCAGAGAAAACAGATGGTTTGTATGAGGTGAAAATTGAAGCATGTTTTCTCAATATTTATTTTTTAAACTTAGACACGTTGTGCAGTTTATGTACCAAACTAGCTGCATTCTCTTTACCCAGAATATCTTTCTTAACTTTTGCTCTGAAACTTGTTCCTGTTTGTTCATTTCAGAAGGTCAGCTGGACACTTAGATATAGTACACTAATCTGACCACATAGTATGTTGTAGCACTAACCTCGTCATCTATCTCAAAGCAAGGTAAGGCTAGAGTTTGGCTTATTCTATATTTAAGCAAAATCCTAGGCATTTAAAATAAATGACACAGTGTCTTTTCATGATGACAGCTGAATGAACTGTGCCTTTGTTTAAACCATAATATTAATTAGTTTAACACTTAAGCAGAAAGTGACATTATTTAAATGGCTGGAAGTCCAATTTTATTAGTAGAATGAAGGGTGACAACTTTCAGCATGGCTGTGAATTGTGGCAGAGACACATTTAAGAGGGTAGCTAAAGCAGGGGTTAGAAATCAAGCAGGTACCAGCAGAACCACAGACTAGTTCCAATTCAGCCCAGCAACCTGCAGAACCATCAGAAAGGTTAGCTGAGACTGCAGTCTTAGATGAGACGAGCTTCTTCAGCAAGAGCCTAATCTTTGTCGTGTTTTCAGTTATCTTGCACTTAGAAGAGGGCCTGTTTTCAACCACAAAGATTCCTTGGAGCAGCAAGATAAGAGTTTCAAGTCCAAGCATTAATTGTTTTACGCAGTCCTCTAGCTTTGCAACTCAGACAAAGCATAACATTTGCACAAGACATCTCTTCGTAACATCTGGGCTCCTTCTTTGCCCGCCATGTCTCCTCACAAATATACTTTAAATTACCGTCTAGGAGGTCACAGCTGTGACAGAGCACCAGCATTTTGCAAATTTTCATTCAAGGCACTGAAATGCAGACCAATCCTCAGCAGCGGCCCTTACAATCATCTAGAGAGGGCAAGTAAATGTCACTCAATTTGTTACCTCTGCTCGAAAGAAATGTGCATCTGAGTATCTAATTGCCTGTACCACAGAACAATTTCTGCCTAAGAAAATTTATATTAAGAACCTTAAAAAACAATAGACAAAGAGCAATGGACAATAAAGAATAATTACTCATTCCAATAGCATACATTTGTGAACAAACTGAGTTGTATTCATATTAAGCAATAATGCAGTGTTTTAACTAGCAGACATCTGAACGACAAAGAAAGAATATGGGTCCTGCAAATACAGAAATTAAGCTTGTTAAGTTCAGCATTATGACCATTTTTTCTAGTTAACTGACATTAAGACTCAAAATACATGAAATATATCAAAACAAAATTTATTTTATATTTAATATATTAAGAACATCGAATAAATAATTTCATTTTTCCCAAGCTGCTTGTTCTTTTCTCAGTATTTTTACAAAAACAAGGTGCATTTTTATTTGAAAGGTTTTTGTTATAGACACATATAATATTAAGTGTGCAAGCCAAGATTTATTCCTACTGTTGATTGTTTGGGTTTTTTTAATGATTATTATTTTATCTTTCATGCTTTTATCTCATACACCATAGAAAGGTGCTGCCACTTTAGTGTGAAGAGCATCTTGGTATTGGATGCCAACTTGCAATTAAAAGTTTCATAATTCTTTCCCCTAACAACTTAATTAGCTTTACCTTAAAACCCTTCTGATAGTCAGTCTCAAATCACTAATCTTGATTTCTTATTTGCATTATGTATGAGAGCTAAAGGTTATAGCACAAAACACTTGGTGAAAATACACTTTCACACAGCTAAAACAAAGTTTTGCAGAGATGCCTGTTTGGTACTTTTTCTAATTATACCTAAGGGCTAAGTTGAGTAGAACCAGAAAGCAACTTTTTTACGTAGCTCAAAATAAATGCAAGTAGATTTGCCACTGATTATCTAGACTTTCTTTCCAGGTGAAATCACTTCTCTCTTATACTAAACAGGTCTCGATGAAGGGAAAATGTGGCACCACAAACCCCACTACCTCAGAGATCCATGCCTTGGCATAAATGGCCCAGAATAGGGACCATTATTTTTCCCAGCATCCAGCAGGTTCATGACCAGGTAATCAGAGAACTTCAGATACCATGTCTCAGTTCAGGTCTGCTGTTCAATTTCTTTCAATGAAAAGTAGCACTACAGAATGTCAATAAAAGATTGCTGGTGTTTGCCAGGATTTTACCCTCACATTGGCAGTCAGGTATGGGACATGTATCCTGATTTAACTAAGTTTAGCTACTGTGTTTACTGTTTCACATGGATAGAAGGATACTCCATTTTTCTTAATTATGGCTTAATTTTGATAAAGGTTCTTCAAGATATCCAAACTTGATAACCTATTAATCCACTGTTAACCTTAGACCAGTAATGTGTAATCATACCCAATTCATTTTAGCATACTCCCAATATTTAGTAATTGTCACTTTTCATTCAGCAGAATCCTCCTCAGGTTTGTGCCTGCATGACAGCAGCAACACAACTTTAGAAGTGTTTAGAACACTCAGCCCTGCATGACCTCAGCTCTTCTGAGATATAAGATGAGAAATAAAAAGGAGAATAATGCAATCATTTGCAACTCTGAAAACTGGCACCTCCTACATAAGCTTTTCAGACCTGGAATACACGTTTTCCCCCAGAACAAATGTGTGGCAGACAAGCAACAAAAAGTGATTTTGCCATCACTAGAAAGTAATTTTTTTTTTTATGTTGAATACTTTCTATCATCAATCTTATGATTATTCTAAATAAAACAAGTTTGAACTATCCACACTGCCATCTAGTGCCAGAAGCTGGGTTGTTGGGTTGGGATTTTTTTTAAGATTAAATTGTTAGTTTTAAAGAAGTAGATTTTCAGCATGTTTCTCCCATATAAAGCAGCAAAAAAGAGAAAAAAATTGCAAAACACTTCTGCTGTATTTTCAATGACCAACAAAAATTTTCTTCTTTCATTACAACTGCAGACTATAATAGCCAAAGGTGTGAGATCAGCATTGTGAAAAAAGACTTGCTCACAGACCAAAATGAGAGTTTATTATTAAATCTGGTATTGGGAACAGAAGACGTTTTTCTGTTCCCTTTTTAATAAGCACATCAATTATACAGAAACTAGGGTGTGTCTGGGAACCTAATGAAATCCATCCAGTAACTGTCAGCCCACGGGTAAAATACACAGCCTCACCCCGAGAGGATGGCAGATGTTACAACAAAATTATTACTTGTGAGTTACACCAATCATTACACTACATCTGAAGCCAAAGCTTTTCTGGCTGTCATAGCTGTCAAAAACAAACTGCATGGGACAAGGGTTACACAGCTGCTGTGAAGGGCACAGAGGGACAGGAATGAGCAGGGTAAGGCACTGAGTGCCACCTTGGGTCAATTTCTGCCCATCTAAGGCAGGGACATGGGACACAGCCCTGGTCACTTGGTACTCTACACCCTGCCAGGGCAGGTCATCATGGGATGCCGAGGGGTCCACACCAGCTACTTAGCCACCTTTCTGGTCAGCAAGATGAGTAAAGAAGTCATATGGCCAACTAGGCATTGAGTCTGGCTGTGTCAGGCACCACTGTCTAGCACCCAGAAAAGATGCATAGTGTTAACTATGGATTGGTTCTAACCAAGGAGTTTTTGTGTCCCTAACGTTTAGCGCCCCCTATTACTATTAAAATAGTAAGTGTGGGAGCCTTCCTCTGTCCAGGAGGGGAAGTGATGGAGCTCCTCCCGAAAGTTGAGGTCAAAACTTAGTGAATAAAAAAACTCCAAGTTACCCACTACAATAGCCTGCTGGCTTTCTCCATCAGCTCATAAAGTTGATGAGGAAAATGGTAACACCTGCCTCTTGGATGATATGCCCAAGTTACATGGCATTTAAAATCCGTGATGCTTGCATTTAACTTGGGGTAAAGTGATGCCTTTGCAGGACCCTGAATGCTGTTAGTATTTTGAGTATTTCTTTATGAAAACCAAGAATGTTTGTGCACAAATTAATGCTCTCCTCTGTATGACATCAGAAAAAAAAAAAACCTGTAATAGAAAAGGAAGTCCTTAGATCAGCAGTCTGCTCACTTGTGATTTTTACTATGTGCTGAATTAGTCACAAAAAAATTATACCAGAAGATCTGGTGTCTAAATAAGCCTCCCTACTCATGGTTCTCAAGCAGGACAATAACACAGTTACATTGCTCAGTAACTCCTCGAGATCAGAGTGTTTTTATTGCTTTGAAAGAATGGCTCTCCTCAGAGTGAGCCTTCTGCATGCATTTACTTCCCACCTTGTGAATGGAGATGTTGAGAGCAGTGACCCAGTGATGCTTACCCTCAACAGCATCCCAGAAAACAACGGAAAGTTCTTTCAATTTTGTTATAAAGAAATAAGTTCCACTGCTTTACAAAAATCGCACAGGTGTGGAGTGTAAAATTTAAAAGAACCAATTTTTTGCTAACTTACTGGCACAGTCTGAAGGAGACTCTGTACTTCTACCAGATATTAGAGGGTTTCTCTGTTGTCCCTTAAAAATTGTTGGAGAACATCCCATGGAGCACATAAGCATTTGTATACCATGGAAAGTGGTTCCTTTCTGTACCACTTAGCTCATTTGCACGGCTAAACAGCTCAGAGAGTAAGATCAGCAGTCCATGGACATGCCCCAGTCTGGCACCTTTCTTTCAAGTGGAATTACAAGGCTTTTTTGCTTCATAGTAGGACAGAGTCTGCTCCCAGGGGCGTGGATTGCACTGCAGAGAAAAGTAAGCAAGTTCACAGCACAGTCAGCTGCCTGGTAAATCCTGTCACGTTTGTGACCAAAAGACTACAACTTGCTGTGTGTGGGCGAGGCTCTAATCACTTCTACCCACCCTTCTGCTGTCCTTCAGCAACAGAAAAGCTTTGTCTCGAATTGCATAGATCCATTACCTACAGCTGAGCCTTTATCCAAAAATTAAAAAAAAAACAACCTTTGTGAGCTTAGCAAAAAGTATCTTAATGACACAGCCAAAGACACCATGGTAACTAAGATGACAACATTAGTTGTCCTGAAGGCAGTCACCACTAGTTGTGCCAACTGCAGAGGCCATGGTGGTTATCACAGAATCACTAGGTTGGAAGAGACTTTCAAGGTAATCGAGTCCAACCCATGCCCTAACACCTCAACTAGACCATGGCACCAAGTGCAACATCTAGTCTTTTTTAAACACATACAGGGATGGTTACTCCACCACCTCCCCAGCCAGACAATTCCAGTACTTTATCTGTTACAGTCTCTCTCAAAGTCACAGTGGTCAGCTAGTACATTTGAATTTAGGAGACTTTACTGCATCTCTATCTGGGTCCAGTCCAGCTATAGCCTATTAGTGGCCACCAGGTCACAACCCAGGCAGATAGTACTCAGGTTACCTAGTACCAAGCAGACTTCTCAGGGACATTTTATCCTGCAAACAAATCCTACTGAAAAACTGATCAGTCATAAGGCTAGTGGGAAGGAAAATAATCTTTTGATTTGGGAGGGAGGAGGATTTGGTAATTCCTTGGCCAGCTCACCAGATTGGCAACTCAAGTCTCACCATCTGCAGGCAGAGCTGATGAGTGGTGATGCTGCTGCTGATATGGCAATTAAGAAATCAAACTTGAGCTGTGAGGAAGGAGAAGAATTTCACTGTCAGAGTTTCCTTCTCTCTCACACTAAAATGATGACTACCAAATGCTATGAAAAAAAAGCAAGTCTGTCTTAAATATGTAAAATCCCTAATCTCTGCTATTGTATGCACAAGCTGAATGAGATCTCCTTGGTTCCTGCCCCCCTCCTCCTTATTCAGTGCTAGAAATACTCAAAATACTTCAAAATTAAAGACAAAAGAAATATATCTAAAATTTATGCAATCATATTTTTACAGTTTAGCAAGACACCTTTGACAGCAGTAAGGAAAGCCAAACATTTTTCCTAGTTATTGAGCCATTAAAACAAGATTGGTAGGAAGGAGAAATAATGTATGTTACCAAATAATGTATGCTACTACATCACATTTTAAGTATTCTCTGATTTGTTTTTCAGTAATTTTTTTAAATTATGATTTGAGATAGAAAGATGCTGCCACTGTAGGGAGAAAATTTGTGTCAAAGCTCAATTGGAGTTGAAGCTGGCCAGTAATGTGGAGGACAATAAAAGGTTTTTTAAAAATACATTAACAACAAAAGGTAGTGCAGAAGTAGCATTGGCCTGTTACAGCATGAAGATGATCACCGAGAAATGAACTTCTGCTGCTCCATCTGGATCACTGTAAACCTATGGGACCTAATGGAATTCTGAGAGCATTTGAAGTGCTAGCTGATGTCAACTACAAGGCCTCTCTCAATGATTGTTGAATGGTTTTAGGAATCTGGAAAGGCCCTAATTGACTAGAAGCTACTAACATTGTCCCAGTTTCCAAGAAGGGCAAGAAGGATGAACCTGGGAACTACAGGCCTATCACACAGTCTCTGTGACTGACAAAATTTTGGAGATAACTCTGTGAGGTATTGAAAAACACCTGAAGGACATGTCATTGGTCACAGCTAAAACATGTTCATAAGGCAAAAATCCTGCTTGTCAAACTTAATTTTATTTTATGACAGGGTAATCCACATAGCTGATCAAGGGAAGATGAGTGATGTTTGAAATTCAAAAAAGTTTTTGATACTGTGTCTTACAGGATCCTTCTGGATACATCATGAGATTAGGTGAGCAACCTGGATTAGTGGCCATCCATGAGGAGTTACAGTGGATGGGGTGGCATCAGGCTGGTAACCTGGGACTAGTAAGGCTCCACCTTAAGGCAGTTCTCTTCAACATTTTCATTAATGACTTGGGTACAGAAAGGTATCAAAGGGATACTAATCAAGTTTGCTGACAATGCTAAATTGGGAAGAGCTATTGAAGGCAGAGAGGCCCAGCAGAGAGACCTAGGCAAATTGTGGGACTGGACAATCACCAATGACATGAAGTCTATAATAAAGACAAGTGCCGCATCTAGCACCTGGGACAGGGCAAGCCTGGATGTACTGACAGACCTACTTTTGTGTACTTTGGGACACAAAAGGCTTGGAGAGCAGCCCCTTGGAAACACAACACTGGGTTCTGGTCAATGGCAAGTTGCACATGAGCCAGCAGTGCCCTGGCAGCCAGGATGGCCACCCATGTCCTGGGGGCATCAGGGACAGCACGGCCAGCCAGGCAAGGGAGGGGATTGTCCTGCTGTGTTCTGAGCTGGGACAGCCTCACCTCCAGTGCTGGGGGCAGTTCTGGGTGCCTCAATAAAACAGAGATATAAAATTATTGGGGAGTGTCCAGAGGAGGGCCATGAGGGTGCTGAAGGGCCTGGAGGGGAAGCCTTTTGAGGAGCAGCTGAGCTCACTTGGTCTGTTCAGCCTGGAGGAGACTGAGGGGAGACCCCATTGCAGTTCCAGCTTCCTTGGCAGGGGAAGGGCAGGGACAGGCACTGATCCCTTCTCTGTGGTGACAGTGACAGGACCCCAGGGAATGGCCTGATGCTGTGTAAGGGGAGGCTTAGGTTGGATATCAGGAAAAGGTTCTTCACCCAGAGGGTGGCTGGGCACTGGAACAGGCTCCCCAGAGAAGGGGTCACAGCACCAAGCCTGATAGAGTCCAAGAGGCATTTGGACAACACTCAGGCCACTGAGATGACGTATCTCAGTGTTTCACATGCTCTGATTATTGGGGTGTCCTGTGCATGGCCAGGAGCTGGACTCAATGATCCTTGTGGGTACCTTCCAACTCCGGATTTTCTATGAGTTTTTGATGTGAGAGAAAATTTAAAACTTCCATAATGAAAAAGACATTAAATATGTGGTTTTAAAACTATGAACAGTTTTACAGGAAACAAATGTTTCCCAAGTTTGCAAAAATTGGGGGATGTCAGGCAGGATAAAAAGAAAAAATACAAATGAGATGCATTCACAAAACCCAAGTAGTTGATGAAACTCCTAGCCACAGGATATTATTGACTGTGCAAAAAGTCACCCATACTTAAAAACCCCAGATGGAAGAAAAATACATTGTATTTGTCCACCAAAGGCTATTGAAACCAACAAATACCTTCTTGTGGCTTAAGGCAGTGCTGGACTACAAATTGCTAGCCATTAGTGGTATATTCCAAGAATGTACTATGTGCCTACCCTGTTCTTATGTTATATTCCCTGGGCACTTTTCTCTGGTCACTGTCAGGAACAGACTGAGCCCTGTGGACTTTGACCACATCCAGTAGAGACACACCTGTATAAACAAAACAGAATAAAGTGACAGAGGGAAAGATCACAGACCATTTCAGATAATTTCTTCCACCAGTGGCGGCCTTAACGGAAGCAGTTTGAAGTGACTGTGTAATTTTGAAGTATTCAATCTTATCCTTTTATGGGCAAATGCTAAACTCTACAACTCTAGAAAGAGTCTAAGAATAATGTAGCATACCTGCATGTCTCTGAAAGCTTTCCAGACAGCTGGCTTCCTTTTTTTTCCCCCTTTTGAATCAACACTTAGCATTTCTAAACAATTTGGAACAACCTATCAAAGAAGGCACAAGCTCTGCATCCCATCTCCAGACACATGCCAAAACTTATCCATAATTGCTAACTAAATTTCAAAGGCATGGAAATATTTTACTAGCTCTCCATCAGGTTGTGCAAGTGTCCACTGACAGACCTTGTTTGTGGGAGTGTTGTTCATCTACCAATAGGGCATTTTGTTCAGGAATGCCTAACATAAACCACACATTTGAGAGAAACCTGGCAAATCTATGAATTATCACAGACTAGGAAATAAAGAATCTTTTCACTCCCACAGCAAGCTGTGCTGATTTTTCTGAAATGGAGAGAAAAATCTGTGCACCTTTCTAATTATAATGATTTATTTATATACACACTATGTTATGAAAAAACAGAGTTTGCAAAGGAGGCCATCCTGTGAACAGAGACCAAGAACATCCTCCAGGGCATACTCATGCAGATTTTCACTGATATTACCAGATAGCTGAGTCCTAAAGCAGCCTGGGTCTTGAGAAAAACAGAGATGCCTGCTGCCAAACTGCTGAGGCTGTTCACCCTCCTCACGACTGTTACATAGACTCCTGGGAACTTCTGAAGGTTTCTTTGTTCATTCTTGGCTTTTCTTCACTCTAAGTTTTATATCTTGATGATTATTTCATGCAACACCTTCTTCTCTGCTGAGCTACATACTGTATAGCACCAGGATTTTCAGCAAGGGAAGGGCAGAGCCCTAAATAAAGGACAGCCAAGTCTCTGGAGCAGTTTTTGCCCAGAATACACTAACACTTAAAAAGCAAAGCCTTTGATATATTTTTTTTTTAAATGTTCACACATGCTTACCATGAACATGCATAAATCCCAAATGCATCACCTGCCATCTACTGGCAGAGAGGCAGCAGACTTGTATGCACAGAATTCATGGTTCTCACTCAGGCATCAGTTGTGTCCTCTTCACAAATGCCATGGATGAATCTCTGGGTTTCAGTAACTGCACTTACTGTACAGACCTATGAATTCCATCTCTGCTCACCTTTCTGCCCAGCTCACTCCATGTGGTTTCTGTACTAGGAAACAAGGAGACTAGCAGGAGACTGATAAATGAGTCATCCAAACACTTTGTACTAATAAACTAATAAGACTAATACTCTTATATATGATATTGAAACCAATGAAGAATGATTTGTATAGTATTAACACTCTGCAGTATTAACTCGTTTTTTTTAAACAATCCAATGGAGACTAGATTAAGAACAATACTGGTTTTTCACGTTGGTCAAAATTGTCAGTTCTGCAAAGCATGTGACAGCTAATAGATCAATTCATGTACAGTATCTTCCTAGGGGATCTGAAGACTCATTTAGCATATTTTGGAAAACTGACCAAGGACACTCCATCGTATAGAACAAACACAGCCATGTGTTGTGGAAAACCCTAAAGAGCTAGAAGGAAGCAAGTGGATCACCCTGGGTGCTGGGTGGGTAATATCATGTAGAGACAATGCTGCTGAGTGTCACAGCATAAGCTACGCCCCACTTCAGCCAAAGAAGGCCTATGGAGAGAACTGCATTCAGAGAGACATGGCAAGTACTGCACAGGAACAAACACTCTGGTCAGGCTTCCAGACCTGTTCTGCAGGCAAGCGCACAAGGGGACTCTAGGATGACATGTGATTCCAAGTGCAAGAGGATTCTAGGATGACATGTGATTCCATGTCTCCAGCAAACAGCTGCCACGCTCACTGGAGACATGCCTTTGTTCAGAGCACAGGAGACACAAGGAATTAAGGGAGGCATTGAAGTTCCATGGTGGCGCCAGCTCTGATGCCACACAGGTGTGCTGGAGAGGGCTTTGCCTAACTCCTGGGATGGGATCCAGGCTGCTCAGATGCTCCTGGACTGAGGGCAGATACTACAGCGTACCTCTGATTTCCTTCAGGTTCAAGTGTATATGTCTCAGTGACCCACAAATAATGCCAAAGTCCACCCACTCCCCTCTTCCCCCTAGAAAGAGCATTTTTGGCAGCATCGATGTGGATGACTTAGAATCCCCTGGGAACTGTATCACTGTATATCACTGCCTTAAATGTTTTCATTGTGAAGTGAACCATGCTTTGGAAACCTTAAAGCCAAGTTTCAAAACTTGTGATTGTTTTGGAAGCAAGTTTTGCTTTTATGCATAAATACCATGAAACAATAGAAAGACTGACAGAATTCATCAAGATGCCAATATACACAAATAGAGATAATGCTTATACGCAACTTTTAACCTTCTCATTATTCAAAATTTGGACATGCAAATATACATGCAAAAACCTAATAAATGAAAAAAATCCCAGCAAAAACAACATGGAGATTTCCCTCTTATCTGTTGTTGCTGTCATCTAAAACCTACAACAGCTCTGCCAAAATAATTCTCTTTATTAAGGACAGAGTCTGTAGAAAACACAAAAGAAACCAGGAGTTTCAATCACCCAAGCACATAAGACCTGCCAAACTGTCTTGCCTATTTAGGCAGTTTAGACTAATTTTCCCATGATCCATGTTTGCCTGAAGTTTTTGGTTTCATTCCTAGGTTACATGCATCTAGTGACAGGCCTGTAATGGAGATTTATGAAAATGCTTCCAAGCATGAAGTACTGCACTGTTGGGATTAACATAAAAATTCTCTTAACATAAGAACATTCCTCCAGTGAAATAGTTGTTGATTACTAACCTTAATGACTGAAGCTATGTAACAAACTCTTAATTTACTTCCATATAGCCACAAATATCATATATGTAGAGCATTGAATAAGGACAGAGTAGCCAAGCAGTCTTGCAGAAATGATACCATTTTGACAGAGCTCTCTAGAATGTCCTCTTGTGTGTACTGTCACAGAAGACGCATGTGGAATCGTGCACACCAGACCTGATATAAACTGTGTATGTTGGCTAAAATAAAAGCACCAGTTAAATTTATCTGCATACTGTCTCTTGGAAAGGCACCAAACTCCACAATAAATAACATTATTCCTTGTAGCTTTGCCACTGATATGTGATTCTTAGTATCTCATGTTTTTTAAATCTTATCTCCTCCCTTAGAGAAACCCAAGCCAGCAGCCCTACTTTCCTTCAGAAAGCTATTTGATACAAGTGGACCAAAAGGAAAAAAGGGCCCCATTTCCTCAGCAACCTCCCCTTCAAAAAGTGAGGCCTGTGCACTGGCACAGGTGAGTTGCTTAGAGAATCACCACCTCTGCTCCCTAGACAAGGCAGAGCAGGCAGCAAGGCATCCCTTTGCAGCTAGCCAGCAGCAGTAACTCCAGAGTCCTGCACACACCTCAGCACACCTTGCTGGCTGTGGAAAGAAGAAGTCTTTCCAGCCCTGCAACTCTGCCTGAGTCTGGTGGCCCCCTGGGTGCCTTTATACAAGATAATCAGGCAGAAGAACAGTCAGATCCACTGCCTCCTATGTCTTGTGCCTATCCTTTAAGATGACAGCAAGGAACCAACAGGAAATCTGTGCTCCACCTCCCTTCACTGTGCCCCCAGAAATTTGTTTGTCCTGCTTGCAGTTCAGGGTCAAGGCAAGTCAGTGCTTCCAAGGCTTCTCCCTGGGATTGCACAGATATCCAAACAGTGGAGGGCTCTGGAAGATAAAGAAATAAAGCCTGTGGCTGTGCTGCATTGCTGCAGCCTCAGGAAGCAGAGAACTCTCGCATACAGCCATTATCTGACTTGCCTTGTCTCACAAATCTTCAGAGCAGTACCTGTGGCAGTGCCCCACAGTTCTGTGACAGGCAGTTTCAGCAGTGTACCCTTTGCATGGAAGACAGCATCTAAAGACCAGTCTAGCCATCAGGCATAAACCATGTAACTATCCTTGTGGTAATTCCAACATTTTTGAATTGCAATTCTTATATTCCAGGATTAACGGCCCAAAGAATGAAATGGGTACAATAATGAAATTAGTACACTCAGGGGTTGTTCTGGCATGTCCACAAAGGTGTGAATATCACCTGCTCTCTCATTGTTATACCAGATTTTCGTTTAAAGAACAAGCAAGAAAGCAGCAGCAGAATTTTACAGCAGCCTTGCTCTATCTGGGAGGGAGTCATAAAGAACTTTTCTTACCTTTTCAGTTTCTAATGCAAAGGACATTTTTCATAATGAAACAGCATAATCATTTTGCAGTGCCTTGTAACAGACAATAATGCTACTTCTACCTTATCTCACTTGTGGAGCCTGCAACAGAATATTTTACAACAACAGAAGTAAGCAGAGATGGGACAGCATTTGCCGAGCTATTCAGGATAACAAAACCCACCAGCTTTTGAGAGGGTCTAAATATATGGCCTCTTGATTTGTTATAACTGTCTTACAGGACACAAAGACAGCTAATGCCTTTTAAAATTAGCCTCCATGTAGTCGAAAATGTATTTTCCATAACCGAGAGCCACCTAATGGACACTGCCTGCCACATCTGCCCCAAGCACAATTCCAGGCCTTAAAATCATCTGTCTAGAACACATATAGGATAGCACTCTCCTCCTACAGAGCTGTTACTTGGTTCACGACTTTGGGAACTATGACACTTCAAAATCTCCTGAATTCCACAACAACGCACCATTTTGAAAAGCAGACTCACACAGATTAAGTGACAAAAGCATATGAATAGTTTCCTGCAAAGAAGTTGATTTTCTGCCTAAATATGCACATTTTTATATGCAGTGTGTTAGATTCAAGAACAAAATCTCTTGCCTCCCAAAAGAATAGGGAAAGCAATCAGAATATAGATATACTCATCAGGCTATTAGTATCTCAGATAGAGATGCCTGAAAAGCCTGTGCAGGTATTCTAGCTTTCCTTGATCACACAGGAGTAAAGAAGATCACAGATGCCCAAGATTATCAGCAGTCTGAAGAATAACAGCTTTTATTTGTTACGGTAACTGAACAAGAGTCTGTACCCATGCTCTTTGACATGTCTGAAGGTCATTTCTCTAAGCGATTACTTTTATGGACTGAAGCATTAACAGCTACTGTCTCCTGAAATGAAACTGAGTAATTCTACATTTCACTCTTCATTGCTTAAAAATCAAATGGACTTTTGCAACTGCACACTGAAACCCAGCACTCAATATTTCCCTGAATTCCCCTGTGTGAAAAAAAACCAAACCCAAACCCCCAACCTAACAGTGGACATCAAAACAGAAAACAATTAAGGTAAATTAGCACTGTCATGATGTTCTGTCCTATTTATTACCCAGTTTCTCCCTCTAAGTCTTAATTGATTCATTTCACAAACATGGTAGAAATCTTTCTTTTGTCAGGTTAGTTTTCTGAGCAGCATGCTGAATTAGCACTGCTCACTATCCAAACTGTACATTTATCTTCCTCTCCCTGTCTTTCCAGGGAAATACTGTCCTACCTTGACTCAAACTAGGAAACCTCTCCAGCTAAAGAACCTGCTGGAGGACAGTCTGCAGTATGCTGAACTCACACACATACTTTCTTTTTCCATTTTCCCTAAAGAAAAATATTTTCGTAGCATTCCTGTCTTCCTGTGACATCTGTCCAGCCCAGTCTGTGCCTTCCAAAACCACAGTACAATACAAACATGTACTGTCTGCACTCAGACCAAAAATATGACTCTAAAAAGCATGCTAAATATTTGCAGGGGGAAGCAAGGCCACTCTGGTTTTAAAGTCCAGTGCTAAAGAAAGCTGTATGTTTTATAACCTCAGTAACTATGAGGTTGTCAGAAGGGTAGGACACACAACTGCTAGGTCTCATTGATAAGCTCAAGAACACAAACAGCCTTGCAAGAACTATCACTGGCCATCTGCTGAGGTACTGCCACCTGAGGTCACTCACCGAAGAGCTCACAGCCGAGGCTGATAGGTGCTGCCCTGTTTCTGCAGCACACGGGGCCGAGGAAGCTCACTAAACCCCGGCATGACAATGTGAAGGGACAACTCCACACATTAACAATTTTGTAAAAAAAATATACTAAATGCTAAATGCCAGAAAATTGCTTAAAGCCTGCATCTCTTCCTTTCCTGCGCATGTTTTGTGCAGCAAAATTAATGGTAAAATACAACTATTGAATCAGAATGCTGTTCTAAAGCACTCAGTGGAGAAAATACAAGGAAGACAGATTACAGAATATGCAGGCAAAACTGAGGAAAATTATTACAGAACACAAAAGAATTCTTTTATTTTTCCATTTCTTTTCTCTCATGATGAGAGAGGACCCATCTGCAGCAAAACAACAAATAAAATCTTCTGCAAAGTTCTCATGTTAGTAGTGAAGCTAGTTTTGCTTTTCCAGTTATTCATTCCTCTAGTGCCACCATAGTATTTATTGAGGTTTACAAACAAAAACAACTGTAGGCTGTACAGATTAACTGAGCATCAACACATTTCCAACTATAAACTATTTTTAACCACATCATTACTAAACAGAAACTCTCACAACTTACATTTGGGATTTACAAACTAGTGACAAACTGAACAGCTTTCATAATTTTAAATACCTTTTTTTTATTTTTCCTGTTCTTCCCTAGCCTGATGAGAGACCGTTTTTCCCTGTTTGAGGAGGAGTCTTAGTCACAGCTAAAAATTCATACAAAGGACAGCATCATCTCTGTTTTGATAAACTTTACTTTTTCTTAAAAACCAAAAAACTTAAAACGTACTCCATCTACCTCAATAGAATATCAATCTATTTCTCCAGGTTTGTCTGAAAATTGTTCTACCAAGTAAAAGGCAGGGGAAAACCCCATAAAAATAATTTTTATCAAAAATTAGGAGGAAGGCTAGAAGTCACTTCTGAGACACAGAATGATACCCTAGGAACTACATTTAACTGGTTTTTCCCCATTAAAAAATAGTAGACTGGGAGATAAGCACATGATAAGAAAGAGGTGTGGTATAGTCCTTGATTCGAAGGGTGAGGGTCTTCAGAAGGAATGGGTGGTAGTATCTTTGAAATGGGTCTTAATGTCTCTACCAACCTCAAATTGCAAGTTTGTTACAGAACCCAGACAGATCAACTCTTGAACTTCAGGGTAACAGACAAATGGGTTCACAGAGAGTCTATTCCAGGACCCAGACAGCCTGAACTTCTGAACCTTGGGGTAAAATGACAGGCTCAAGGGGACATATGGGGCAGGCAGTTTGGGAAGGCTGTATAGATTAAGTGAAAAAAGCACATGAATATTTTCCTGCAAAACTATTGTTTATAGTATAGTATATACTATATATACTATATGTTATTATATATATATACTATAGGGGTATTATGAGGTACCCCTACTACCTCAGCCAATGGGGAAATGAAGAAGGAAACATGTGGCCGGGAGTTTAGGATAAAAGGATGCAGTGCCCTCTCAAACACCGAGGATGAAGTCCCCACTAAGTCCCCGCGGGCATGTGCCCCAGAGGACTCTCTCCCTTTATTCAAAAATTGCTGCTCACGTCTGTCTCCTTCATGGGCATTGGCTTTTCACAGCAGGAATTTCTGCACATATGAAATAGGTCATAATCTGTTAATTTAGATTAAAATGCTATGAAAGAATGTTAACTTTCAGATCCTTCATCTCTTTCCTTCTGGGCCTCCTTATTGGACTAGTTCTGAGATATTTTGTGCATTCTATTTCAAGTACTGTAAATATCCTCAAGTTTCCCAGAAGACTGGTTTTCCACTATGATGTATACACCATTACAAGCTTTACACTGCATCAAAAAACTTCACAAATGGAACTGTATTTGGGCTTGTGGTTCTCTCTTAAGTCCTGTTATCTCTTATACATCCTCCTATCCCCTTCTTCCAGACTCTCACATTGTCCAATTATGTGCTCCTGTCTGTATTATTATTTTTTTCTGTAAGAAGTGCACATACATTTGGAGACCAAGGCTCAGGGTAAAGTTCTCTGAGTAACAACTGCTGTGGTCAGCTCGTATCTGACTTAAATGAATCATCCGTCCATCACTCTCAAAAAGCCTTTTAAGAAGTGCCCTACCTAAGAGCAGAAGACCTTGTAGTACTGTGTTAGGCAACTCTTAATCACCTACACAAGAGGAAGCACAAAAGTCAACCTCTGAAGCTCTTTACAGCTGAAACAATTGCTTTCAAAATCTGGGATTAGAGCTTTTGTTGCTCAATGCATTAGCAACCTTGAAACAAAAACCAAAACCAAAACAAAACAAACAAAAAACCGCAAAATCAACCAACCAAAAGAAAGCAGCTGTTGGGGGTTGGGTTGATTTCTTATAGAATTTTTTCCCAGAAGTTGCTAAAGAGCTAATGGCTGGGTGCTTTTCGGTACTTATGGGTGCTCAGGAACAAACAAAGGAAGCAGCTACACAGAGACATTGATTCCACTTCGCTCAGGGCAGTTTTTTTTCTGCTCTGGGGGGACGGCCAGGGCTGCTCGTCTCGGCGAGGCAGAGAGCTCTCACTTTTTCCCTTCACCTCGAACTCCGTCGGACCACCGGTCTCTTCGTGTGTCCCCCGGGATTTTGGGAACCCGTTTCCTCCCTGCCCTGCACCCACGGTTTCTTCAGTTCTGCTCGAGGTCTCCCCACGCTGTTTCTACAGCCCCTGCCAGCCGGGACACTTTTTTTCCAACAGCTCCAGCCACTGTGAACCCTCGGAATTATCTCACCCTCCTAAAGCTGCCGCTAGCCTATTTGCTTGTGACGGTACTGAGGGGGGTGGGGGGGGGGGGTGTTACCAGAGGAAGAACTGTGACTGACTTGTTGTTTTGGTTTTTTTTTTGTTTTTTTTTTCCCCTCCTCTAGTTCTGTTTGTTGTCAATATTGTAATTATTGTTAATGTACCTTGTTGGACTAACTAGTAAAGAACTGTTATTCCTACCCTCCTTATCGTTGCCTAAGGCCTCTCTTTCAATTTTGGAATTATAACAAACCCCAAGGGAAGTTTCCCTTTTCTTTGGTCCCTGTCTTTTTCAAACCAAGACAGCAGCCCATCTCTAAAGCACTTGCAGAAATCTTTACGTAATTTACATCACAAGACACTTGTTCAAAAAACACTTTTTCAGAAAATACTTGCTCAAAAAACACTGTAAAGGCAGGTTAGCACCACTGCTAATGCTGAGCTAGCATGAGCTAATTACTCTTCTAAATTACTCTTCTCCTGAGAAGCAAACATGATAAAGAAGAGGTGGTCATGGCTGCAGAAAGAATCATCTTCTCTCTCAACTCCTTCAGACCAGCTTACTGCCAGTATATATCCCTAAGTTCTCCTGTGTTTATAAAAGTACTTACCTTTGCCTTCAAAATTCCTTGAACTTCTGTGCTGGTTTTTTCCTAGGTGTCAAAAAGAAAACCTATATCCAAAACAGTTCAAACAATTACTCATTGACCAGTGATAGATCATAAATTGTTTCAGATACCTAGCAAAGGACACAATGCCCTAATATCCCCCCTTCTTTTTAACACAAAGAAAAGCTGGTTTACAATGTACAAAAGGAGATTTCCATTTTAAATACATTACTGATCCCTACTTCTGTGCATTTTCAAATAAAAGAGAAGCCCAGCTAGCCATCCTCAACAAAGGCACACTGCTGTGCATTTAAACCTGTGATTACCTGCTTAGTCTGATCACAGTCACGACTAAAAGGAATGTTACGGGCAAAATGCACAGCCAAAAGTTAAATAAATACAGACACATAAAATAATGAGATGCATACTTCTGCTGTAAAGTTACGTTAATCAAGCCAAACTCCTCCCAAACTGAAATGCCATCAATAACCGATTTTGAAAGGCAGTCACCTGGATTCTCTTTAAAACATCGTGAATCTTTCTGAAACATGCCGCCTTTTTTTTTTTTTTTTCTTTTTTTTTTTTTTTTTTCTTTTTTTTTTTTTTTTTTAAGCCCAGGGAGCTAGGACTTGAAGAAAAACGAAGGGAGCCATTAACCTGAAGTGATATAACAGAGAGACAAGTTCAGGGTAGTAGCATTTCTCACAAATGAGAGGTAACCTAGCAAAAAATACTTTCCTCTTTCCTACAGTTTCTAATTTGGCCAGAACAACCCATCCTTCACTGAGGACAGATTTAAAATAAGATCTCCTGCTACTCTGTTGAATTTGGCACAGGAACTCTTTTACCCTTTGGGAATCATGGACATTTTCCAGCAATGGAATGGAAAATGTATTTTTCACCAACCCTTTTAAAGTTATTCTGAGATTTAAAAATTGGTTCAGAGAAACCATCAATGCAACATTACTGGTTTACTTATCAGGGAATTAACTGTAAGGCTTTTGACGAATATTTCAACATAGTAACTATCAGTCTTTTAAAAAAAACTCAAGGACAAATTTTCCTTTTACATCCCAGGAACTGCCAACAACATTCAGCTAAAATAACTCCTAAGTGCCTGTGCCCAGATTTGTCTTGTATGTTGATGACATTGTTAGCATCTGAAACTTCATTTGGATCTTCGGGAAGCAACAACATGCATCTTTATTTGCACCCCTCTTTATCATGGAAGATAATTTATAGTTGCTGTTACACCTCTACTGAGACTGCTGTGGAAGCAAGGCAACAAAAGATGCCAAAACATTCAAGGCCAAGGCAAAGAAAACAGAAAAAACTGGAATAAAACACGAAATCACTTGTGATTTCACTCCAAAATAAACAACAAGCTCCTTAAAGTGGTATGTACATCAGAATTGTGGGGGGGGAAATTCCTTGGGTATAAGACTATAAGACACATTAAGCCCAGTCATTCATGGTGTACCTTTAAAATGGTGTTCTTCAGCCTATTCTTCCTCTTGAAACCTCACATGCCAACACCGCCTTTGCTACAGGCACCCTACAGAAAGCCTTCAGGAATACAATAGGTCTAGCACAAAAATAAAACAGCAGAAACAAAACTGCATTTTTATAGCTCGGTTTTCCTTGTGCACAAGAGTGTCCCAGTTTAAACCAGAAGAAGGAAAGGCGAAGAACCTTGAAGAACAGCTGAAGATCACACTGGATCCAAATCTTATTTACTCACTTTTCTATTTCATAGCAAGTTTCAGGCATAAGAAAACAGATCATGTTTCAGATACTTACAGCTTGCAGTGAGGCAACACATAACCACTCATTCAATTATTTTGTAATTAGACAGAGGTGCAATCATTTTCCCAGACAACATAACTCAGTTTTTCCCTACCTAGCAATTCTTCTGCCATATCTAACAGAGTTTTGTTTATACTGCATCGAGCTTAGATGTGTTTGCTTTGATGTATACTGGAAAAATCAGTGCTGCCATCCCCTAGCACCTCATTAAGAGCAGCACAAACGGGAGAAGGAAAAGGGGAATAGGAGGAAAACACAAGAGCAACCTGCAGCTCTGTGTTCTGTACACATAGAAGAGGAGTAACGTACCTTGACTACCACACTGTATGGAAATTGCATGAACATTACCAGCCAAAATAGTTGTTGGGAGAAGAAGGGTTAAAAAGCGCTCTGCATTTTGCAGAGGGTCTCATCAAGTTCTCTGTGGAAAGACCATTAACAATGTTTTAGAAGGACAAAACACAATTAGTTATCAGGGTTACAGACATTAGGCAATGACATAGCTCTACTTAAAGCATGTTTTGCTGAGAATTCATTACTTTTACAGCTGAAAGTTCTCAGCAAATTCAGTAAGAATCAGTTTCTGTCAGTGCAGAGGCTCAGAGCAGATATCTACACTGTTGACACAGTAATTTGTCAGAATCAGGGGGTAATTCAGTGTACTCCTCATCTCTTTCAAATTAGTGGAGGACAATATAGTGCAACAACAAAAAGGAAAAATGATATTTTGTCCACAACGATGCCTCTGTGATTCAGAGAACAAGTGTGTCCTGCAGCCTGGCTGGTTGAGGTAATAGAAGCACAAGGCACCTGTGTTAGAACCAACACAGGTGCTGTACTAATAATCAAACCTGGAAGAGGCCTCTGAAGTTTGTCTCAGCCAAACAAGCTTAATACATTTTTTTGTAGCAAGAGAGGGGAAAGCAGTTTTCTTTCCCTTATAGTAGGGCATACTGCAACTTGTCAGAGACACAGCACTTAGCACTGCTCCTGGGTGAGGATGGATGCATTGACACATAATTACTCTCCTGCCCTGTGCTTTTAGTTTTAGGCAGTGTCTTTCAAAAATAATTGAAAGATTCCCTCCTCCTCTCCCCACCCCCCTGGTTAATTCCTATACTGCAAAGAAAAAAAAAAAACAAAAAAAACATCCTTTGTCAATGCATTTGAAAAGGAATAGGAAATACTACCTTAAAAGTAACAGAAGATTTTCAGAACTCTTCACAAGTCACGGGCCTCACTTTTTCCCTACCACTTTTTCATTTATACTGATGACTAGGAAAAGGCTCTGGTTTTCCTCAGAAAAACTAAGCTTTTCATATTTTATTTACTTGGTTTGAAATCAACTGCTTTTAGGTCCTTTTGCATCACACCATTCCTGCAACATCTGTAGCTATCACTGTATTTTAAGCATGGGCCTGTGGAGATCAGTCATGTGAAGCTCATCTCTTACCACCTCATCTATCCACCTTCCTCCACAATGGCCCTCCAAGGACAAGAACTTCGGATGGCAGCAAGCAACACTCAGTTGCACATACGATGCACACTAACATTTCTGATCTAGGTAACTTTCCAAACGCCACTCAGCTTTCTGGACCAAGGCATACCTTGTTAGTATGAAGAAAATAAATGTCAAATTGCATTAAAGTTCTTTTGTGTTTGTCAGACTACTGATTGACTTCCGGGGGGGTAAATGAAGAGGTCTGAATAAGACCATCCATGCACTGCCTGAAGAGTGTGCAGATGTGAAGGAGAATACAACCCCATTGTACTCTGGAGTATTTCCTTATCTGACAGTTTTTCATTACAGTAGCTTCTAACAATGTCAGTGAAAAATGCTCTTTTAAACAAACAACAGGAACAAAAGATTTTCAAAATTGTATTTCACTACCAAAGTATACTTGTTTCCAGAAGAAATTACACACACACTCTCATACTCCCAGTCTGTCTAAACAGAATTGTAGCGACATGGCTGAAGCCTTGCCCTTCTCTAAAACAATACAGCTGCACAGCTGCTCCAAAACCAAAATCACAGGCAAGCCAATCTCCACTGTTTGTATTTTCTGTATGATCAAACCAAAGGTATTCTCTTCAACCAGCACAGAATTTTTAGATGACTATGTAATATCTGAATTGTGTAAGTATTTAAACTTACAAAAATTTGCCACTTCAACTTATCAAACCTTATCACATATCTACCAGATGACCTGTGGAAAAAATCTCCTGTGCCTCTTCTCCATGACAGCTTTCCAAGCAAGCCACAAAATTATTGATGCTGAATATCAAAATAACCTTCTTCAAGAGTTGAAGCTTTCATTTAAATATTCACAGCCTCAAGACTGCTTTAAGATAAATGATTTCATATTAACAGTAAAGGAGCCAGATTTACACAGTCAGTAAGAATTCATAAGTTTTGCATTTTAGTCACTCATTGCCAGTGTATTTGATTTACTCCACAATTCCCATCAGAAAATGAAAAAGTTTTGAAGAATGAGTCATTCTCAATGTAAATCTCTAGCAAGCCTCTGTCAGTCATGTTAGTCCTTTTACCAATTTTTTTTTCTGCCTTTTGATTGAAACAACACAACAAGTTTAATGACTATATTGCTTAATGACTTCTAGCTTTAAAAGACTGCAAATATTTGGAAAGGTGAACTAATACATACCATTCCATGGAATAAAAGAAGCCATTATAAACAACAGCATAACTTGCAAATTTCCTACCCTGAAGGAAAAAAGTAAAAATCTGTAGAGGTCTGAGAGGTCTAGAGTTTCTACCAATGGATATGTATCTACAAACATAAGAGGGAAATAAAATTTCGTAATTCTAATACAGTATTTCCTTGGCACAAATTGTACATTCCCTGGGATGTATTACAATCATATTACAATAACAGCTCTGGGAAGCTACCATTCCAAAAATTATACCTTAAAAAGAAGAGTCAGTGCTGGACATCTGTTGGGAAGACCAAGCCCCTTGTAGTTTTGCTGGCAAGTTATTTGTTTTACTTGCATATTTATTAATTTCCAGTTTTCAGCAGTTCATTGTACCTTCATTCAACTACAGGGAAAGAACTGTTTAGTTTACAGCACAGTTTTATATGCAAATTATATTCAGTAGAGTCTCTACTCATCATAAGTGTCAACAGGAAAAAAGGTGTGACAGATTTAAGGCTTGAGATTTTTTCATAAACTTTGAAGGAACACTGAAATTACAAAGCACTCTGAACTCACTGTAAAGCATTTTCTCTGAGCATGTGCCAAATGAAGTATATTAAAGCATTTTTTCTTCTAAATGTACTGTGAGACTTTATGCTCCATTTTCTATTTCTAAATATTCAATGATCATAATAATCATCAGGACTTTGGAAAGTCCTGTCTTCAGTAGGGAGTCAAACTTACTTAGCTCCCCCTGAACTTAAGTTTGTTTCTACTCTGTGAAAATATTCCCATTACATGTAGTAACACTGGAGACAAAGCAAGTTTTCAAGCCCATACAAATCAAATTCAAAAAACTCAAGAGTTCAAAATGAAGAGATATTTTACTGCCAATAGAAGGAGGAAAAGTCTTAACAAATCAGCCAGTTGTTGCACTAACAACATCAAATAAAGAAATTGTAGAGCTTATTCTACCCTTTATCAATAATGCATGGCTGTGCACAGACAATTTATAGCTGTTTTCCATCACTGGGTATTGTGCAGTACTAAATTAAGTTGACAAAATTCAAGGACAGTCCACCCACACAGCTACTGTGAGCCAGCCAGACCACTTTGAATAAACATTTTAAAGGCATGAAGTGAGTTTTATTAGCATGCTGAGACACGGTTCCTAGTGGACAAAGCACCTCCTTTGAAAAAATAAAAGTACCTTTAGCAGAAAGAAAGATGGAGTTGCTCTTTTGCCTTACATGTAGAGAAACAGCAAAAGGGGAAATAAAAAAATATACAGGTATCAGCTCAAAGCCCTGAATTTGTTAAGATCAAAACAAGAGATTTTACTTTCTATACTAGAAACTGATTGTCATTCTCAGAAAATCTTCACAATTGCTGAATTGGTGTCAGGTTCTGACTGCAAAAGAACTAAAACCCAAAAATGTTTTAGCAGGATATTTTTTTACATTTAGGTTGTTCCAAAGATTAATAAACTTATTTTTTTAATCCTTCACAAAAGAAAAAAAAAACAGACAAACCTTTCATCAATATAAAGAACGAGTTACTGTACTGAAATAGCTCAGCAGCATTTAGTGCCAGTAAAAAGGTGAGGGGTGGGGTCCCTTCCACAGACCAACTTCACCATGGTAATGGTATGGCACAAGTTGGTTGCTCTTGGTCAGTAGCACCACTTCCAAACACAGTGGTCCCAGCACCTGGATGCCTGAAGTACAAGTAAGCATCAAGGAACCCAGAACCATCAAGGAGCACACGTCCTGGCCAGCAGCATAGGATGCAGACAGAAGATCTGCACATCCAACGGTTTTACCTGGACACTGCTCCAGCAGTGACCAATGTGCAGGTGGGGCTCCACCTGGGCCCTTCTCAGCTTGGTTTGAGACAGGGAGTCAGGTGCAGCCAGTCATAAGATGGTTGGCAGCACCAGCAGGAGGTGGGTCTGGGTCACACTGCAGACTTCTACTGCTGTTTTTTTTACAGTCAGGCTGCACAGCTGGCTTCCCTCTAGAAACTGGCAAGCATGAGGTGACATGGTGACAAGCTTTTCATACCCAGAGTACCACTGCAGGTGGGACCCTCCAGGTCTTTCAGGCAGCTGGCATAACAAGATGACACGGAAAAAAATCCATCTGAACAATGTGGGAAGATGGAAGCTGTAACACAGCACGGCTGGGCAGCTTGATGGCCTTGTGACATATTTAAGCACAACCACAAATAAGGGGAGGAAGGATGAAAGAACCAGAGCTTAAGCCAAAACTGTTTTAAGTTAGCCAAGTGGAAATACCTGGTCAAATAAAATAAGTGATTGTATTTAATTGTGCAGGTGTTGAGAGAAGAAAATCAACTCTTTTGGATTTGAGTAAAGCTTAACTTTTTGGTATTTGGATTTGAGTAAAGCTTAACTGCACTTACAATACACATATTTTCTCAAATCACATCTCCTTTGTGCATGAAGATATATCAGGGACCTTTGAAGCCAACTAATCAATGTGTAAAACTCCAATTTGGCTTCTCCAGCAAGCACAGATGACTCAGAAAGGCCAGATTTCAAGAAAAACAGATTTTCAAGATAAGAAAACCTACAGCTTAAGGATCAGCTAAGTAAAGTGACTGTTGAGCATTTGTATTTCAACCAATTTGTATTTTAATCTGTCAGAAGTACAAGACTTCCTTCATAACATTGGTTGCTGTTTTGACTTTTCTCCCTCTTAAATAGGCTGAGTTTCTGCTGTGAAAAATGAAAATGCTGGTTTTAGTCAGATGATATTGCAGTAAAACCTTTTTACTAAAATCAAAGTTAAATCAAGACTTCAATAGGACACAGCTTTGAGAAACCCCAGGCAATCCCAATGAACCAATCATGGTGTTATAACTGGAAATTAATTTTAATAAGTCTGTTGGTAACCTCTCATTGCCGAAGTCTGTGATCCTATTAGAAGTTCAGTGCTTTAATGGAAGCACAGGGATCACATTCAGTGAAGTTCAGAAACAGACAAAATGCTCTTGGGCCCTCTCCATGGAGTGAATCACATGAGTGAGATGCTGGCTTTGTAACACAGGCAAAAAGCACTGAGGTGTCCATATTAGTATTTCAAGGTATCAGTATCTGTACAAATGCAAAAATGCCTTGAGCACAATGAAAAGCTGTGTTACATGCCATCATACCACATCCAGTTTTCAAATACTGTGTTTTGTGGAGAGAAATTAGGCCCACTTCTCCAAAGACTTGCTAAATTAGTAACCCTGCCTGTACTGACATTAAATTGGTAGCACATCTTCATGCTGATGGCCATTGCCAGTCCTGCCAGTTCTCCCCTGCTCTCTGCAGCTGCCCAGCACTCCTGACACAACAGGACAGCTCACCATGCCACTCCATGTAGAGACAAGCAAAGATACATACAAACCTATGTAACTTGGAGGGTACCTGAATTCAGAGCACCTGAAAAGGATGTATCTTCATCCTGTTCCTCTCCATATCCATGGCCTTGTGACAAGAGCTGACACTGTCCACCTCTCAGTGACTGCACCTTGTGCTCCTGCGTACTTTCTGAGGCAGTCAGAAGTCATCCCTATTGTCAGCTCTCTGAGAGCAGACACAAGTCTGCTCTGGATTTTCCATCCTTTCTGCAATCATACTCTTTCTCATTCTCTCCACGTATGTTTACTTAAAGCACCCTTCCCTCAATTCCCACCCCGTACCTTGCAAGGCCACCCACTGCACCCTCTGGACACACAGGCTGTGAGTACACAACATTACTGGCACCTGCTGCAGCACATTGGCAAGGCTGAGGGTCTGCAAAGGCAACCTGAGAGCCCCTCTGGGCATATATGCACACATTTCCTTCACTTAGAAACCATGTTTGGCTGACCGTGTCCACTTCTACAACCAGGACATGGCTGCAGCAGATCGCCACACAGGAACTGCAACCAGCCTAGTCACAGCAACAGTAAGTTTCCTTATTTTGCCTGTTCTAGGCATCTCTCCTTCTGTATCAAAACACTTCTTTTCCCCCAGAAATAAAAACAAACAAACAAACAAAAAAACCCCACAAACCACAAAAACAACAACAACAAAAAATCCATGCACAAATGCTTTTCCTGGTAAAAGCATAATCTCCAGAAGAGAGAGTCCAGGTACACCCAAGTAAAGAACAGCATCCTGCAAGGAGGAATAGACACTGCTGTATTAGCAAGAGGCAAGGGCCAATCCAAAATGTGCTGGTGTGAGGCCTGTAGAGGAAATGCACTCAGGCTTCCCAATCATGGCAGCTTGTCTACTGCAGAACCCTCTGCCTCCTTTCTGAACTGCTTTTGCACAACAGAGCCAGAGAGTCAGTGGGGTCTGGGTGTCTCCAGCTATATACACAGAGACCTCCTTCCATTCTAAATGGCAAGCTCACAGAGCAATGAAAAATAGCAGGAGATTTGCTTTTCCACACTCACTAAGTTTCAAAATTTGATGAAAACCAGCTGATGTCCCCATGTCTTTGGAATCACTAGACTCAGGAGCCCTTTACCTGACCCATAAGCTGGCAGCAGTTCAAATTCACATCTGTAAGCACCAGATTTACTGCACACTCAAAAGCCAAACAAGCTCTCCAGACTCAAAAGTCAAACAAAGCTGTCCCCACTGTTTGTTTGTGCTCTGATTAAAGCTACAAAAGCAGAACAAGAAAAGCAGTTAGCCATCCTAAGTAATCAGAACTGTCAAGAGACTAAATCCTTCCTCTTCAAAAGAGAGGTTCAGTTTTGGTTGTGTCTTACCACTCATCCAACTCTGCAGCACACTGCAGTGCATGTAATAAGGTGGGCAGGCAGTGACACTCTAAATGAAAACATGATTCAGCTGCCATTTCAAACAGCAGCTGTCAAACTTGAGGCAATTCAGGAGCCAGTAGAAAAGAGCCTTTACTTATCTGGATTTCTTTTCTTAGAGCTTTCATTCAGTCCATCCATTTGGTGTTGCTCTTAACCTGATCTTCGCACGAGACAAAAAGAAATCCACATTACCCTGTCTTGCTAGGGTACTTACACCCAGTCACTGGTCTCTATAACAACTCTGCAGCAGCAAGAGACCATGCTGCTCACTGGGCACAGCATGAACATGGTTCTGACTGACTGTCAGTCTGCTATGTGGCTGGTCTGCTGTGCTGCTGAGAAAATGCAGCAGCACTACAGTTCAGCTAACAATGCAGCCATGTATCCAAAAAGATACATAGAAAACATTAGTAAGTAATGAAAAATCACAGCAGCAACTCTAGTCAAAGCAGAATGGTCACTTTTCTAGCTCAAGTCATGTTTAGCTTCATAGCTTTATTTTTTCTGATAGAGAATTGATCTCATCATGGCATTCCACAGGGACTGAAGACCACTACTACTACTAAATAATTCTAAGGAACAGATAGAAGAACTAAGGCATGCAAATAGAAAGATATACAAGCACTTAAGAGTGCAGAGTTGGGGATTTAGGAAAAGAAAATAGTTTCTGCATGAATGTTTTTGCAAATTGCATGGATTTTTTCTTACTGAAGTCAGGGGATTAGCTTATAACCAAGAAATACTGATAGCTGGGTCCAATACAGGACTTTTGGTTCATGTAGTTTTGTGTTGATTTTGACTAGGGTGGAGTTCATTTTCCTCACAATAGCTGATAAAAAGCTATGCTTTAGATTTGTGCTTGTAACAGGATTGATAACACATGGACATTTTAGTTATTGTTGAGTTCATGCATAGTGACAAGGCCTTGTTTGTTCCTCATACCACACCATCAACAAGAAGTCTGGGGATGCACAAGGAATTGTGAGGGAACACAACCAGGGATAAATGACATGGGATTAACACAATCTGGGATAGATGACCCCAGATGACCAAAGGGATATTCCAGACCATGTGGCATCACGCACAGCATATGAACAGGGAAGAAAGAAGAGGGAATATTTGTCTTCCCAAGTCACCATTAGGCCTGGCTTTCCTGCAACGGCTGAACACCTGCCTGCTCATGGGAAGTGGTGAATTAATTCCTTGTTTTGCTTTGCTTCCATATTAAACTGTCTTTGCGTAATGTACAAGTTTTTCACTCTTCTGATTCTCTCCCCTGTCCCACTGGTGAGTGAGCAAGTGGATGTATTGGACTACACCACAGTAAGTTGATTAGAGACAAAGAGGTGGGGCTAGGACAGCTTGTAGGATGATGTCTGTCTTCTTCCCTCTGCCCTGGCAAAAGAAATAGTATCTTACCTTATAAGACTGTAACAGAAATGGTAGTATCTACTTTCCTTTAGGCCTTTCTAAACATCAGAAATAATACAGCAGATTCAGCTAATTCAACATGTCAGCATTTGACAGCACATTCAGGAACCAGAGTCAACCTACAAGAAGAGAAATTAAAAGCACCAATTAGTCATGGCATATGTTGTGCAATATATCTTGTACTTGAAACTGCTGATGCCTGGTAGAGCCATGCTGCTGAACAATAAAGAAATTATAACAAAAATGAAAGGCTAAGTTTTTTTTTGTTTCCAAGGTGAAATGCTCAAGCACATTTTGCCTACAGCTCCATGGGGAAAAAGCATGCATCTTGCAATAGCTGTGTCACCCTGCCCTGCCTTCCCAATTTAAATCTTTGTTCAAACAACAGTCCATGTGAATGCACAAAAACAAAGCTCCAGCCATGTCAGGATACACCAGCCACACCAGTTGCGGAAACACAGCAGTAAATGTAACCTGGATTGGTTTGAACTGTGAAATGCATCAGAAGCCCATGGGAGCTAAATATTAGCACGGTATAAGCACAGATCTTGATGTAAGTAAAAGACACATGGAGGTACTTTACAAACTTTAGGAAAAGAAGAAACATTTACAGATGGACTTGGCTTATTTCCCTGGACAGGCTTTTCTCAGAATTTTCATCTTGAAAGCACTCAACCCACACTCAGTAAAGACACTCCAGCAGAGTTCATGCCTGCACTACTATGGCACATAAGGCAGCTCTCTTCCTCCACAGCAATTCAGTAAAGAGGTTCCACCACTAAGGTTAAGATACTTGTTTTTCAGCTCCAACCCATTTGGTCTGTTTAATCCCCGCAATGAGCAAACTTGCCAAGACTAGAGGTTCATCCACACACATACAACAGGGTTCCTTACACTGAGATATCCTGCCTCACAGCCACTCACAAGTACAGCTACAAGTGTCAGGTACACCCTAAGGCAGTGCTGATGTGAAACAGCTGCTCCATGATGCCACTTTGACATTTGACAGTTATGGAGTGATGGGCCAGCAGAAAAACTTATCTGGATCTGGTGCAGTTACCCAAGAGAGTTTTAAAGGTTATTTTCAGGTAAAAGACACTTCTTATCATCCGAGTACTTCCTAAACTGTACAACATAAGTGTTGGTACAAACATAGAGTGACCTCTGTCCCAGTTTGTCAAATTACAGAAATAGGGGCTTAATGGAGTGCAAGCAAATCACACCAGGTAAAAATTACAGTTTTTATTATAGATTAATAAAAAACCTACCATTGAAAGCATGTCACAGGCCAATGTGTCTACGCAGACCAATATATTGTTCTAATCCTACACTGTTTACAAGTACTTAAAAGAACCTGCTAAGGGTTAATTACCTTCATAAACTAAAATAAAAAGAAGCATTTGAAGGCAAACTACAAGGGTCCAGGTCTTTGGGAGGAGTGGAAGGAGAAACTAAGTTGTTAAAAAAAACAGAAATTCAAAAGCCCCAAGCTTAGATGAGCTTTAAATTAGTATTCAGTGTTCTTAAGTTACTCTAAAGAAATTCCTTGGCAGTCAAGTTCTTCTCCCCTCCTCTTTCTAACACTTTCTCAATACATTTACCTTTACTTGTAGCTATTTATGAAAAATATGAATGTTTTATACAGCAAGTTGCCTACTCATGATACCTGAAAAATACCTTTCTTAAAGTGAGGATATATTCTAAGCTGATTGCAAACATCTCCATTTATATAGTAATAAAGACTGCAATTGTATAAGGGAACTTGAGATTATAGGAAACAAATTATATCCTTAAAGATCTATATTCACAGATTATAGGACGTACCACAATCATTGCTTTTCTCTATAACCTCCTCCACTACACTTCTGTATAAAGCAGTACAGCATTTTCCAGATGTTCAACCAATAGTTACATACCCTGGGCCACTGTTCAAGGACACAAAAACCTGACTTTCAAAACCCTGCTGCTATGTGCCCCCATATGGAGTCAAGATCATTCATGTATTTCTCATGGGTTAATTTTTTTCCTAGAGATATCACATTTTTCTCATTGTGGCACAGCTGGCATTAACTCCCTACCAGGTACGTGCTGTAGTTTATCTGAAGGGAGTTGATGGCCCCACCAGTTCCAAATCAGCCTGAAAAAACACAGTAACTGTCTGTGCAACACTGAAGACTACAACCAGGACATGGCTTGAGCACCAAGATGAATTAGTAACAACACTGGAGAAATTGCTCCTTTTTGTCAAAGAGGACTGATGGAAAGTCACAAATTCTTCGGGAGCTAAGACTTATCGCACCTGACTGTTTTCCACACCAGATGGAAAGAATGCTTCAGTTTCACTTTTTACCCCAAACAAATCACAGCATGCATGTGTACACAATCATCTGACTCCTACACATCCAAGCATGACCAAAATGAAAAACAGTACACCGTATACCCACTTTTTCCCCTTAAGGGGAGAACAAACCACACCTAACAGGTATTAATAAAAACACCAAACATTAGAAAACATTCTGTTACAATGGGTATTTAAAAAAATATACAGAACACTAAGCAAAATTTTAATCTGTACAAAATGGAGATATGTAATGGTTATATGTATCTCACATATAAAAGTAAATGTTCTTCTCAATTGCCTCACAAACGGCAATTTCATTTCATTTCCAGCCAGAAAGTTTACTAAGTGATTAACATAACTGAGTATTAAGCACAAAGAAAGAAAAGTAGAAATGAAAACAAACTTGGTCAAACAGTTAAGCGGAGATACTGAATATACAATGGGAGTCCATTTACTGATAAAGTTGTATTTTTTACATAAAGTTTTAACCTTCTTAACATTTTAGATTTAAGCTAAACTTGCTATGTAACAGATATTCCTTCAAGTCCCAAAGACATGGTGTAAATTTTTAACAAAGGTACACATGTTTCACAGCATATTTCACTAGCCTGACAAGTTCCCTACAGATTGGTAACACATGTATTCCATCTTCTCTCCTTTTCCATTCTAACACTGCTCATCACCTCCGCCCACACGCCCCTCCAACACACACTTCCCTCCAGCAGACAGCAGCCTGATTCACTTATCTGAAGAGGAATTTATGCTGGCCTGAAAAAACACCAGCCCCCTCACATGTAAGGACATGCCTGGACAGCTTATTGAGATATGCCTCAGATGTGGTGTCCAACAAGCACTGCTAAGTCAGCTAGAGATGTCCTGTGTAGCCCCAGAGGGGTAGTTCGTTACATTCTCAGTGTGAAGGAGACATTATTTTAAAATAAATTAGAATGTAACATTTTCAGTGGTGAAGGCACTATATCCTGGTGAACATGTTCTACATTTTGGGACAGAAAGCCTCTAAGAAGTCAAAAGCACTATTCAGCCTTGGTACATTTCACTGACAGAAGTTCTCATAATTACTAAAGGAAATAACTAAGGCCATGTCTGGGTGGCACAAAGCACCATGCTAATTACTGCTTCAGAGACACTAATTAATCCAGGCAGGGCAGCACAGTAAGATGACTGCTCTGCCTCAGCTGATATACTGCCATTTGGATACCTGCCTCCCACCCCAAGCAGTCTCTTTCACATGAAAGAGTCTTACAGGAAAGATAAGCCCTCCACAGAGGGGTGTCTCCTCTCAGAAACAGTGAGTTTTATTGAATTCTACGATCTTCAGCCCACGATACTGAGCTGTACACTGCACCAATTCTTGACAAACAGTAAAATAATTGACAAGCAATTATTGAGCATCCTTAGCTGCTAGGAGAGGGTTTACCTACAGACAGTCTCCTAGGCTCCAGAAGAAAAAGTCCAGGCCAGCATCTCAGAGGAGCTATGAGTAATGATAATGGTGATTGTCTGGCAATCAGCTGCAGGAATTTTCACCACATTTTAACAAACACATTTAAAGCAGACCAAGGAGATACCCTGTAGCACTAGTATAAATGTTCTCCATTTAGTAAGCTCCAAATAGCAGGTAATGGTGTGGTTATTAGCAGGGTAGAAGTTAAATTGTTGCCAAAAAGAGACTCGGTTTTCAACTTTCTGCAGATAAAGCAAGTCCTGGGCTAAAGCCAGGACACTTTATCTACTGTACCTGATGCCACCTCTTGGTACCGAGACATGGTCTTCACGTACTGCAAATGGACTTTGATCTTCATTTGACTTGTTAAAACAGATACAGTAAGGAATAATGTACTCAGCAGTAGCTTAAAGCACCTGCCCCAATAGGAACTGGTTTTTGAACAGCCAGAGAACAATAGGGAAGGGGAACAACTGATACACAATAAGACCCACAGCAGAACACAGCCTCATATCCATCCACATGAAGAATGAAAAGACACATCAGGGTCATTCCCCATGGCACAAACAAACCAAAGTCAGGGAAGTGTTCTACTGCCATGCAGAACAGACAATTTCAAATTCTGAAGAGCCCTTATCCAGTTCCCTCTTTCTCCTCCCAACAAATACATGTTAAAAAACTAGTAATTTCCATTCTTATGGCCTCTCTCCACAGACACATCCCTTCTGCAAAACACAGTCCCATGAATTTAGGATTTACTTAAGTGAGATGGCTCACATTGCAGGTAAATAGGATACACCAGCTCAGCTAGAAGCTGGCAGGCAAGGCTGGCTTCTCACGTGTCTGTCAGTTCTGCACAGAGGTCACAGCACAAGGAAGGGCAGCTTTACCTTGGGTTTGTACCATAGTGTTCAGAAGTTGGTGACTGGTTTCAACATGAAGGCTATTTCTTGTGCCAAAAGCACAGGGACAACTCTGCCTAACAGAGTGCATTGCCTTGAGACAGAGAGAAATCTCATGATTAAACAGTATCAAGAGTCCTTGAGATTTTCATGGTCTCAGCAGAAAGGACAAATACTCAAATAAGTCTGCCAGATGCAGCACAGATGAATAAAACACTATAAAAAGCGTAATAATTCACTCATGAGAAATTAAATTGCATTTGATAAATAGGTATTAAAGTAGCAGTTTTCACACTTACTTTCACACTTAACAAATACTTCAGCTCACAAAAAATAGAAAGGTGTCATAAAAGACACATTTGCTACCCAACCCATTTCAAAAATATTCACTAATGTTGTCAAAACATATGGTGCACATCTGAGTTTAACACTGCCTAATAAAAGGCTCTCTCCTTCAAAACACTTTTTTTTAACCCAAAGGCTGTCTGTGAATTGTATACAGTAAAAATGACAAGATAGGTGAACACTGCAATCCCCAAATAACAAAAACTAGTCAGGATGATGACAAAACCCAGCAAGCCATACGAATGTGTGCTGATTCTTAATAGCTTTAGCTGTCACATTAGGTGAAGTTAGCTCAGCATTCAGTGGACACTCAGAGGTCAGATTCCTGTTCCACTCCCTCCTCCAGAACCTTCCTTACAGAAACTGTGGAGCTCACACTGGGCTTTGTGAGGGAAGACCTTTGTTTGATAGGACAAACAATATCATGACACAACCACCACCTCAATGAAGTCTTCAGCTGCCAGACAGAGATCTGAGTCTTAACCAGAAATGGGCACAGTTCTGAAAAGAAACAAACACCCACTCCAACAACCAAGGCTGCTGCCAGAGATGAAACCTCACTGACAGTGCTAGAATCTACCCAGAATTTTCTTTTCTCCCATCTGCAGGGAGATTTCTACTCTTGGACTTTACCTATAGAGGGATTCACACCCAGTGACTGAGAAGATAAAGTCATTAACACACCACCAAGATTTGTTTGTGAGGAGTTTTTTTTCCACACATGCCCATGTGCAGGCAGATGTAATTTTTTGTCTCTGACTGCACAACTAAGCTACCAAATCTTAGCCCAGACTTAAAAACAAAGTATTTTCTATGGCTCTAAAGCAAGATGTGTTTTATAAGGCCAGTTTATATGGGATATTTGATGTTAGGCAAGGAATGGAGGGAGAAGAGGGCATCGCAACAGAAGCACTGGTGTGAAGTTACTTAAAAAAGTGGTTTAAGAAGGAAGGGAAACTGGAAAGACCCTCAGCTACCTATCTTCTCCTTTTAACTTTCCTCCATACACCAATTATATCCTGTACTACATCTCTTATCCAGTTATATCCTTTGCTTGTTTACATCACCATATCAGAAAACACTGCTGATAAGCAGCAACAGACATGGTGAATCTACACTTGCTTTGTTAAGGCAAGCAGAGAGCTGAAAAGGGCATGAAGGTATTTCTTTTGTCTTGCAATGAAAAGGAGCTGCAAAGGCAGGGAATGATACTGAAAGGAATCATAAAACACTATCATGCTTGCCTTGTTCCCAGGTGAGACAGACTCTCACCTGTCAATGAGACGCATGATGCTCCTGAGAAGAGCCACTTGCTTACTCCTCTGGTCCCATGTCAGCTGGACAAGCAGAAGAAGGGAGGGAAGTGGGTCTGGAAGCTTTTAAAAGGCAGAAGATAGTTCACTAAATATCTTAACCTTTAAAATTCAGTTAAAGATACAGAATTGATAGATATTTCCAGATCTGAAACACTAATAAACTTTATGATTCCAAAAAATGTTTAGTTGCTAGATTTCAAGGGATTAAAGCAAGTATCTAAAAACTCCTCTTTGTGCTCTTTCCCTATCCTCACAGAATATGAAAACATTTCCCAGATGTCAGTCATCACTGCACATCTTCATGGGTGTAACACAGATATAGCTAACAATAGGCAGCTGGTCTGCTCTAGAAGCACGTCCAGAACCTGCATCTTAGGAAATTCTGTCACTCACATACCCATCTCCATATCTATGCCTGAAGGCTGAAGCTCCCCTTACTTAGGGGCAGGAAACATCCTGAGACTTCGAGTCAGAATGAAAATCAACAACAGAGCTCTCATCTTCCTCTGGCACCAGGAGAAACCTGGACCAGGCCACTTCTTTGCAGATCGGTCTTTCCATATGCATGTTACCTAGCTGCCTCTAGGAATTTTCAAGTGGATCTTACAACCATCTTCCTAGTGAAGGATATATTCTAAAGTTTATATTCCTAATTTGGAAGGAATTTTGGGAGGGCTGTAGTAGACTAGCATTCAAAATCCGGCACTGTCTGTGAATAATCCTCAACACTTTACAAACTCCTGGTAATAGCTCGGTAGAAGTTATGACACTGAACCAAGATGAGAGAAAATATCTCCATCATATTTTCAGCCCAAAGCTCTAAAAACACAATGAATTTGTGAACCCCAAGCTGCACAGTGTTGTTGGGTGGCATGCTCCTCACTGCAGCAGACTGAAGGAAGAAGGGTCCTCAAGAGTCAGGTATCGCTGAGGGCCATTGTCATGGCAATACTGTTTCCCTTGTGCAAAAAGAAAAAAAGCACATACGTCAGCTGACTCATCAGATGTTCTGACCCTATTACTTGAAGAAGAGCTAAAAAAAAGGTCATTGTGGATTTACCTTCTGTGAAGCACACTAACCCAGAGTAACTATTCTATGGTCTTATGCCTTCAAGAGCATAGTGTTTCAGACAAAACAGTAAATCAGACACTTTCGATGAGAGATAGAAAGTAGGTAGACTTTAGACTAGATAGAAAGGTAGACAAGAAAAAGCATTTCCAAGGATTCAATGACCAGGAAAATTAAATAACCAAATATATGGCCTCCAAGGGAAAGGAAAGATTATCCCTCAGAGTTTCACCACCAGCTCTGAACATAACTTCTTTCCCCAATTAAACTTCAAACCAAATCATGGTCAGTGTCCCTAAGAAACAAAGCATTTTGTCCTAGTATAAGGAAGACAAGGGGAGGACAAGCAGGACACAGGCAGTTCTGGTCAGGATGTCCTCTTCTGAAACTTTCCAGGGCTTGCATATTCAGCAATGGCATTGATCAGGAACTCTACTAAAGGCAGCATACACAAATGGCAATATTTTTGGAATTCCAAAATTGTTTGGCTTGGAAGGGATATTAAAGATATCTAGTTCCAACCCCACTGCCATGGGCAGGGACACCTTTCACTATACCATCTTGCTCCAAGCTCCATCCAGCCAGACTCTGAACATTTCCAGGGATGGGGCATCCACAACTTTTCTAGTCAATATGTTTCGGTGTCTCACCACCCTCACAGTAAAGAAATTTTTCCTAATATCTGTTCTAAACCTACCTTCTTTCAGTTTTAATCCATTTCCCCCCGTCCTGTCACTACAGCTCTTGTAAAAAGTCCCCCCCCCATCTTTCTTGGATGTTTCCTTCAAATACTGAAAAGCAACACTTAGGTCACCCTGAAGCCTTCTGTTTTCCAGGCTGAATAACCCCAATTCTTTCAGCTTTCCCTCACAGGACAGGTGTTCCATCCTTCTACCATTTTTGTGGCCTCCTCTGTTTTCCCTCCAACATCTCCATGTCCTCCCTGTGCTGTGCCCCCAGAGCTGATGCAGCCCTGCAGGTGGGGTCTCAGCAGAGCAGAGGGGCAGAATCCCCTCCCTGGCCCTGCTGCCCACGCTGCTCTGGGTGCAGCCCAGGACATGTTTGGCTCTCTGGGCTGGGAGTGCCATGGCTGGACCATGTCCAACCTCTCCTGGACCAATATTCCTATCCTTTCTGCCAAAAAATAAGTAGTGAGACTCTTACAATATTAAAACACTCTCTCTCCACATACAGAACACCACCACCTCTCTCCAAAACCTTAACCACTAGATTTTCATGCTCTAGCTCATAGACATTAAAGCTGTAGTCTAACAACAACCTTTCAAAGTAGATTGGGGAAAACACACGTCTGCACAGTGTGATTATAACTGCATGTTTCTCCGGAACCGCTAAAAAATGTCACCTACATGCAAAAGTTCCATCTACCCACACAGTGCATAAAACATGAAGGTCACTAAGCAATGTGAACCTCAACCAATTCTGCCTGTGAAGTTGCAAGCTCTCATTTGCAAGGGCAGCCAGCAAAAGGCAGGGGAGGGAGAGCAATGAATGGAAAAGCAGATGAAAAACTCAGCGCAAGGTTTGCAACGCTTAGTGTGTTTGCAGGTACCCCAGGTCACCATGGATGAAAATCACCAATTTGTCATCCCACCACCACTTCTGCTGAGCAGAATCTGACTCGTGTGGGACTGTCTGGGTTGCTGCAGCAGTTTGCAAACACACACACACACACAGAGGCTTTAATACTCCTTCGACATGAAGTACTGCTATTCAAAAATTAATCACCAATTCAAGCCACAAGTTCTTTCCCATTTAGATATATTTTTAATACTCCATTAGATTTTAAATCCAAAACCTACTCAGTGATACAAACCTGATCTGATTTCACTATTTCCTGAAAGAGAAAAAAAAAAGTATTAAAAACTTACAGGGCTGTTAGTCCACTGTTTCTCTCTGGCACACGGTACATTATTTAACTGCAATGCCTGAAACAGTAACTTGACCTCTCTGGGAAGGTAGGCGGTATTATTCAAGCTGAAACACTAGAAACATGCATAATTACAGTGGGTATTTGCCACACATTCTTTCATCCATAAACCAATATGAATGGAAAAGTCACACTGACACTCCAGGCCTGGATCACATCCCAATCATCAATTATGAAGATTTTTCATGAGGTCTCAGGAGAACAAAATTTCTTCAGGCCAAAGAAATTTTCTCTGGACTTAAATGTGTATATGTTACCAAGATAAAATGTCAGTGTTGCCAACTCAAAGCCAAGACTTCAGCAGGCTAAACCATGAATTTTGAGCTTTCTAACCCACCACTGACAATACTGTAATTTTGTTTTCCTTCAACCCCATAAATCCACTGCATTCATTTATGTGGCACTTCTGAGGATGCCTGCTGTAGCACCAACCACATCCCATCATTCATCTTCCATTCATTCCTGCAGGGTGATGTCTCATATACCTGTGTGCCTGCCTGCCCCTCAGCAAACCCAAGGACCTGTGGCAGATTCAGACCATCCATAGGGCTGGGTGGGATAAAAACCCTTTGCAGGTAAACAGGCAGATGAAGCATGAAGAAAAGAGACCATGCTTGTTGTTCCTGACTCCAAAGGCATCCACAGCTCACATCATGGCTGTCTATGCTTATGGCAGTTCCCCCTTCACACCAAGCATACTGAGTGTCCTCTGCATATAGCCTTGTCCTCCCTTCAAGGATTAAGCAGCATTCACCTTTCAAGTTCTGGGTGGGAGAACCACAGAAAAATGAAATGCTGCAAGCCAATATTCACAGCTGGAGCTGTGAAATATACAACATTTTCAGTACTTTTAAGGCTTTCAGTACTTTTTAAGGCTAACAATAAAAAATGCTATTTTTTCTGAAGAGGGAGAAATGCTGTTCACAAGACAGAAGAACTGCACACACATGTCAAATAACAATCTTCTCTAGGTAAGTTCTCATGTTCCTCAAAATCAAGACCTAGCTGCACTCCTGACCAAGTGAGATGCGGCCATATCTATAGCTGTACTGAATTGCCCCTGAACTTATTTTGATACCAACATCTACATGTTGGTGCTGTGAGCAGCTGACCTGACTAACCCCTTGTTACACAATGGAACTTCCAGCGTTCTTGATTCATCCCATTTCACTCTTGGTGCTTGGCACAAACATATGTGGAATAATAGGTATTCATTTCAGCTAATTCCCCAGGCATTAGAAACAATGCATGCATCTGGAATACTGTTCCAGCAAAGATACATCAATAACTCTAGAATCATTTTTCTGTTTTGTTTTTCAAACAGTCCAGGTCCCTGCATCACTTGTTCATCATTACATGTTTCTAAAAATTTGAAAATCACAGCAATGCACACAGTGAAGCATCTCTTGATATTTTAAGTCAAATTTTGTAGTATCAACAATGTGTTTTCCCTTTACACAGGATAAGCATGTGTGTCAGGGAATACAGGTTGCCACAGTAACCTCACAGAAAGTAAAACTTCAGGACAGTATTTTTCACATGTATTTGAAATCTCAAGATATGAAAATTGGTCAGTATTAAGTTATTTTGACCATATAACCAGAACTTGCTGGAGACTTTTTTTGTAAGTTTAAATATGTTTTTGTAAACAATGGTTTATGCAGAGTGTAAAACCTGTGTTCTTACATACATGTGAAAAATGTGGACAGCTTTATTTTGAAGATTCTCTCCCTCTTTCACATGAACTATAGAAGAATTAAAAGACAGAGCAACCATCTTAATCCACACCTAAAACATCTAGTCAAAAAGTCTGAGGTATGCAATGAAAATGCTAAAAGTCAAACAGAAGTGGCTTGTGGTAGAGAGGGAACAGAACAAAGATCTGAGATTGCATCAAATGATGGTTGCAATCATTTAACTGCCACTGTTTAAGAGCAGGAATTTCTCCAATCTGTTTCAGTATTTGCTATTCCAGTAAACACAAATAAAGTGTAAAGTCAACATTATAGTTTCAGGATTCCAGTTTAGAAGTAGTTTGATAACAACCCTCCCCAAATCATTCTCCTGGGAAACAGTTGCTAGAGAAAGAGCTAAATAAGACTTGTCACTTGAGCTGTCTCTCCTGCTTTTTACAGAAAATCTGGACAAATAGCTTATCCATGCATAAACCTAGGGGCCTTTCACAAATATTTTGTATTCCACAGCAAGCTTAGGCACATTGCATAAACATCTGGAGTACGCACTAGAAACATGAACGCCTCCCTGCTCTGCCCTGCAGCGAGTGTTTTCGTGACACTTTCATCAGCAATGACAGAAAGAAAACAGTATTATTGTGGGCTTCCACCCAAAAAAATGTTGTCATGTATAGCCTGTCTGTATGCACACAAGAATTTGGGGTAAAAGGAAGGAGGGGTAATTCAGGTGTATAAACAAGTTTTCCAGTCTTCCTTCTCAGTACTTAAGTTCTGAGAGAAAGAAGGAAAGAAAGAGCCTTGTATCATTATTAGAAGAGAGAGTATTTCCAGAGTGATTGGAGACTAAAGTGCTTTGTGGGGAAAGAGCAGTGAAAACAGATACATCCATATTTTCCCTGCAGGTACAGCCTGGTTTGGAAGTGCCCTTAGCATACAGAAGTTAAGACAAAGACAAGTCATCCTGAAATATTCTGGCACCACCCCAGACCAAGAGCACAGAAAACCACAGACACTGTACGAAAAAGGGGCACCTACAAAACGTCCCTGCTCTGTTGACCATGCCAGGGCCCATGACCAATAAGCCAATTGCTCACGATACATTACAGCACATACTTCGATACCACATTTCACAGTGTAGCTGGATTGGAACCACGAATCTACTTGCTCTGGGAGCCAGTCTATATATAAGGAGAGAAAGGCACACAGGTCTCTCTAGCTTGCTTTCCCCAAAGTCCTAGAACAGCAATATCTGTGCCTTCAGTTTCACTGCAATTTTGCAGGCACCTCTGCAGTCTACCAAGACTAATCCTTGAACAATTTTTTGTGTATTTATCTTCAAACCTGTAGAGCTCTACCTTACCATACATTTTAAAAACTGCATAATAGGGGCAGTTTAACTATCTGAAAATATTACCAGGGAAACAAAGTCTCTCTTTGCTGCTACTCCACAGGAGAGCACTGAAGGCTTCTGGTAAGAAAGACAAAAGCAATAGCAAACAACCAGTGATAAACTACCTTTCACATTTTACTCCAAGGAGTAGTAATTAGTCATTTAATAATACACAAAATCCATGCATGTGTTAAACATGAAAGAAGCTGTCCTGAGAGCTAGCTGTTCTGAGATCACATTTCAAAGCAGTGCAGTATCATTCTGTTAATCTTCTGGGAAAACCAGCATGGATATTCTGCTGCAATGTAATTAAGGCAGGAATTCCAGCCCCTCCATTGTGACCTTCGAAGAAACCCCAGGGGGTCAAGAGTAGTAGCTTGTACCCTGCTACAGTGCTAATATAGCTGTAGTATAAACAAAAAACCTCTGGCAACAATAATACCAACAAGTTTCAGGGAGGGGAAGGGAGGTACATGTAGATACACTCAAAGATACACTGCCACAAACCAGCTTCTACCACAACCATAAGTGAAAAGCTGTTTTTCTAAAGGTAGTTGCAGAAATTTCATGTTTATTGTGTAGGTGGAAAAAGGTTGACATATTTACTTTCATGTTTTATTCTCAATAAATATCCCTGCTTATCAGAGTAGTAATTAAAGACTTGCTTTCTTAAAGCAATGTTTCGTGAACAAATGGAAGCCAAAGGAAAGGCGACTTCTTGCTGTAACAGTGAAGTTCTACAGAGAGGGGGAGGGTTTGGAGAAAGTGTTGGGATTTTTAGCCTTTGAGCTACAGTAACTCCCTGGTGAAACCTCATGGGTACAGCAAAGCTGCAGCCTGCAGTGACAATGCTGATTCTCACTCTTCATACTGCAGCAGTCATGCCCCTTGTACCCAGCACCTCCCAGCACTGACCGACGCGGACTGCACAGCCAAAGAACAGCTCAGACAGGCAAAGTGTGCCAGGTGGGAATGGCAACACCCAGCTCCGCAAAGGCCCTGTCTGGTGGAAACTTTAACTGAACTCTAGCCAGAATGCTTGGCATAAGCTGTCTCGGGTAGGCCAGCATCAAATCATGAAAAGAGATAATGGGGTAAGGTTTTTTTCTCCTTACCCTTTGCAATCTGAGAACAGTGAAAGAGGACACCACCTAGCAGGAAGGCTGCTAATTAATTCCTCCTCACCCAGGCACTGCAAAGCTTCTAGCTGCAAAGCACCTGCTTATCTAGGAATGAGCACTTTGATAGCATGTTAAGAAAGGGCATCATTTGTTTTGAAAAATGCCATTAAAAAGACGCAATCGTCTCAAGATTTTCTCTCTCAGCAGCTAGAAAAAGTGAAAGTAAAGCACCACCGATCTTGCCTGACTTAATTTCAGGTCACCAACTTACCCTGCACAGTGAGTTTGGTGGGAGGTCAGCATGCCAAAGGCATAGATGCTTTCAAACGTATAATGAGAAGAGATCTCGTATCTCTGTTGAACAAGTTACCCTGAAATAAACTATTTCTGGACAAGTTGCAACAGAGTAGAGATGCCTTGCTGAAAGGGCAGGACCAGAATGCAGTTCCAAGTGACATGCCAGTTTAGATGGGTAGCTAATGCACTTTGAAACCAAGGAAGCAAGACTGTTGTTTTAAGTATCAGTTGTCTTGGATCAAAGGCTAAAAAAAGCTGCTTGGATATAGCACTAAAACAAGAGATGGGTCACAAGGAAGAAACAATGGAAGAACACTCCACAAAGAGAGTTCAGCACACTTTTCACACTATGGATCTCAGGCATTCTGCAAAGACTGCTTTGTTAGTACTATCACAATACAAACAACCGAAGTTCCAATAGCAAAAGCCAAAACTCCAGGCTGTCACATCCAGTATCTGCTGTATCTGGCAGATAAATCCAGAAGTCAAGTCAAGTATTCTCTGAAATATCTGCACTCAGCTGTAGCATTTTGGAGTGGCAAAGAGACACCACAATCATTAAAAATGTAAGTAAAACATCCACCTGCCTGAACAAAGACTCAGTAATCCAACATAAGTTTCTTCTTTTCATTCCATTTATGACTGAGATATCCCTCATTTTAGCTAGGACAAAGTTCATGGAGTTATTTAAATTAATATTTTGTTGGGTTTTTTAATGAGTAAGGACAAGCTACAAACTTGTGCTACATCCAAAGTAGTTCTAATCTTATTGCCCTTTTCCAGTTACATTTGTAGCTCCCAGCATTACTTCTCTTCCTCTTTGCTTTACCCAGAATGAAGTAGGAGAACCAAGACAACATCTCCACAACTGCATGAGTACAACTGGGCAACGGGCCAACTGGACAAACACAGGCAATGGAAATAATCTTTTTTTTTTTTTTTTATCACCCTCTAGATGCACAGACCTCAATGCAATGGAGATGTGCAGCCTAGCCAGCTGTGTTTTCTCACACAAATTTTTCATCCCTTTGTCCCCATCCTCTTCTTGCTACCCACCCACACACCAATTTCAGCCACTTATTTCCCCCTGGAAAAAAATTATTATAGTTTCTGGTCTTACAGCACAGACATTTCATTGAAATCTGAGAAGCACGAATGTTCTACTTTGTTTGAACCTGAAGATGCCTGCAGCTCAGTCTCAGGTGAGCAATTCACAGCCAACAGTAAAAAAATGAAAATGTAAAGAACCAGATACTTCCTTGAAACAAGCCAGACTTTGTGCTGGGCAAACAATAGGAATACTATTTGTTTTGCTTTCTTTCCTTTTGAAACAGAGTCCTTCATTGTAAGATACATCATTCTAAGTTAATGAATCCCTCTCTTCAAACACCTCTCTGACAAACTGACTGGCTTGAAGCTCTTCTTTGGACAAGAAATCAGGAAGAGGTTATTTAAAAGACCCTGAAGAAGAAGCAGGATGGGTGAAGAACGATGATATCCGAAACTGAAGTTGGGTAAGCAGCTGCCCTGTGGTTAATTACCAGGCTTTTCACACCAAGGCTATTCCATCTGAAGAATATTACAGAGAACAAAAGGCAGAGACACGTTTCCTACTACATTCTGTTACTTCTTAAAAGCAATAAAAATACTCTGTTTCTGAGTGTGAGAAGGAAGGCAAGTCCTTCTGTACTTGGAATAAACACATTTGTGCACATTCCTTTCTTTCACGCTGTGTACATCTCTACTTGGCATTGCAAGCTGTAGCAAGATGACTCAGCTTGTTACTGATTAACATCTCACTTTATGTCTTTCCTGTGTGCCTCAATCCAACTCTTCTCACATCCATCAGGCATCCTGACACCATGCATTTCTTTCCATTTTGCCCTCAGGTGTACCAGACAAACACGAACTGAATAGCCCAGAGTTCACGACATACATAATTTTCTTGTCCCCTCTCCAGAGCACAACCTTCCCTTTCCTTCAAGCTACACCACAAGCCTTTCACATCCCCAAAGGCACTGCAGAGCGTTGAGCAGGGTTTACCACCCCAGATTTCCATGCCTTCCTTTCCTTCCATATGGAGTCAAAAAGAAGTGTCAGATCAGATATCTCCAGATACCTGAGAGACATGGGCAACTAAGCCACCATGCAACGCATCACCTTCATGCCTCTCTTCTGCCCAGAGAAGGTATATGCATACACACGGGGTGGGGAGTTACTTTAGGGTGACTGAGAAACATTGTATATCAAATCAGAGCACAGGGAAAAAATGTGTACTTAGATTTTGGGCATGTTTCACCCAAACACAATTTTTATCAAAAGAAAAAAACCAGCCTGTTCCTAAATGTTGAAGAGAATGTGTCCATCCTTCATAATGGGACAAATGTCTTGAACAGTCATCTAGACCTGTGTGCTCAAAAGGAATCAACACCCCACACCCCCAACAAGTTCTCCTGTAACAACTCCTAAAAAGTGATGTTACCCAGCCATTACCTCACAGCCTTGCACCCTGACCTCTCCTCTCCCACCTTCTCCCCTGGCATACACGCAATGCTACTTCGCTTTATTTCCTCACAGGACACATTCCCTAGCTAAAGGCCACATCCACCTGTGCCTGTAGCTCATGTTTCTCCCACCAGCACCAGCACCTACACAGACACATACACACCTGTCCCAAGAACAGCACCCCACCTATGGTTCCAGGGAACAAAGGAATCCCAGGCACAGGACCTCATCCCTTCTCTCACTCTTCCACCAAAGCACAGCATTTCCAATAAAATATTTGGAAACACACACAGACACACAAGCTATGAACGCTGCCAAGTCCTGCCCAGGGGATCTTACTTCATTGCACATGCATTTTTGCATGGCACAATGAGCACCTGTAAACCCTGCAATTCCCAGAAGCCCTGGGAGCAGTGCACAGGTGAAGTCACATCTCCACAGTCTCACACAGCCTCTAAAGGCCAATGCAGTACCAAGTGACATGCAATTGTCTTTCAGAAACAGAAGCAGAAGAGAAGGCAAAAGAGAAGACAGTGTGACACTAGAAGCTTGTTTGCTGCTTTCAGCAGCACCCACTGCTTTCAGAATTGTATCAGGCGATGAGCTAAGAGACCTATTGCCACCTGCATGCAACTTACTGGCACACCTGATCTAATTTCCAAATGTGATCTCTAACAGTGCATGCAGGCTGGTCTATAAAATTAACAGCGTCAAACCCCAGTTTTATTTGGGTAATAGCCAAAAATCCCTCCTGTGCAAGGACCGCTCCATCCCAATAAATATCAGACAATATTTACATATGCATCAAACCCCCAGTTTGGCAAAAAACAGTTAATTCACCCAAGAGCGCTTTGATCCTGTGACAAATCATTTCCTGATTAAAGCTGAAACAACAAAAAGGACTTTGGACACCAACCAGCTGTCACACTTGTGTTGTGAGCTGGCACTAAATCCCACAAAGTCTGGGAGGAAAGATTTAGTGGTGGGAGGGGAGCAAATGATCTATTTGCATTCACAGCATGCAAGAAGTTCCTTCTGGAAAGGCAATTCCTTCTCTTGCTACCTATCTGAAGCAAGCTAACAGGACAGGGATCCATCAAAATTCACCAAAAGGAAAGGAAGCAACTGCAGGACACTTTGGCAGTACTGAAGTATTGCAAAACTTGTTGGATGTACTACAGCTGGGGGTGATGTGTGTTAGAAGAGATTTTGGGGTTTTTTTTTGTTTTTTTGTTTTTTTGGGTTTTTTTTGTTTTGTTTTTTTGTTTTGTTTTGTTTTTTGTTTTTTTTTTTTTTTTTTTTTTTTTTTTTT
>CM031878.1:25186814-25277247 GCA_018697195.1 Certhia americana | reverse complement strand
TTTTTTTTTTTTTTTTTGCTTTGCTCTCCAAAGGATGCTTAGAAACTGAAAAATTTCCAAATGCAATGACCCATTCAAAACCTTTGGGCCTGAGCTGAGTGAGAGGAAAAAAAATGAGCTTAACAAAGCTCTGAGACAGCAGCTGGGAAAAGTGAAGGCAGAGCTAAAGTTTAGTAGTCATCTCTTTTTTTCCTACTAAAATGTAGCATTCACAGTTACTCGTAACCATAAAAAAAGTCCTGATGCTAGCAGACTTCTTTCAACATTCTTCATCAGATAGTCTCTCAGTTATTAATATTTTCCCATGCTTCTACTGGCAAATAGAACATTTGGCAATTAAAAAGAAATGCAGCTTGGGGGGATGCAGATTAGAAGCATATTTTGCTACATAGTTCTGGTATGATGAACTCTTAATTAAAAAAAAAAAAAAAAAAACAACAAAACCCAAACATTGTTAATCCAAGGTGTTGAAAGAAACAGTCCACAAAACAAAATAATTTCTTCCAAACTTCAGCCTCATTTTAACTCATGTGTTTTATTACAAGGCTTTAAGAAATTGGTTCCACAATCTCATTAAATCAGCAGGCCATAATATACAAAATAAAAGAGACTGACTAACCGTTGAGATGCTCTTGGTATCTTGGTGTTTATGCACTTACTTTTACTAGAGGTGACATAAAATTGCACTCCTGAAATCTCTCCTTGTGACAAACTTGTCACGTTTCTATTCTTTCCCATTAAAAGAAGCTTTCTTGGCAGGCAACTCTCAGATGCGCTGCTTGACCTGCCACCTGCCTACTGCCAACGAGATCAGTATTTTCAAACTTCACAGCACAAAAGGACCAATTTGATAAAACTCATGCCTGGCACTTTTGAACGGCCCAACACCAGATCCAGAGCTGACATTACTGCAAGCTTTTCACAGGGCTCTGTTGTGATGCAAATAAACTACAATCCCCAGACACAAAAAAGTCATTAAACCGGAATTAGGAGTTATAAGTAACTGGCAAGCTGAAGGAAAATCTGGGTTAAAAGGAACACCGAGGAAAGACCTACAAAGAAAGTGGGAAACGGCTATTTACAAGTACACTCCAGCAAACACAAGGAAACAGGTACGAGGACCGAAGTGCTCTGCAGCCAGCAGCTTCCACCGCAGGCTCAGCCGGCTTGGTTTCCACAGCGTGAGCTGTGCACTCACGTCATCCTTCTCCCCCCATAAGCTTGACAGACTGTGCCATCCAGCCCTGCCCGTGGGCTGACAGCCTTTTAACTCCGCAGCCTCCTGCTCAGCCGGCCGGTCACATTGGCCGGCAGACGAGGGTAATGCCAGAGTCAAGCCAGCCCTGTGTGCGACCTGGAGCCAAGGCCGGCCAAGCTCCCAGCAGCTCCCCAGCTGCTGACCAAACAGGGAATTGAGCAAACTGGGCAACAGCAAACACTCACATGCTATTAGGTCAGGAGTTAAAATATCTCAATGACCAGCAACTTCCATCAAGAACGAGGGCTGATAAATGCCAGAGCACCTTAGGGAATACAAACTCATCTACCAAAAAACCCATCCAGGCTCTGATGCAATTTCTGTCACTTCCAACAGACAGCAAGACAGGAAGGTTTTCCTTAATTCTGAAAAACAAACAAACAAACAAAAAAACCCACCATGATGTAAAACAAAGTTTTCAAGAGGGGATCAAGAAAATAGATGAATCTAATGAAGACTTCCTAGATCAGAAAGAGGCTCAGCATGTCAGTATAGCAAGACAAATAATTGCCCTTTTTTCATGGTAAGAAGCCACCAAGCTAGGAACTTCTTTGCCTGTAACTCCATCTTCAACTTCAGCACTAATCACCTCATCCACTGGCACTACCCAACTTCAGTCCTGACTGGGCCATCGAAGATAAATTGCAAATCTTTCATGAAGCACAACGACCTTCTTTCCACAGTAGCAAAACAATTTATACAGCAATAGTCCCAACAGTCTGGGGCTATTCCTGACCCAGAACATACACAGTCCTGCAACAACCAGCTGTAAACTAGCATGTAAACAGTGAATGGAAATCAAGAGATCTGTTAAAAAAAAAAATCATACATAAATCAGCCTAGAAGAACGTTCACAGCTAAGAAAACACCAGATTCCTGCAGCAAGAAGGAAGAAGTTAGAAGAGCAAGCATGTGCTTTGTGTCACAGGCACAGCTGGTCACAGTCCACAGACAGAGGAGAGGGTAGTGAGGGGGTTAATCCATAGCCCCCACTACCCAGCAGCAAACATGAGTACTCCCTAAAGCAAACTGGCACTTCAAGCATTTGTGCCGTGACTCCTGGCCACTATGAGGTTCATCCCAGGTTGTATTTTGTTGAGAAGACAACAAAAATGCAAGTTCTCAGACACTCAGGGACAAGACAAGGTCATGCCAACATTCCTTGCCAGAAAAAGTTCTCTCTGCACATTGCCAAGAAGTAGTATGTATACCTTTTAATAGCTACACAAACTTTCTTTGCAATGCTGAGCCTTGAACTTGGTACCAAGAATAGTCCAGTATATCTTCTTTTTTCATTTCAAATTAGAACATTTTGTAAGACTGCAACAGACTAAAAAGTCATGGCAGTCACCCACTGCTGCAGGGTTACAGTGAGAGTGTCCTCCCCCGTCCTCCCCCACACACACACACACACACTTCCAATGACAAGAAAAGGAATTGCACTACTGGCTCATAACTCCTGCAACAGCCCCACGAGACAAAGTTCAAAACTAGCAGAAATTTGATGACAGGCTGAAAATGTGAAGCAAAGGACAGTTTCTCAAGAAAAAGTTGTAATTGTCAGATTAGACAGAGGAGCCTGAATTCTGTCAGAGACAGCTCTTTCACTTCTCCCTTTTATTTCTTCTATTTTCTTCTTGGTGACCCCCCTCTTCTGTATTGTCTTAGAGACTTTGAACAGAGCAAGCATTCAGGGGCAGGGTGAAAGAGGAGGAGTAGGCATGACTTGATGGGCACTGAACAAAGTGTGCGCTAAATAGAAAAGGAAATAAAAGGAGTCCAGAGAGCTGAGACAGGGGAATAGCAAAAGCATGAGAACAGCCAAGATGCTTCACAGACATGTCTGGGCAAACGTTCAAGGCCACGAGGTAAAACTATCAGAAGCCAGGAGTTACATTCTGCTTCTTTGTACTCCAGTAAAACCTACCCTGAACATCTCCAGGGAGGGATCCATTGGCAACACCACAACTTCCACTCAGTGGCTTACTTAGAGATGGGAGAAACCAGCTGTTAGACATCCATGACTCCCCTAATCCCTGTAAATCAATAAGCAGCTGGTAATCAACCTGAGTTAAGATGAGGCAATGGGCACAGATGGGCAATGAACTCACAAGTTTGGTCATGAGGGTGGCTGGCTAGCATGCACTAGTTAGAGCACTAAACACTGAACGTGTTTAAACTCCAGTATCAAAACCAGTATTTCTAGCAGAGATATTTTCAGCCTCTTCATATCTCTGCAAAGCAGTCAGAAACTTTCTGCTAACTCTCAGAATAATTCCCCTAATTCTCAAAGACCTGCAGGAAGTTGATTTTAATTTTTCAGAGAAGATGCTGAAACCTGTATCACCATGAGCTGCTTGGTTATCCTGCTCTGGGCACATGATGCTCTCTGTTTGGCAGGCTAAGCAGTTGGGCAAAAGTACCATTTCAGGTATCTGACTTAAATTTACCTATGTATTCAAGTCAAAACCACCTCTGCCATGGTCAGCCTCTTTCTAGCAAAAGCCAGGGCAACATATTGTAGTTAAATCCATACCTGAAAGCCACCGTTGCTTTAATTAGATTCAGTCAAATCCAGGTCTTTGCAGTCTAGACATGGTTTAGCAAGAGCTTTTATGTGAGTAATTCATTGAGAGAGAACACATGTTAAGTTCTATCTGGAGCTTACCTCAGTTTTGGCAAAAAAATAGTTGGATTTTGACAGACCAAACACAGCCCAACCTAACTATTCAAGGTCCAAGGGAAGATTTTACTTGACAAAGGGAGGAAAATGTTCCACCTTCAGCCTAATGCTTTTCCAAAGTTTAGCTTGCCATGAACGACTTTTTCATTCAGAGCAAGATCATTGTGCAGGATGATTTTGCAACAGCACAGACATGAATCCTGAGGCAATACAGCATACAGACTCCATCCCATACTCTGGCCCCTCCTGCAGTCTCTGTAATACTCTGGGTTTTAGACAAAGGTTCAGAGACTAATAGAAAGGAAAGGGAAAAAGCACATATGGAGTAACTACTGTTTTTGACCTATGGTACATAAACACTGGTCACGCACCTACTTTCAGCAACTTTATGCAGGGATGTCAGGGCAGTCTTGTGGCTTGCCAACTTCTGCACTGAAAGAGCAGAAAGTGATCAGATGCTCCAGCTCCAACACAGCCAATTTGACTAAGCTTTAATATAGATACAAAATGGCTGTTGGCTGTCAGAAAATTGTTAGTGTTCCTAGCTGTGTATACTGTCAGAAAATTGTTAGTGTTCCTAGCTGTGTATAAATACATTATTGCTATTTTTTATTTGCTCAAAGAATCTCTGGCTTTGTAGTAAGAAACAGCCCAGTTTCTGAAGTCAGGATGTGCAGGAAAGCGCCATACATACCCAGCTGGTTCTTCCACAGGGTAACACCAGAATCACAGGCCAGACAGTCCTCCTCCTTACAATAAGACTCTCTCAGAATTGATGAAAGACTAGCTGTAACTGGACATTGTGGTAAAAGAACATTAGGCAGTTCAATTAACAGTTGTACTTGAATACACCAGTATGCATAAAGCAAACTGTAAAGTGTCTCGTTTTCACTCAGAGTTGAAGACAATTGTTATTTTCTGAAACGTAGTAAGGAGACAACCCTGGCCCACTTTTGTGATGCAAATCAGCAAGCTGCTTGGAGGAAGAGGTGGGGAGGAAAAGTCTTTTAAATGAAATTACAATGAAACTTCCTCCCTATACAACAGTCATAGACAGTATCGCCTGTGGTGTCTCCTCGAGGACCCCAACACTCTCCTTCAGCTTGTGCACAGCCAAACCTCTGGTTCCTGACTGCACACAGTCCTCATTGCTGCATCCATCTGCCATCTCACTCACTTGCAGTCACCAAAGAGACCTCGAAACACCCAGAATTGCCACCGAGTGTGTTAAACCGGGGAACATAAACCACAGCTCTTCTATGAAGGTGTACCTACAAGGAAACTTTTTTACCAAGCAGCAATAGCCTCCAAAGCAAAACACCATCCCAAATGAAATGAGGCTCAGGAATGTGAGCTATGCGAGCAGGGGGGGCTCTGATGGATATAAAGGGAGGACAGGAGCAGGCAGGCTGCTTTCACAACAGTGGTTTCCTCGCCAGAGCAGAGGACCAGCTTAGCTGCCTCCCTCATCCCACTGTGTGCAAGCAGAGCTCGGGAATGTGAGCAATGCGGACTGGGGGCCGGGGGTGGGGGGGTGGTTTGCTGCCCGGCAGAGAGGGATGGGAGGGGGTGCCAGGGGAACAACATAAGAAGACCAAGGGACAAGCTGGGGTTGCTGAGGAGTTGTAGGGCTCCTTTTAAAGGGGGGCGGTCTGTGGAGGGGTCAAAAGGCTCAACTACCAGCTAAGAACCAACAAAGGTCCCTCCCTGTCCCAGTCACCCGGTGCTTGCGGAAACAAAACTTCAAATGCAGCTTTGCAATAAAACTATCATTAATCTCTACCAGCTAAAACAAACTGCAGGCCCTCTTGTTTTTTTGGCTAGTTGCTGTCATGAAAAATATACCAGCATTAAGATTAATAAATCCATGCACTTAACACTTCCTGAGCCAGAGGTTTAATGTTCAGCTGTACATGCACAAAACGTTCTCTCCCCCAGGCTAACAACAGATGGAATTGCTACAGGTAACAGCTCTGAAACCTTCTCAAGTCTGCTTCAGCCAAAACCAACAATCCCTTACAATGTGAACAATATTATGTCCTCTGCATGTTTATAAGATTTTTGAAGAACTCCATTTATTTCGACCACATTTTCTTGATGCCCACATCCCAGTCCAACCACTAAGCGACTGAGCAGTGCCTATCTGGCTGGAGCAGCAGCCTCCCAGGAGGTGCACCTCCCACTGCCAGCTCTTGCCGGAGTGAGCACCGACTGCATCTCCTTAGCACGCCTACCGCATAACTCGTGACAGTCATGATGTGTGCACGGATACAAAGAGGGGTTTGTTTTCCTTAAATTTCCTCAGTGTGAAGGCTCCCGGCAGCCACTAGTATTTTTGTTGATATGATCCTGCAACATCGCTTAAAAACATGATAGTGGACACAAGCAGTAGAAGTGATGGGATGAGAAACTGCAAGAAAAACACAAAGGACACAAAGACTCAGTGCTAAATCACAGATGGGATCAGGACAAGGCAACTTCCAATACACACATCAGATCCCTTGTCTACTTAAAAAAAAAAAAAAACAGAACAAAAGACCATGTGTAAAGCAGCCCATAACACTACAAGAACAAAGTTAAGAAGCATACACCAAGTTTGTCAGCCCAATTAAACAATGCTGACAAGACACATAAACTGAAGCTAATCAAGTCGATGTATTTTCCAGCACCTCTCTGTTTCAGAGAGATTTCACCTTGGTCTTGGAGATGATTATCATACCTCATCTTCGAATTTACTGACTTGTCATGCACAGAAAGCTGCCTGTGCAGGCTGCTAGTAAAATCTAAGTTGAGAGATTGGTCAGTGATGTCAGAGTAAGACTAGCATTCACCTGAGGAAAGAATACTGTTCAAGAACTTATCATCAGGAAAAATTAAAGGAAGCAGCAACTTGAAAGTTTAAGAAGTTCAGCCCCATATATCAAAAAGGAATGGAACTGAAGCTAAAAATCTCTTGTTTTATTGCATTTTCTGAGTATTAAGATTAGTCTGGGGAAAATACTAAAACAAAATTATCTTGTTTTAAAAGTGAAGTTATTAAATCAAAAATATGAAGTGTGTTTTTTTAAAAAATACCATAAAGCAGCTTAATTCTAATCACATTCCTATAAATCCAGACTGAACACCTGAAAAGAGCCAGATGATTTTTAGTACCTTAAAAAAATGGAAGAAAGAAACCATAACCTGCCTCCCCTGCACAGGACCCTAGCATTTTACAGTTCGGTTTAGATTTTTTTTCCTCCTCTCTATTTTTTTGGTTGGTTTGTGCAAAACTAGGAATTATGAACAGAGCTTAGAGCAACTTCAAAACTTGTATATTTTTAAAGTTCACTGTGAAGCAGTTTCAAAACTGAGTAGTGCCAACTGCCTTTCATTCAGCAAGCCTATTTTCTATTGCTAGACTCTACAAGACAAAGTGCTACTGCCAGACAGCTGAAAAATAAAGAGCAGCAAGCACAGGACTCTGAAAAATCACAGGAGGTATAGAAATTCTGCTTCAATATAGCTGTAAAGTCCCACCTTGGTTAAGCAGCATGACACTCCATAACATCCAGATCAAGTTCTGTCAACTGGTCTTCTGCTTTATTACGATCACTCCAGCCATTCTGCACCCATCTTTTACTTCTGCTCTCTTGTGCACTTACACCGCACAGAACAAAAAAGCTAAGCCTAGCCTGCCAAATTACTTCTGCTTCCTGTCCCTGTTTGCCCCAGAAACCCAATTACAAAGTTAACTCATGCTAATGGAGCCTGAAGTGATGTGCACTCACACTCAGCTACATGACAGGTCGCAATGAATGAACAGCCTGATTTTCACCCTGGTTTGGGTATCTGAAATGTAAACAATGCACACTGAAGTTATCTATTGCAGAATGGCAAATACATCTGGGTATATCTGTGGCTAATTGGAATGCAAAGTCAGATTCCAACATATGAGCCATTATCCACTAAAACACTTTCCTTAAAAACAAACAAACAACCCCTCACCCCACTCCACCCCGCAGGATTACCCCGATAGAAACACCAGTTTCTACACTGAAGAAAGATTCAGCTAAACTAAACATCTCCTCTTAGCAGATATTTTGCTGTGTCTATTGAGGTAGATACACCCTGGGGAAAAACAAAAGCCCAAGGCTCTGCTTTAGTGCAGCCCTCCAAAAACTGAATTGCAGTGGGAAGTAGATTATATCTTAATGTATCAGTTTACTAACTCTGCAAAGGATACTGAAAAAACAATTACAACCCGTCTACTAACAGGTGGGTTAATAACAAAGCACTGGTCAGAAAATACCCAAAACCTCATATTGCATTTTCCAAGCTGCAACACTGAGAAGACCTATTAACTCTTTCATTCTGATTTCTCTTCTGTTGAAAGTCTGGAAATTGGGATAAAAATTCTGCAATATTGTTTCATTTAATAGCTATGAATGAGTCAAGTAACCCTGCTTTTGTCTCATGATCCGTATCTTGACTGTCCTTCGTTACTTTTCATATTCTAATTTTAAAACACTCAAAAGTGTCTACATAAACAGAGAGAACAGCTCTCCCTAGTCTGAATCTAAATATTACTTTCCCCAATCACTTCTTGGCAAATTCCCTCTGGGGAAATACTGAAGAGCCACATAAAACACTGACGTATGTATCCTTCTTTTGCTATCCAAACTAGACTAGTCTGGTACAACTCTCAGAGATCTTCTGCGCCGCGATATGCTGAGACAGATGAAAGGAGCATCATTCGCAGAGAGTTCACTATTGTCTGAGGTCCTTGGGGGCTTTTGACACAGCTGTTCCAAAACAGCTCAAGAATGAGCACCATCCTTTTCTCATTTAACAACTCATGAAGTGAATGAAAACACTGTGATGGAAGCCCCACCATGCACAGCCATGTTTATGCACCTAAACAAACACATTCAACCTCTGACATTGTCTCACTTCAGGGAAGACTTACAGCCGTTAACTGGGAAAACAGTTGTGGTTTTAAAAAAAAAAAAAAAAAAAAAAAGGAGATCAGAATAGCTCGGGAGAGATAATTGTTTTAAACTAAACTACTTCATCTTTGAGAGCAACAGGCTGCAAGCATGATGAGTAAAAAAATGCAAGGCAAGGAGCTCTCCTAGTCCCACCCACAAAGCAGGGCTTCGATGATCAGTGCTTCTAATCATAATCTGCCAAAAAGGTTCTAATGGACCAAAGTTTGAAAAACATCACATGGCTATCCAACTGCACACAGGCTCGGGAGGCAATCACCGTAGCATGATTTCATGCCTATTAATTTCTGACACATGCCTGTACTACTGCTGAGGCTTCCCACCCTCTCATGCTATGTTGGCACAGCCCGTGGGACACTGTGCACGCATCAAATAGCCGGGGGTGAGGAGAAGGGAGGGAGATATTCTAGCCTGTCTGTTTCCAGCCAGATCACTGTTCCAATCTGTTTTGTCCCACAGCCACATTAATATTAGCACCAACAGAAGGAAGGTGGCAGCAAAAGTGCAAGAGAACAGCTCACTGCTTCCAGCCAGGCACAGGTTTTACTGCCTACCTGCAGCCCCTGTGGCACAGGCAGAGTCAACAGGAAAGAGCCAGGAGGTGTGGAGATTGGTATGGGTGCTGAATAAACCAGAAACACTTCTGGCGCCACTCGGCAATTCGTGGTGCAAAACTATCTGAGTTAATCTGGGCAGCTTCCTTCCCCTTAATAATGCACAATTGGGAAGGGATCGGAAATATTCAAAAATCATGGAAGAGGCTTCAAAAAGACAGTTCCATCTTTAACAGACCAAATGACATTATTTGGAAGAGGCTGGTGGATTATGTAAAATAAAGAACGGTGCATAAAAGCTAAATCAGTATTTGTCCTTGTGTCAAGAAGTGTTGATCAAGCCATACAATTAGGAGGCTGAAATGTGTGCACACATGCTACAGAGCTCAGTGCATGGCAGCCATAAAGACTATCAGCTCAGTGATACCAAGAGAAGGACTGATATCTGTGCGGGTAACAATCCTACCTGGACCTAAATTTAGGAATACTACTTGAAGTAGTAAAAAAGGAGGAAAAAAAAGCCAAGAGATTTAGGGTTTAAAAATCAACGTTAACTAATTACAGATCCATACAGGACATATGGGACTGATTAGCCGTCATCAGTTTTAGATGTATGGGTACCTCACATTTGATAAAAACCTCTTGTACAGAACTTCTCAACCCAAAGCAATCTTACTAAGGCTAGTGCCTTGTCCAATAACCAACATTTTGACTGTTTGCATCTTCTTGGAAATCTCAGCAGCAGTATAACCCACTCCTGCCACGGTACTACTGTTTCCTGTAAATGCACTGGACTCTTTGGGCCCAGAAGACAGTAGACCAGTAAGAAAAAGTAAGGCCTCCGGGACAAGGAAGTGTACCTCTGGATAGTGAAGAACTCAACAATAAATCTTCTAGATTTCTGCAACCAGTACATTTGCCCAAGAAACCCAGTGAGGTGCTCCCACTGCCCTCCTGGACACCAGCCACCTCCAAACACCACAAAAAGCTGTCTGTAGCTCATGGCATACGCAGCTGCAGAGAACATGGAAAAACAGACATATTGTGCACGTAGGAGACTTCTCTCACTGATACTTTTTTGTCTTGAGCTCTGTGTGTCACACAGCAACATCCCAGTGCTCCAGGACGGCATAGACATCTCAGTCTCTGTGAAGAATGGAACACAGGCACCATCCCTGAGCCCCAAAGAAGGCTGGAACACCCCCAGTGCCCAACATCCTCCCACCATCACCTCCACCAGAACATTTTCTGGAAATGCCATGTTTTAGGGAAAGGTAGTTACAACCTTCAACCTGCCAGGGCAGATATCTGGGTCTACTCTTGTATCCTGCGTGCAATAGGGAGCCCATACACCAGAAAAGTATGTGAACAGCAGTTTGGCTTTTGAAAAGACCAGACTCAGTTTGACAATGCTTATCCACAATTAAGTTCCAACTGATCTTGTCAGACTCCTCTGTCTTCAGTCTACTCACATCTCTAAAGAATTAAAGGGACATTGAAAACACGCATTCATGACTCATCTTTAATTGTTAGCTGTACTTCCTCAGTACAGCTCTAATTAGAAATCAGAAACACATTTTTGAGCTCAGAAAGACACAAAAAATTGGCATTAACTGACAAGGGAAGCCTGTGGGAGTGCTTTAAGTCCAACAGGATGCCGCCTTCTAAGTTATGCTTTAGCCAAAGTAGTCATTTGGCTTAATACAGGGTTAAGATCCCAGAGTCTGTGGCAGCCCAAAAGAGAGATCAGATGGCTCTTGACACCCCTCCTGAATGACAATTTTTTTTTTTTTTTTTCATTACTCTCAAAGCTCAGAAAGCATTTCCCATACCCACTAAAACACATTACAAGCTACTTCCTTTTTTCTCATCATGGACAAGTGTACTCTTAATGGTGAAAAAATTACTATCACCACATATATTTTTCTGCTATCTGGATTTTGCCAGGGAACCTTTGGTGGAGTACAAATATAAACATGGCCTGAATCATTATTGAGATTCAGCCACAAGTCTCAACACTACTGTCATGACTGCAGATACAGTTTCCCCAAGTAAAATACATGGACAGAATTCAGAATTAGAGAACACACTAGATACACAAGATAGACCTTACAAATATAGTTTACAATACAACACTGCTAGGAAAATAAATAAACTGAAATGAAAAAATGCCAATTGTTCATTCCTGACATGTATTTATTTCTCAGCAGGTACCAGTCTTTTGGCAGCTGGGAGCAGTCTTATAATTTGCATGCTATTTCTCCTCAATATATAGCCTCTACAATGGGAGCAAGAGACAACTGTGGAGTGTCAGAGTTGACAAGCCTAAGTAGTTTCCCTTGAGATGCCTAAATGCCTTTTTATAGCACTGCCAAATATTCAACCATGCAAAGAAATACACTAAGATACTTAAAATGAATCATTTCCCACTAGACTCAAACACATTATAAACCTCACCATAAATCTCAATCTAGTCAAGATGAACTTACTTAATAATGCTCATAAATATTTTTATTTCATAATTTCATGTAATTTTCAAATAATTTCATAAGGGCCTGAGAAATATGGTTAAATACATAAGGTTTATAAAAATACAGTATGATTTCTAGATATTTTTATATAGTTCACACAAAACAAATCTCATATAAATTCTGGAAAAAAATTACAGCTGGCATTTCAAGTCATCTGTAAACTACACTTACTGCATCTTCAAGAAGTTTGATTGAATCATAATTTTTTGGAAGTAGTTCATTGCTACTTCTTGCTACGATTCCCCATGAACTCCTCCTTATCATTACAACATGAAAACCTAGTCATCATCTTAACACTTGTCATCTTCCCACAACCCACAAAAATTTTAGATAAAATTCATACTTGTGCACATACATGCACAAAGTTTTCAAGCCACTTTCTAAGTACCATGTTTCTTCCCTTTCTAAAGTGCAGAGGAGAATTTGGATGGATAAACAGTACATGCAATGAGGCCTGAAACACCTCCTTTGGCCCATTAGTCAATTCCATTAGCTAAATCACTAGGGAAACCACCTTTCATCTCCATGACCCACCACTTCAACAGGTGCTGACACCACGAGAAAATCTGCAACTCTCCTCAGTTAACAACTAATGTTTTAGCAACTAAAAGCACGATCAGATGCCCATTCCTGACAGTTCTTCACAGTAGCTCTGCATCATTTGCAAAAGTGACTCTTCATTTGGACGTTTTCATTTCACTTTCAGCATCTATTACTTAGACATGCAGCGCACTGCAGAAATTGATACGACAAGCTGTACCAGAAGCTTACAAACCTCAGAAAACTGCCAAAGTGAGAAAAGGCAAACAGATACTGAGGGGGAGCTACTGGACCAACTTACCTCAAACTGAAGTAATTTGTCCTATGAGAGATACCTCCATTGCTGGTTCTGCCAAGGAGGTGGGATTTTTAAAGATATATTGAACTGACACCTAAAACCAGTTCACATTCAGTTTTCAATGAAAGGACAAAGCTTTCTCCAGAGCAATTTTAAAGTAAAGCCCAATCTTAAATGAAAGCTGGTATGCACAAATTTAAAAACTAAGATACTAGAGACTCCCGTATGGGCTGGAGTGCTACAGAAGTTGTCACTAAAATACACTTTAAAACATGAATTTCCTTCTATTAGATCACTAGCAATACAAAGGGAAAAACCACACTGTGATGTCAGACAAGTGAAACAGAGTCAAATGTAACACCAAATTCCATTAAAAACACGCTCAGCACAGATTTTGAGGCACACAGAAGTTTGTATCCTCCTATCCTTCAGCTCAAGCTCCACTCTGCCACAACCTGGGGTTGTGCTGCTGCCCCTGGCTCTGGTGTGACCCACACTCAGCGCTGTGTGGAATGTGACAATTTTCCACACCCCATGGCCCCACACCTTCACGCACCAGAGCTGCAACCACTCTAACTCAAAACCAACCGAGGAAGAACACAGGCTGTCCTGTCATATGACAATATCTCATCTCCTGCTGAGGAAGCAGTTTTGGGCTGGAATCCCATTTCACCTAGTCACTAATATCTGGCAGATGTTCCCAGACAGAAGAGACAAGACTTCAAAGGTAATACTGCTTGCAGCACGGATTGGATGCAGCCCTATTCCTGTCAGGCAGCACCACTGCGCTAAACTGGCACCCACTCCCTTTGGAAAACTGACTCTGGTCTTGAAGATCCAAGCAGCACTTCTAAGGACTTGAAACACCATCTGAACAAAAATGTCAGGGCTTTCTCAGCACATCATGAACACTTACTAAGTTAGTTTGGCCTTTCTAAAAATTCACATTAACTCTATCAGCTTCCTCTCACTTTTCTTATATTTTCCTTCCTTCACAACAGACACCCACACAACCTTTAATAAGACCCAGTCACTCTGACACAAGGAATGAAAAAAAATGGAAAGATACAGCCGATATGTGTAATCAGCAAATTGTCATGGTACCTTTTATGGCTTGCCAAGACACAGGGTTGTCGACTATGCTACTGAATTGCCAAATGGGCTTTGCTGCTACTTAAATGTTTGAGAATTTTTATTTAACAAAAAGCACACAATGCCTGACCTTAACATCGGTACAGGAAAAGTTAAACTCAGCTTGGTCTTACCTGTGGCTCGGGGACAAAGCAGTCACAAGAAAGTCACCAGCATTAGCGAGGCTTGTAATTACGTCTGAATCAGTTTTTACACGTAAATGTGCATCGAGCCATGGGGTCCCACAATGTTGTTTCAGAAAAGTTAAGATTATTTCCAAACACTTCAGGATGTCTTTAAGAGTTTGTGAGTTGTTTTTTGGTTTTTTTTTTTTCCTTTTTTTTGAGATTCGTGAAGAGCAGCCAAAGCTAATGCACTTTCATGTACTGAGCATCAAAGCCCAGGACCTTCCCCATGTCCCATCCCCCTACCCAAAAAAATTCTCTGTTCTTTTGAAGTGCCGGCTCACAAGTTAGTGACGGTCCATTTAAACAAAGCAACGGTGAACACATCTCTCACACGTGACCTATTCCACCCCCTCCTCTCCTGCTCAGGTTCTCCCCACCGCACCTGGCAGCGTTTCCCTCGGAGCCGGGGGCACCGCCGGCGGGGTCACCCCCGGCAGGGATGCGCCTCGGCTGCCCCGGGATGCGGCGACGCACGGAATACGCGCGCCCGCGCCCCGTTTGGTATAATCAAGCATTTTGACTCAAAACGGGGAGGGAGATCAACAACTCTTCGCGACACGCTCACGGACCGGTCCGCCGGGACCGCAGTCTCCCTGCCAGCGGGGCAGCGCCGTGTCCGGCCGCCCGCTCCCCGCTCCCGACAGACGCAGGAGCTCTCCCGGGGCCGGGGGGAACTGCGCTGCTCCTCTCGACGAGGGGGCGGCAGCAGCCTCGCCGCCGCTACACTTGCCCCTCGCCCGAGCGCACACGTCTAGCCCCATCCCGTCCCATCGCATCCCCCGCCGCTCACCTCCGGGCTCGGCGTCCCGGCGAGGAGAATGGAGGGGACGGGCGGGGGGGAGAAGGTGGGACCCGTGACGCCGCAAAACTTCAGCGCCCTGCCTGCCCGCCTGCCCGCCGCGCTGCGAGCCCGCGGAGCGCTCCGGCCCCGCTTTGTACCCGGCGGCGGCAGCACTGCGGCTGCGCGCTCCACAACCGGCACGGCACGGCGCCTCCGCCCGCCCGCCCGCCCAGCCCGCCGGCCGCCTCAGAGCCGGCACCTCCGGCCCGGCCCCTCCGGCCCGCCGCGGCACGGAACACGGGACACGGGGTTCGGGACACGGGGTACGGGGTTCGGGGCTCGGGACATGGGGTACGGGGCTTGCGGGGTGCGCGGTGTGGCGGGGGAGCCCCGGCGGTGCGGGGCAGTGTGGGTGCCCAGAGAGGAGTTTTCTTGCCCCCGTTGAAGAGCTTGTCTCGGGGGCTCCCCGGGATGCGTGGATGCTCGTTGTCAGGGAGAGTAGGGTTACCGTCGGGGCTGCGCCTGGAAGTTTAGCATCCTGGGGAAAATCTGCCGCGGGCTAACCCCAGTGGAGTCCGCGAAGAGTGCAGGTTGGGGGGAGCGGTTCGAAGCCCACAAAAGGAGTGTTGGCCCCAGCAGGTTCGATCAATGGGGTAAGATGAGATACCTGTCCAAGGCTAGTGCACAGTCCAGTGCCGAGGGATTGGGATTCCCCAGTGGAGGCTCTCACGTGAAACGCTTTTCTCCTGTTGGAGCCTCGGCAGGCTGTGCCCTCCGGCTGCGCTGGGTTAGATGGGGTCCTCGGTAGGGCTTTCAAAGAGCAAAATAGGCATCAGCTCCCTCTGCACTGGTTTGTGAACCTCAGCTTAGAAACAAAGTTTTTAGTCTTGTTCCTTGGTTTTTACTAGCCAGAACAGGCCTTCTCTAAAGCCTTTTCAGTTGTGAAAGGATATAGTAGTGCCTGTTTTTGTGTGTCTTGAATTTTTTCGCTTAAGGGTTTGAAAATTCGGAATGGATTGATGGGTAGTTTCTTTCACTCCTCCCACTCTTATCTCTAGCGCTATCTCCATTGCCCCAGGGCTCCCGTGTCTCAGGAGCAAATGATTCAGAGGCTTTGTGATAATGCCAGGCAGGGTTTCACAGGACAGTCCCTCACAAAACCAAATCAGAATCAACAGGCCAGGAGTAAGCAAGATGCAGTAGACCCAGCTAAGTCAGGAGTATACAGAAAATAATGCCTGGCTTTCTTTTTCAGCTCTGGATATAGGACCCTGCAAGGTGGTTATTGTGAGTTACTTCACAGAGAGAAAGCATACAGCTGTGGTGCATCACTCCTTGCTTTTTACTGGTTTTATGAGTAGTGTGCTATCAAATGCTGGCATCTTCTCATCCGTTCTCATTTCCTTCTTTCTGTGCCATTCCTCTGCTTTTCTTCTACCTTTACCTGGTTAATTCTCCCAAAGCTCTGCATATTTCCAGGTTGTTTTTTGTTTAGACACGATACCTGAATTCATTAATGGAGACAACTAAAGTTTCTGTCAATAAATACTGATTCCAGAATACACCAAGGAGGATATTAAGGAAATTTGAAAATCTCTGGTTTTTTTTTTTTTTTTGCTGTGAACCACACTCAAGTAATGGTAGGCAAAAAATGTTAGGGTTTTCTTGTTCTATAAAAAGCTAATAGGCTCAGTGACATTTCCATCTAAATAATTTTCAGTATTTCTTCTGAAATCTCTGAAGCCATTAAAACATTTTAGAGATTAAATTACATCAAGTATTTTTCTGATTAAAGCTGCTATGACGTTCATGTAAACCACCTCTCAAACCATGGAACTTTTATTTTTTTAAAATCGAATTTTTTGTATATTTTAATTCAAACCCACATGTTTTTGGAAATATTGGCAGTCAAAATTTGCAAACAGGCCCTGCAGCTCTTTAAAATGCTAATAGTTATTAATCCTGACTGCTAGCTTCCCATCCAGAGGCTGTTTTTTATGGCTGAATTACCAACTCTAAAAAAATGAGGGATTGATAAAAGAAGTAATCGAGATAACAGTGAGCACCACTTACCATTTTTTATACTAACAACAAAAAAGAAAGTATATTCAGAGTAGCAAACAACTCCTTGCCATCAGCTTATTCTTCCGAATAGCTGGGTCAGGACCATGTTGTACCAGAAACTGTACAAACAGAATGAAAGTGCTCAGACTATGGCAGTGTAAAGAGCAAGCAGATAGGACTCTTTCCACTTCTCCCACTTAATCCTTTCTTTCAAGACCTGCCAGCTCTTGACAGTTAAAACAAGTGAAATTAAATAAAGAAGTCAATTGTTGCATTGCCTACGTAAGAATGACAGAAGTCTTTCAGTGTGGTCATGCAGTGTGGGGCTTTTTCCTTTGATGGTGCAATTAAAACCAGCAGGTCTTAGTTCACCATTCTTGGGCTCCTTGGGACTTGTCTGGCCCTGCAGAGTGCACTAACTGGGAGCACGGGGATCTGCCAAATGGGGCAGAGGGGTGTATAGGCCAGCACAAACCGAGGAGGGCCAATAAGCACCTGCCAATCTGCTCCATCTGCCCTGCACATGCACATAGGGAGGGCTGGGGGAGGGGACGCAGACCCCACCCTGTCGAGCAACTTGTCTCTGTCTAAATTTACGCTGCCAAAGCCTCCAGGAGAAAGGGGGATGAAGATGTGAGTTGCTGCTCTTTCACAGGTGCAAGCCACGAGGAGCAGGTTCCTCCCTCCCAGCTGGGCACTGGCACTGGCTTTGTCACCATCATAGATGCCTGTGCTGTGCCTGTGCTCCCACCTGGGGCCGTGGGAGTGAGTGCTTGCCTTCCTCAGCCTAAGCACCAGCAAGAGACACTGAGCTAGGAATAGGTGCTTTTGCAGGGATTTTCTAGCTCCCTGGGGTGTTTTTTATTTGGGATCTGCTCTGCCAGGTAGGAAGACTGGACTATTAAACATTTAGAAAAAAAGCCCCTACTACCCCCAAAAAGCCCAAATCCACCCATTTCCTTCAGAAAGACAGATGCCCCATGCCTGTGAGTAGAAAATCGTATGTGACATGTCTGGAAGTAAGTAAAAGTAATACTTTGAAGAGAGAGAACACACTGTATTTTTCCATGATCTGGTCCAGGTAAATATTGTGGTATGCTTTGACTGATATTTCAGATTGTTCACAATACAGGTAAACCCTATGCACACATAGCATGTGTCAAAAACAAGGACTTAAGAGAAATCATCCTGCCTTCCTGCAGTGGGTTGAGTAGAGGCTTAGGCAGAGTGAGCTCCCATGGGTTTCCAGGCCGCATCATTCTGGATTTTAATGCTTCCCATGCCTGAAACTTGTTTCGTGTTGGACATCCCACACAGCTTGCTCAGGAGCCACTGGGTCAGTCACATCAGCATCCTCTGGTGTTGCAAGTGCATCTGGGTGCAGGTGATCTGTGGACTACTTTTAGAGGCAGGTTGCATCAACCCTGTTCCCAGCTGTGGCCCATGGCCTTTGTGAAAGTGTGGAAAGGCGAGGAATCAGACGTTCCCTCTGCTGCTGTATTTGGCAGCAATTTTTTGCTTTGTAGAGGAGCACAAGAGACCACAGTTATTTTAGTTGAGTTGCCTTAGGTCTTCCTCAAACTGCAGTGTACATCTGTGGCTCCACAGCAAGCAACTCCTCAGCACCCTAACTCATAAATGGCATAATTTCCCTTCGCCCACCTTTCTCCAACCTCAGAAAATAGGATGTTGTCAGTGCCACAAGGCTCACAGCTCCAGGGAAGCCCCTTAAGCCAACTTCACTTGATTTATAGGGGTAGTGGAAACAGCCCTGACGTATTAAAAAACCAATCCTATGAAAATTTTACAAAAAGAATTATTCTGATTTTGCCAAACAAAACAAAAAGTTGAAGTGTTCTTTCCATAGGAAATGGTAATGTTTTCCCATGCCTTATTCTGTCCAGTCTAGAAGTACCGCTTTCCTGAAAAAAACACGTATTTCTTTTTTATCCAAAAGGAAGATTTGGCATATAGGAAGTGGTGTTCAAGCACCCACCTAAGCATGGCCAGAACAGAGTGACCCTTCCACCCCTGCTCCCCAGTTCCTCCCTACCTTTGTGGTGTGTGGAACAGAGAGGGGCTTAGCAGGGCAGGGCTATGCTGCTGGAGTATCCCCCATCAAAGGCTTCTGGTGCACCTGTCCTTTTGAAGGACACTTTGAAGTGCTGATTATTGCCAGGCAGCTGCCAATGCCAAAGGTGGATATAAGCCTAAGGAATTAAATACAACCCTTTTTAAAAAATACTGAACATTTGCTGTCATATTCTGCACAGCACGGTGAAAAGTAGGGGACATGCATTGCACTGGTGTGAATGATCTCACAAAGTGGACACGGCAGCTGAGAGGCAGAGTAATCCTCTCCACTGCAAGCCTATAAAAGCCCAGCTTTTTCTCTCTTGTGCATCTGCTGTCCTGACTTGCCTTTAGGGATGCAGCAGTTTCAGTAGATACACGTTCTGTCTCTATTTTCTCAGCATGGGACAACACTGGCAATTCACACTGCATGGCTGGTTTCTGCAGAGCCCCATCTGCAAAGGAGGGATGTTACACAAACACAAAAGAAGGCAGGGCATTTTTCCACCCTGGTTCAGGGCTCAAATCAGTGGCAGCACTGGAAAAAATACCATATGCTGCCTGAGAATCCAGAGTGAAATGAAAGAATGCAGCAGTGCATCTGATTTTCCATAATCAGAGTTTTCAGTGCTGGGGAGTATGTGTTGCTGTTTGCCACACATTGCCTTGGGTCTCACCATTAGGCCTATGGATATTTGAGGCAGAGCAGCATTCTTGATTTGTGCATGAGTTCACAAGAATGCAACTCCAGAAATCATTTACTAGATGAAATGTAGCACTTGCCTTTCCCCTTACCTTTGGTGAAGCAGAGTCAAAATATGCTCCCCAAGGTTTGAGCAACTCTAATACAACAGAGGAAAAAGTTGCCACCAAACTTTTTTCCCTGAAATATTTTAAAGAATGCTTGATTCCCCAGAGCTTCCAGTCTTTTTTTTTTTTTTTTTTTTTTTTTTTTTTTTTTTTTTTTTTTTTTTAAGAAGGACGAGGAGATCACTACAGTTTAAAGTAGTTGTATCATCAGTATAATGAAGTTGTACAACCAAGCACAATCTCTGCAAAAGGCCTTACTTGGACTTGATGCCTGTCATGATTCATATGAGAGATTAATAGAATAATTTCATTAATGGATACGTGCATACAGCAACTGGGGTTTTGAACTACATTGGAGAATCATGCTGAAACCTAAAATTATCACCAAAGGTCTATTTGGATGCCAGTAGTGGGAGAGATGAGAGGCAGAGTTAGTAACCAACCTGAATGAGTTAGTTATCCAACATGAGTGAGGTTGGAAATTTACAAGATACCTGTCATACATGCCAGGGTAGGGAGACAATATTTTACAGCAGCCCAGAAGCAAACTTGAGACCTATAGTAAAAGGCAAAACAACAACTGTAGGAAGAAAGCAGGACAAAAAAATTGGCAATCTCTTGCGGGAACAGGAAATTTGTAAAATCAACTCCCAAAATTAGACTCATTTGATGCAATCCTAAATTTTTGCATGTTCATACCAAGGAATGGCAGAATGAGCAAACTAATGACCCCAGTACTTGTTTCCCTCACACGTGGGTCATTGGAGGAATTTCTCCTTCATTGTAGAGATAGGTAGGATATAGGTAGGTCATATTCTCTTCTGCATAAACAAATTTGTTTACTTTGTACAAATGATGATTTGATTTCATCAAATTCATTAGACAACTGTCCTCTTAGAATGGGGTTTCTCAACCTTCATTCTAGTTTCAAATTCACAAGAGGATTTAAACTTAGAGGTATGGTATTTTTTTTTAAAAAAAAGTATGATTAGGATAACACGGGACTTAACTGTAAAATGCAAAAAAAACTTGATGTACTTGGGCATTTTGTTGAGAAGGGTGGTGGACCCATCTCTTTTTCTCACTTGATGACTGACTTAACAAGGGCCCATCTGATGGCCATTTAATGATGACTCTTGATACTAAAGGTCTCATCTTGAATGGAGATCAAGCTGAAGAAGACAACGGGTCTTTTGTTCCTGTTTGGAAGACATCAGTGTGAAGCTGCAGAGTCTGGGGACAATTTATCTGTTCTCCAAATGCATGCCATGCTGATTAATCTGTGCTTTATAGCACTGGTTGTGCATGTAGATCCTTTCTCATAACTCACAAAGATTTCTCATCTGAAGCGTCTAGTACTGGCTGTTGCACCAGCAGGGGTACAATATTCCTGGTGTAATAACACTGTATTTGTGTCTCAATGAAACTCATGACTCGTAGTGTAAGCCTTGAGCCTTCAGATGTACCTGCTGCCAACACAACCTGGTACAGACAGTAAATACAGATTCATCCACTAAACTAAACCATTGCTTTATTTTGGTAGCAAGATGCTTCATCTGGGACCTGGCAGTAGTTGTATGGACACAGGTATCCTCTCACTGTTTCAGGTATCCTCTCACTGTCTCAGACCACCCTGGAACACATGAAGAGTCTCAGTTTTTAATTCGTGGTGTACATGAATGCAGGGAATGCACTTTGGTAGTACTTTACTAATGCAGAGCACTGCTGAGGATTCAAAAAAATAAGCTAATCCCCAAATGACTTACTGAGTTTGGGCAGCTTTCTGCCCTCCTTCCAGCAGTGGCATGGAGCAGCTCCGTCAGTGTCCTGTGTTGTGTGTCCCAGCTCTGCTGCATCGTCCCTGTGCTCCTGCAGCTGTGCCTGTGGAGCTGTGAGCCATTCCACCACTTTTGTGGACACTCCCTTCTACACTGAACTGTCTAATTCAAACCACACATAGGTTCACAGTAGTCAGTAGTCTCTTGGGCAGGGGGTGAGTTACAGCAGTGTGAGGCAGAGCAGAAATGGGAACTGTTTAAAAGAGAGCTGGTGAAGTTAAACGGAGGATTAAACAAGTTCCAGTTTTGCAGCCACAAGCACCTTATATTAAATGCTTTCCCTTACCAGGCCGGGGGAATGATCAGCATTGTAGGAAGGCTCAGGTAGCCTTTCTTGGAAGAATTTCTTCACCATGGGAACACTGAGTGCTCTCACAGCAGCTGATGTCGCAGGGCCGGTGCCCTGGTGACGGTGCGGTGCCTGCCTTGTGAGCAGGATCCCAGAACTGCAGAGCCACTGGGGGGTACATTTGGATGCATCCTCCACCAATTAGCAGTACAGAAAATTACCAGTGAACCAAGACCAGTGGAAATAACTGGACATGCTGTAATGCCCTCTGTTTTCTCAAACTATACCTGTCTGTGACTTTATTTCCAAGCTATGTAGTTTCCATCCACAGCATCCCTTTTGTGCATAGGATGTGGAACCAGTGGTCACTCTTGGCCCCCATTACTGCGGGAGATGTGCAGGGCTGTGTCACTTCGCCTAAATAGCCTGAATCCTCCCCTGGAAGCAACAATTCCAAGTTTATTCTTCCTCCCTCAAAGGAGGAATGTGAAAGCAATGTGCCTTTTTTTTGTTGCTTTTGCAGTTTCCCAGTTCTTGGTGTAAACCAGCAAAATCCAGGAAGTCAGCATTAAAAAAAGTCAAAACAAAACAAAAAAACCCCCACCAAACTCCAAACAAAAACCCAAGCCCATATAAACAAACAAACAAACCAAGCAACCCACCCAGCCCACCAAATCCACAAAAGTCCCACAAAAAAGAAGAAGGTTTTTATTAGGAGAGACAAAAAAATCTCTGATTTATTTATTTGTTTAAATATTTTGTGATTACTTTTCCCTGGCAGCTGCCATTAGTGCACAACAGTCCTCATTTTGGTGCTAAGTGCCTCACATGGTCTAGAAAGTGAGATGCATTCAGCAATTTACCCTGCCCTTTTAAAGTACTGCTTCCATTTGTTCCCAGCAGTGTTGGTGTTTTGATCTTTTCCTCTCTGATTGCTTACTAATAGATGGATTTCTTTCACTCAACTGCAGCCTTTGTCCTAGGCTACAGCGGGCCTTGGGGGCAACTGGGTTTTCCTACAACCTGAGCTGAGCAATCCTTTTCACACATCCTGTATGCTCTTTAATCTGCCACAGATTGCAAGAGTTTTGCTCTTCCTAATTTAATCAATGTCTGAAGCCTCTTATATAAACCAACCTCTTTGAAATATTTTAGACACTGTTGATTTAATATTATTTTCCCAGCATTAAAAGCTGGCAGTATGAAGCACAGCGAAGATGCCATCTTCCCAGGCTGCTAACAAATCTCCAGCTCCTGAGGCAAGTGCTGTCGACTTAATTTTTGCTAACTTCTTCTTGCACACAGCCCCGTCCCCTCCTCCCTTCCCCCTTCCTTTCTTCCTCTGAGAAAAATGCCTCCTCGAGGGTTTAGGGTTTAGCCCAGGATTTTATGTCTTAACTCAAAAAGGAACAGACTTCTTTGGAGCACTTCCACCCTCTTTTTGATACCTGAGAAGGGACTGTTCATCTCTCGAAAAGCCGACTGCAAATAAAGGAAGGGATAGCGTTTTGTGCATACTTCCTTTCTTCACTATCAATTAAGTCCAGAAACACTTGTTTGCTTGAGATTTTAAGGGTTTTAAGGTGGCTTTCTGGCGTTTTCAAATTATAGATGTATCAGTAGTATTAAGCTTGCTTTTGTTTGTTTGTTTGTTTCCACTGAGCTCTTCTTGGGGAAAAGAAATTTACACAGATGTTCACATCTGGTAAAGTCAGAAATGTGTGATAGGAAATCTTCCCTTCCAGCTGTTTTATATGCGTTTATATATAACACATATAGCACAAGATGTAGTCCTCTTGCCATCCAGCTGAAATATCTTGTACCTTTGATTATTTAATTTTCTTTTGTAATTTGCATCCTACCAGTAATTGCATGTTTAGAAATATTCCATGAATAGAGATTCATAGTGAAAAACCTTATTTCTGTAACAAGACATAGTTCTAAAAGAAAATAGAAAAAAATAGGGCATGTAATAATTTCGGTATCTTTCAAATTCATGTAGAGAAATGTAAAAAAAGTACAATTCAACTTTGCTTTTCTTTTTTCTAAAGAGAAAATTTTGTTTTGAAAGGTGCAAAGCATCAAATTGCTTAGAACAGACAAGAAGAACAAAATATTACAACTGTCAAGGCTTTCTACATTTTTCTTATAAAAGGTATTATTGAGCATCTTCAGGGGTTTAGTTTGCTTGGTTTCATGTTTTCAGGATCTTTTACTGACCAATATGGAGTAACAACATCGTTTGCAAAAAACTTCAGGGTTAGTTTTTTTAATTCTTGAACAGTTGCAAAACAGTCTTGTTTTGAATGAAAATAAATAATTTAAACCAATCCCTTAGCAAAAACAAAGAGTAACAGAAACATATTCACCGTGTGAAGTGCTCAGTGAATGCCAGAATCTACTGTAGCTTTCCAAAACACAAACTGAGTTCTACTGTGAGAGTACATTGTCTTTATTCATGTAATCAAAAGGGACTTTTTCCATAGGGGCCCCTTCTCCTTTCAGTGCACTAATTAGACTGAAGCATTACCCAACCTGAGATGGCTTACTCAAGACCTGTTGATAATTTTTTAATCACTTCGTTTAATCAATTTAAAAGATGGTTAAAACACAGTCAGCCAAGCAACTCCCCAAACCACCCCACTCCTAAATTCAGCACTGATGGCAACACCCTATGAACACTCCTTAGACATATTCCTCTCTATCAGAAAATGTCAGCAGTAAACCCCAGCAAAACACTATTATTTTGTGCTCAATTTTCATAATAAGCATTGCTTTGAGAGATTGAAACACCTAAAAGAGTCCTAGCTGGCTCTGTGTCAGGCTCTCTGCTAAGCTTTAATTGCTCTTTCTGAAATATTTGAGACAATGACACTTCCAAAAGACAAAAAGAAAAACAACAAAAAAGAATTTAAATGTTTGCTTTCGCTTTTCCTCGCCTTCACAATTGGTGGGAAACACAATGAGAAAGCATTCAGCTTCCCAGGAGAGGTCAAATAACTCTCACCTGCCAATTTAAATGACAACACTGCTTTTCTCTGTACCCAGCACAAATGTGGCTGCTCCTACTCATGGTCATGCCTGTTAAGTCCATCACCTCCTGATGTAGTTGTTTCTTTCTTGTAACATGAAAAGTGTGCTCCCTGTATAGATGCTGTTCTGCAAACCAGGAAATCCAGTGTTAGGGCTGCCCATGTAAGATTTGTAGTGCTGACCAAAAGCAGCTACCTGGACTGCTCAAAAGTTTTCGAAGTGCACAGACATTTATATTTCCGGGCATTAGTGCTGGCCTTCTCATAGCTGTCACGGACTCCTTATATCTGCCAGACGTGCTGACACCTGGTCTGGATCAGGTGCGCTCGCCTGTGGCAGTGGGGCAGTGCACAGATGTGAGGCTGCTGGTCACCACCTTGCCACCTTGTGCTGCTGCAGGTGCTTGCAAGCTGGTGCTTGCTAGTGGTGAATGCAAGGGTGTGTGAGCTCTGGTGAGCTCCCAGCTAAACGTCTAAGATAATGTAGTGCTTCTCAGCCGGTTCCCCTTTGACAGTCTAAGCAGTTTAGTCCTGCATCTGCCTAGTTTGCACACACAAAACTCTCCCTAGTCTTGAAGCATCCTGATGCTGAATTCAGGTATCAGGCTTATTTCTGCTTTACAGCTACAGACCAGAGGAAGAAAGGAAGGCAATACTGTCACTGAGTTTCCCACTGACATTTTTCACATACACTGAATAAAAAATAGAAATTGGGAAGCAACTTGTTGCTTGTAATCCCTGCAATAGGCACAATTTATCCTAAAGACAGGCCAAAACATCTTCTGCCTAAATGAATGTATTTTTTGTTAAATGATGCTTCTACAAGAAAATGTTCTTCCTACTGAAATTTTCTTTCAGCTGCATTCTATATAAGATGCAATACAAAGGCACTTCTAAATATGCTGTGCAACAGTTGCTTTATTGCAAAACGAATATTGCAAGACAGAAAATTTGTTTCACATAATTCAGCTCTTGAAAGAAATATACAAGTCATGATCCATTTGTAAAAGGTACAATGTGAAATGCAAACTGAGGGTAAGACTGGCCATCTGACTGCAAGGCGCTCAGCTTGTAAAATGGGAGTGAAGAGTCCCTCAGTATTCATATTATCCTGAGTATTATTTCAGTTCAAGGAACCACTTCATTACTTTTATCTAGTATATTGTACACCTGTTAGGGGCTTTATTTACCTGAGATTTGTGTTACTTAGGCTGTAAAGGATCAGTATCTTGTAAACAGTGATGTTGAATTGTGGATTTGATAGATGACAGTATTCTGACTTTTCTCCTCAGCTGGCAGTTAAAGACAATAGATAAAGGCAGAGATCTCATAGCTTCAAAACTTTGGGAAATAAGTACTGTTTTCACCTAGAACTGTTTCAATGCAACTTGAATGTAGAGAACCCACTCTGACATAGAGGCATCTTTTGCTTTGAGCTTTTTATACCATTTGCTTGTGTACTTTGGATATGCTCACTTCAAAGTCAGGGAGTAGACTATTTATTCCTGATTATTTAATTTAACAATACTGTGAATGAGAAGGGAAATTATTTTCTTACACTTCAAGTTCTGTGTAGCTACAGGACTCATTTCATCTATTTCCACATCTCATCTTATTTGATCATCTGTGCAAATCTTCTACAAAATTTTCTACATTCAAAATATGATACAAATGTCAATGAAGTGTTTGGAATATTTGTACTATCAAATGGCAAGGCTGCAGGTGACTATAAAAAGTCAAAATGTTTCCACTAAAAGCAACAGCCTCAACCTCCCTTACACTCTTGCATTAAAGAGGCCTTGTCTTCAAAAACGTGGCATCAGCACTGAGAAAGTTTACTGTAATTTTCTAAAATTAAGTAAAAGGAAAAATATTGACCATTTCCTTGAACTTTAACATTAAATTCTGTGTTTGAGCAAATGGAATTGGTTACTTTAATCAGCATTAAAGTATAATTTCTAAAACATTGAAGAGGAGCAGGAGAGGAAGTAATATTTAGGATGCTTTCATGGATCTTTGTTTCAAAATACAAACATTATGTGGCAAACATATCCACAATAAAAATAGTAGCTCTTCCACTGCCTCACTAAAGGAGTTTCCTAAAGTCCTAATGAGTTCCAAAAGTCCTAAACAAGTTCCAAAGTCCTAATTTCTCATCTCTCTTTGCATCCTCATCTTCAAACTTATGATTACATTTCCATACTTCAGAGAAGTGGTGTAAAGATTATTTGGTAAGATACTTGCTTAAGACTAAAAAAATACTAAGTACTAGATATTACAAATTATGTGCTAATTTCTCTTAAGCTGCAGTAAAGCCTGAGCCAAGTGATTTGCAGGAAATCCCCATTGTGAGCTTCTGTAGTTAATTTTGGGTAAGGTTATCTACGTAAGAGCTTTATGTAATAAAGGATCACTTATAGATTAGCATCTTCTTTTTAAACTATTACTTCTTAACTCTGCTAAATATGTCACACATTACTAACTACATGTCAAGTCACTGTACTGCATGTCCCTATACTTAGAAAAAAATGTAGATTTATAAGAACTATTTATTACTGCTTCTTGATTTTCATGCTTTGATTGAGAAAACTTGTACAGAACTCCCTGCAGTTAAGGACCATGACAGAGAATCTCTTCAGAAACTGACTGAGGAAATTATCTTTTCCTAGAGTGCCAGCTCAGCAAACTTGCTCAGATTAACTTGTAGAATGTGCTTCATTGTCAAAAGCTGTCTTGGAAAAGGACCATAAACACATATAATACGTTGTTATTCCTTAGACATGTTATTTGGATTTGCCTCAATCAAACCACAGGAAGTCTGTGTCTGTTACCTAGTCATGACTGAGCCACTGGCCACTCTAAGGCCCACCCCTCTGCATTAGGCCATTATTGTACAATATATACAAAAATATCTAAAAAGCATCCCCTTCCTTTCCAAGCCCTTGTGATATGTGCTTGATTAGGATTTATCCCCTAGTTTTTATTCAGTGATCATGTGTAAATGCTCTTCCGCTTGCTATCCAGAAGGTGCTGTCTGTGAGAGATTTCTGATTCAATAGATGTGGTATAAATACTCCATCACTTCTGTCTTGCAGCATGAAGCTCTTCCTTGGCTGAAGCAGCTAGTTCTTAGGTGCTTTGGGAAGAAGTCTGGGCATCGTATTTCCTAAAACTGTGGTTACGAAAAGACTCCCTGCAATGAAACAGATTCATAAATAGTGTTGGCAAAAGAAAAACAATCAAAGAAATACCTGTCTCGTGAAAAGAAGCTCAGCAGAAACATGCTATGTGTTGGCAGATCAGAGTTGTCATTGCTTCTTTTCCCACGCCAAACTGGGCACAGTGGCTTTGTGAAGAAGCATACAGTCGTAACCAAAGAACATTAGACTCCTGTGTCAGTCATGTGACTAAAAAGGATTATGTTTTCTGTAGTGAAAGGATAACTTCAGGCTGCCTAACACCATATGGTGCCATACTTGTTCTATCTCCTTTTTGGCTTCACAGGTTGAAAAATCACAAGATGTTTCCAGTGTCTTTGTTAGGGTGATGGGGAAGTCTTATCTAATGATGCATTAAAATTACATAAATCCTCTACCCCCCAGAATGCAGAGCTGGAGAAACACAGCTAACATTACAATCATCTCCAGTGGAAGTTCAGCAGATTTTTTTAATCAGTAATGGAGTTGGCAGTGTATATTCTGGCTTGGTTTTAGCTGCTAGTAAAATTCCCTTTCTTCCCTGCAAAAAATGGCATATTTTTATATAGTCACAACAGATAACCCTGCCCTAACTATACCTTATGCTATTGACTTTCATTACAGGTTTGTACAGCTCTGGGATCTTCCTCTCAATCATGGGTCTAAGGTTCTCCTTCAGTTTCATGTAGTTTCTTTTGAGCTCCTGATGATATTCCCGTTGGTCAGCAGTAATAAGATGCTTGTTTTTCTCCACTGCTTCACCACATCTAGGCAAAAGGAAAGAAAAAAAGACTTGATATTTATTATATATTCTGTTAAACTCCCTCACTTTGTGTTAGGTAATTTAAATGGAAAAGAATCAGTTCATTTAGTCTAGGCATTCCTCTGGTAACTTGTCAAGACTGAAGTGATACTGAATTAATAAGAAAGCTCTGGTTTTTCCAAATACATAAATTGAGATTATTCTTTTTAGGTATTAGGAAGGCATGAAAGAACTAATTTAATGACTGCAGAATTCTGAGCTGCCTACTCACTGTACAAACAGATAAATTTGCAATAGCAATACTTAGAAGCTGTATCTTCTGCATAAGACTTGTTTTTATTTAACTCAAACTTACCCTTCAGCAAGGACGATAGTTTGGAATAAGGAGGTGAATATCTTTGTATGTGAATAAGCTTGTTGAGGTCTACAAACTTATGTAAAAAAGCAAAGGATATGTATCTGCCACTACTACTGTGTCTACTTGATAGATGTGGTTTCCTTATGAACAGCTTTCTATGTAAGGATGTAATTTTATTAAAAATTAAATCAGGGCAATAGTCTGAAAAGTTTGATTTCCATAAGATGTCAAAAGATAAAACAAATCGAAGATCTTAATTTATACATAATTAGTTTAGAGTGTTAATTTCTTCCCTTTGAGAATGCAATGCCTACCTAGGCATTCATGTGAAGCAGAAATAACAAGTGTGATCCAAGTGTTTATTGTGTGAGGTATCAGGATTCATGATGCTAACTTGCATAGGTAATTAGTCAGTTATATTATCGTTGCATTATTGCTAATATTGAATGAATTGATGCAATTCAGCATTTAAATTTTGTTTTACTGACCTCATTATAAACTCTTTGAAGCACAACCTCAGCTTGTTGTGATGTCGATAAAGTTTGGGGTCTGCTGGAATTTCAGCCAGGAACACTTGCGCTACCTCTAGTGGTCCCTTATAGAAATAACACAGGAAAATGTCAAACCCACCTGCTTAGACTGAAAACAACACATATTTGTTTAAAGCTGATTGTTATTTCATGAGTGCAATTATGAAAGAAAATACAACTACACACAGTTATCATAACAGGAAGGGTTTTAGCTCCCTTTCCCTCATGATACTTCCTCTGGCAAGCAGAATTTTTGCCCATCATATCTTATCCTCCCCTGTTATTATTCTTCCTCCAGTTCCACAACCAACAATTCTGCTCAGCAGAGAGGAGCTGGGACAGCCCTAGTGACAGACCTGGTTATATTAGAGAAACACATCTCCTGTGTGTGTATTACAAGACCTTCAGGCATTTGAAATCCAAAACACAGAGAGGCCTCTCAGAACATTGGGCTTGCAAGCCAAAGCTTTGAATTGAATACAGGGTTCAGTCTGAAACCCTGGGAAAAATTGCCAAAATTAGATATTAGAAGCAAAAATGTAGATTTGTAGTTTAAAAAAAACATGTTAAGCTAAGTATTAGAAAGTTTAGAGTTTAAACTTGAGATATAGAAGTAGTTATAAAGATAGTAAGTTTTAAAATGTAATATTATGAGTTTTTGTGTCATTAGATGATTGGTTAAGAAACTCCACACTGTGGCAAAATGTATAAAACACAATAACTGATTATTGGGTTAAAAACGTATATATTCTTGGTGGTTGTATTTTACTGGTTAATAAATCCTTAAAAGATCTTGTAACTAGAGGTGTTGTGACCTTCTGAACGACTAGGTAGAGCTGTGAGCAGACTCACCCTCCCTGCCTGTGTAGAAGATAAGAAATAAATTTCACCATCTAAAGCAGCTCAGAAATCCCGCCTCTACTTCATAAAATTCCTGATAAGGCAATAGGCCCAGAGCCAAAAAAGATCAGTCTTTGCAAAGCTTACAACAATACATTAGTTCCTAAAAGATGCTTTGGTTGGTGATGCATATGGAGAAACTGAATGTATTTAAGCTTTTAGCAGAAAAACCCAAGCTCTGTGAAATTGTGCATAACACCAAGTTTTTGCTCAGCCATCTCTTCATAATTCTATTTCAAATTTTTTTTAATTGCCTGGGCTTTTTTTAGTGCGTATATTTATGTAATACCTACTGCATCTCAGCTTTATTTTGGGGCACTCAGGTCTTGACTTGATGTATTGACTCAATTTCCATGAAATTGAATTTGTGGTGGTTCCACAGGAGAATTGTTATTATTATTATTTGCATTCCCAAAGGATACATCTGGAATGAACAAAATGGCTGAGACAGCTAGCACGTTAGAAATGAAAAATCCTCGAGGATTCATGAGACTTCTGTGAGTTTCTGCACCTACAGCCAAGACAGTACTTCCCGTGAACACATTCACCAAAAGCATAGCTAAAGAACAGTATATGGTGACTAAGTATCAAGGGATGAGGTTTAAATAGACAAAATGACTAAATGTGTCTGACTAGATATACTTCTTCCAGAAGCAAGAAATAAGAGTGCAAAAAAGAATGCATGGTGAGAAAAGTACGCTCCATCTGGCTTATTTGGATCCCTTACCTGATTTACAGTGGCTCCAACTGAGCCCTGCAAAACCATCTGGAGCATTTTGGCATCTGGTGGTTCTTGGTTGGTGGCTGCAGTTAGTTCCTGTGTTTTTTTACGCATATCTTCAATAGCAACTTCAATTGGGGTTAAAATAAACTAAGGGAAAGGGAAGAAAAGATGGTTCATTTCCTGGATTATGCATGCAGCTTGCCTGTTCTAAATATAACAATATCACTATCATTCTCCTGTTTCAAAAGCCATAGTTGTGAAACCCAGGAACACTGTTCAATCTAACTTGATCATTAACACTGTTCAGTCTAAGATGGTTATCTTGGTAGATGGTGCATCTGATCCAAAGCTCTTAGATGTCTTATCATTTGCAAGAATAGGGTGTGAATCAGACCTCCTGTTCTCATAAACTCATTCTTATTCTAAGTAATTATGCCTGAAATGGTGTTGCACTTTCTACAGTACAAACCTTCCCTGACTCTAAACCAGCTGTAAGCCTAGGGCTCTGGTTCTCTGACTGTACTCCTATCCTACTTCTGCTTTATCAGCTTGAAGTATAGCTATAAACAGAGCTTCACATATTCTCCTACACTGCATTAAAGCTATGAGGTCAAAAGACGTATGTACACTGGCTATTGTCTCCCCTCCATAGTAAATCTCTATCTTGTTTTGTTTGTCCCTTCTGTGATACTTCTGTTTACAAGAGCAGTGTCTAAGAAATTCAGTATTCTTTTTTTTCTGCCAAGCATAAATTTGGAAATCTTCCCACCCAGAGACTCCTTCAGTCCTTGAGAAAATAGATCTGTCTTCAAAACCTAATTACCTCTTCTCTTTGGATGACATTGATTCTAGTTTTGATGTAGGGGAAAGCATGCATTGTGGTCAGGATGGTGTTCCTCCTGTATTGCTCACTAAGTTCTCCTCTGGGACGCCCATCCATAGTGAAGGGTGTAGTGTACATGAACCGACAGATGTTGAAGTTCTTTTCAAAGTAGGTAACTCTGTCCTTCATCTCATACTCATCAAAATAGGGCTCCACAAAAGTAATTTGTATGTATGCCTGAGAAAAGAGGGAAGAACCATTACAGTACTTTACAACCTAAGGAACGCAAAAGGAATGGCACGTGTGAATTATCCCATAGTACAGATCAGCTAAGGGTGATCTAGAAAAGCACAGAACTGAAAATACTTCAGGGATCATTTTTTTATTCAGAGCTAACAAAACTTGCATCTAGGAGGGCACAGCTTAGCCCTGGGGATCAGAACCAGGGCAGGGCCAAAGATCAGAACTTTTAATTTCTATACTGTGTGACAAGTTACCACACTAAGCCTGTCACAGAGGCTTTAATATCCCTGGGCAGAGAGATACCAAGTTGGGTGGTTTCTTGTAGTGCCTTAATATTTGAGCATAGAAGTTGCAGCTGGGACCTTCTCACTTCTCTTGTGTGACAAAGCACTCAACTCCCTCCGTAGTATTTTCCCTACCTTATTGGGATCCAGCTTTCTTTTGTCTACAGGAGCAGAGTCCTTAATCACTTCCACAGAATCCTCCCCAAAACACTGGCCATAAAATCCCTACAAAGGAAACAGAATGATTCCAACATTTTAGTCCTTAATGCAATGCTAATGCAGTTCTAGGAGAAAGGACTGACAACCATGATGACTTTTGGGCTTTGTACAATTGCTTTGCACAGTTGCTCCACAAGCCACAGCTGGCCAGGGTAAGGCACTTCTGACAAAGATCACTGTGAGTTGCTCAGACAATCACAGAACTTGAGACAAAACAATCAGAAGGGAACACAGCAATTCTATTAAAATAGCTGAAGATACCAAAGCAAGTATGTAGCATGCTCAAAATCACTCAATGTGATTACAGACCTGCTTGTAAGAGACATAGCCTCAAAAGAATGGCTCACTTAGATCATTATGCTTTAAAAAGGGATACTATGGAAAGGATATGCACTAAGGAAATAATCTACGGTACAAATCAGTTTGTTACTGATATTTGTATATAGCAATAATAATGTCAGGACTGTGTGGGTTCACTGAAAAGTGTAAAATACCATATAAGATCATATTAACATTATGTTATTTCTTACCTCTAATCTGTGAGAAATCTCAGGGAGTTTTGTTATTGCAGGCTCCTTATAAACAAATTCCTGTTCATCTAAGTCCCCAAATTTGGATCCATAGAAACCAACACGGAAGTAAGTTCCAAACATTCGTTTTTGACCCTAATTGATTAAAAGAAGAGGAAATTTACAATTGCTTTATGAGGACATTGCAATAGTTGGGTGCCTTTTTATTCTCCCAACCCATGTATAAGAAAATCCACTAGTTCTATATCTTCCCCTTTTCAAAGCTACTTCTATATATAATCAGTGCTGATGGATTAGAAGCACAGGAGAGAAAGCATACAAACTTAGGGGACATTTGACTGCAATCTAATCTAAAATGTAAGGTGATCATGAAGAGGTTTCACAAAACAAAATACCTCATTATTTTTTAATTCCTTTGAATACATGTAACAAAATTAAAATTTTGCAATTTTGCATTTGAAGTTTATATGAATTTGAAACTGACTAGGCTTAGCAATAAGGTTCTTTTGAAGAAAGGAGGGACAGTAGAGATGGATTCTCTTATTTCTTCTATTTTATAACTAAAAACACTAGTGAATTGACAATGAAGTTATTTTTTGGTAAACAGATACAGCCAAGTGTGCACAAACATGTTCGGCTAAACCCACTTTATATCCATCTCTGCTTTTTTTGTATGTGAGCCTTTTTACACTGTAAGCTATGTATGTAGACCAAAAGCAGATGGAAGCTTCTGTTTGAAACAGGAAATGGAACTTTTTCAAATTCTGATGGGTTGATTATGGCAGGATGCCATGATCCCACCAAAGCCACTGTATTGTCCTTTCCTGCAAATGGACAGGAGAGAGAGACAATGAATTGTTCATGAGCTGATGTAAGGATAGGGAGTGATTGCAAATTAGTTACCATCATGGGAAAAACACACTTGGTTGGGAGAAAATAATTGAATTTATTATCTCAGAAGAGGAAACAAGACAGGAATCAGGAAACTCAGAACAGGATAACAAGAAGTAAAACAAATTTTAAAAACACCTTTCCCCCTTTCTCCTTTGGCTCTACATCTTCTCAGTGGTGCAGAGAGGAGGGAAATGGGGGTATGATCAGTTCATCACATGTTGTTTCTCCCATTGCTCAGGGAGAGGAGTCTTTCCCCTGCTCCACCTTGTGTTTCCTCCCTGCTCTAGTATGAGTTTCACATGGGGTCACAGCCTTCTTTCAGGCGTCCATCTCCTCTGGCATGGGGTTCTGCATGAGCTACAGGTGGATCTCTGCTCCCCCATGGATCCCCACGGGCGGCAGGGAATCTCTGCTCTGGCACCTGTAGCATTTCCTGCCCCTCCTATGCCACTGACCTTGGTGTCTGCAGAACTGTTGCTCTCACATATTTTCCACTTGTCTCTCCTATGAACACAATTGGCCAGTTTTCCCTTTTTGAATATATTATCCCATAGGTGCTGCCACTGTCACTGATGGGCTCAGCCTTGGCCAGCCCTGGCCAGCAGGTGTCATTTGCTCTGTTGGACATAGATAATGCAGAGCAGCTTCTCATTGACATCACCCTTTTAACCCACCCCCTCCACTCTCAAAATCTGGCCACACAAATCCAATACACCCATGAACAGTTTTATTAACACCAGTCTTAAACAAATATTGCAACCCTGCAATGCGTTCTGCTAGCAGTGCCTTGCCTCACAAGTACCTTGTTAATAATGCTGTCAAAGGCCTTCTGTAGCTTGTTGTGTGTCAAGGTAAGCTTCCTGAAGTCTCGATGTGCTTCCAGTATGGGGATGACAATTTTGTACACTTCATTCACAGTTTCATACAAACCTCCCTTTGAATATTAAAAGAAAAAAAAAAAAAGAAAAAAAAAAAGAGGAAGAAAGGAAATTATGCACCCTGAAAAGAAACTATATCTATGTCAATGGCTAGGCTGAAAAGGGGATTTATGGGACTCATCTGTTAATCTGCTATGTTGCTTGTTTTGGTGTTCTGTAAACTAGTAATAGTAAATGGGCAGTTCTGAACAGCAAACAGTGAACTGGATGATATTTGGATCTCTGCTCTGTTGGGCTCTCAAGCCCAAATTCCTGTGTAAAGCCCTGGTTTCTGCCTCAGGGCTACAAGAACTAGAAATGCAGGTTAGCAGCAGGAAATGGATTTGTTTGTTATGTATAGTTCAGGGTAACTAGAGCTGTGTCTGGACAAAAGGACCCAAGTGATATCTTTAGAGATGCTAAATCACAAGTCCTTACATAGTAAGTGTAGATTATGAGGCTCCGTTGTATGCTGTGTAAAAGTATGGAAGTAACTCTCACATGCCTCCTAATACCTTATGCAAGATCTTTTTCTTAAATGTACTATCCCATGATAATACCAACTGAAAATCTTGGTTCCTGCCAGAGACAATCAGTTTCGGTTGATGTTGCCTGTGGTCTGCGCAGTAGCGGTGGATACGTGGCTGAGCTAGGCTGAAAAAGCCTAGGTTAATCAACCTGACTTAGGCAGTAAGTGGACAGCCAAAAAGGTATCTGCTTGTTATTTGGATCATGGCAGGTCTGTGATGCCTGATTTAGAAGTACTACTTTGTTTCCTTATGTGCAGGAAAGGAAACTGTGGATCTGGCTTAGGCAGCCCACTATCCATTCCCTCCGAGTGATTCTGGTCTTCACTCACCGTACTGAAGAGCTCTGCAGCTTGTTCCAGCAGCCCTACCAGTCCACTTTCTGAGAAATACCTCCCAGAACATACGCCATCTTCATCTGGAGACAAAACATCATCTGAAACAGCAGATTCCTCCAGCACATTGGATGAAATGTTCTAAAATACATCAGAGCACAGAAATCAAAAACGTGAATCAGCAGTACATCACCAAGATTGAGGAAGAAATGGTTTCAACATATTTATGTGATGGGAAGATGATGAATTTTTTCAGCTGCAACCATGGGACACATAGTTACATTCTTTTTTAGAGGTGAAAGTAACATCATTAATCTCCATAGATGGCAGATCAGGAGTTTCACTGCAAGAATCATGAATTTTCTTTCTAGCCTCAGGTTTAAAATGCAGACTCCTCTAGGTGTCAAACTAGCTCTTCTCTGGCAGCTGGATTCCATGGAGCTCCAGTGAGCTCAATCCCCACTACCTCTAGGGTCACATGCAAAGTGCCCTTCCCAGCGCTGGCACTTGAGGGTGGGAAATTCCAACCTGCACTCCAGACCTTCTGCCACCTGCTCAAGTAAATTGAATTTTCAGGTTTTTATTCACCTTTTCCAAGCAGAGGAGAAACAGGACACAGAGAGTATCACTCTACAAACCACAATAACTTATTGCTTCTTGGTTCATCCTCTGCCATTACACTTTAATCCAGCAGAATTTACTCAGTTTCTTGTTAATGTTATGGACTTCTTTGTGCATTTAAACAAAACTAGATGAAGTCACTCTTCTGAGATTCTGGACTATGAAATAACATGTCTACAGTTCTTCAGGACTTCTTTGAATTAATGACACTGGGTGGCATCAACATTAAAATGTTATATAGAAACATGCACAAATAACAGCAAAATATGTGTACATATAGTACGGGACTAGCATATGTAACTTTCAGCAGCAGCAGAAAGGCTAAGCTTCGATTTTCTATTAATTAAAAGGAGTTAAATTAGTGTCATAGTGTCTCACTTCAGCAGAAACTGGCAATGACAATCTGTCTGAGTACAGGATGGATGCCAGCTGGCTGAGTCCTTAAAGGCATCTTTATAAAATAGCAGAGACACTGAGGGCTGTTGCTATTGATCAGATTTCAGATAAAGAATTGGCACCACACACCACTAGCAGCACTGGGCTTTCCCCCCTGGGTTTTATGGATGTATTTATTTCTCCATGGGGGAAATTTCCTCCAACCATGCTGCCATCACACTGCCTTGTCTGCACATCACGTCTGTGCCACAGGAAGGGTGAGTACTGCCTCAGAACAGCATTCACAGGAATTGAGAATATATCTGAATTTTGGCCAGAGGAAGAATTACTGCACATTTAGCACACCTATGCCACTTTTTACTGACCAGTCTCACTGAAGAGAGTAACTTCAACCAGACTTAGGTTCACTGGCATATACCTGCAGAAACTCACAACCCATGCAGATTAATTTCTGGTTTTTCTTTTCTGTAACAGTAGCCATTAAGAACTGTTTTCATGTGACTCTGGTGGCTTTTGTTCAAATTTTGAAAAAAAAATATTTTCCTTTTGTAGCAAAGAGAAGAGAATCTATAGAAGCGATTTACATACAAAAGTAATGAGAAAGTTGCAGACACCAATTGTCCCTTCTCCGCCTTTAAGCATCTAATAACTAATGTCAGGAATATATTTCCATGTTTTACAGTCCATGCACTCTAGAAGGAGAGAGCCTGTGTGACATATTTCTGGGCCTTGCATGATCTTTTGCAAAGTGAACATGCCTCACCCAACTTTAGCCTCAATCTACCTTTCATATTGAAGAATTTTACATATTCCTAGTATAATAAAGGCAATACATAAATCACCACATATTTTATCAGCACTTATATTGCATTTCATAAGCCTGGTTTTCATTAAAGGAAATAAATATTTCTGTAAGCTCAACCCCCCCTATGAATCCCAGCCCCTATCACCATGTTAAATAAGGCTAGGGTAGCCTGCAACCGAGATGCCCAAACAGCCCAGGCAAATTAGACTGCTGATGGGCCATGGAACTTAGCAGGTAGACACACACACTAATTACTTGTCTCTGTTAATACAAAGTGGCTTAAAAGTTAGTCCCTATGTGCTTCATACTCTCACTAATTCTGCTTTACCGCTTATGAAGGGGATTTGGTGTAAATATGAATTAAGCCCAAAGGGAATTCCACTGAAAGTGACCCCACTCTGATTTTGAGGGATAGTTTTGATTGCATAGAGGGAAGCATTTTGTCTGGTGCAATATAAGGAAAAGACTGGCAGTCAGTTTTCTGGATGCTAACAGACTCACTGCAAAAGATAAAATCAGAACTGATTTGATCCTTTGCTGACTCATTTTACTTATCTGTGAAAAGAAGATAATACTTCTGCTCATCCAGAATAATATTTTTATTCATGCTATCACCCTCAATTCCACAACTAAATGCATATCACTAATATTAGCTGATCTCATATCTGAGCTAAATGAAGAAATGATCACAGTAAGAGTGAGTGAGACCTGTAACTACAGGTAAAGCCAAGCCAGTCTGCACAGTGTTTCCCTCTTTTAACAAGGTCATCTGAAAAAGATCTTCACAAAACAAAAATGTGTTTGTAAAGAATGGGAAACCTTTTCTTAGAAGCCTGTGTTAAAAAGGCAAAGGGTTATTATAGTTAATTACTGTTATTGAGTAAACTGAAATCCGATATTGTGCTATCAGATAGAGTTGTGTAATTGGGTTCTCATCATTAAGGCATTTTATTACTTCTCTCCTATGGGGCAACTGTTTCTTTGGCAAACATGTATTTACACAAGCATTTTGATGAAAGAAATTGATTTGCTGCTTTTAAACTCTTAAGCGCTTGTTTGCCTAGTGCCTTGTACCATAGAATTCAATGCTCTAACATAAATGAAAACATATCCATTTATAGCAATCTGCATAATCTAGAGGCAATGGAGGGAGGAATTGCAGATTTCACTTACATCGAAATGATGATGGTATCTAACAAGTATAAACAAAAGAAGCAATTAGAAGTAATGCATGGAAGTTAGACGTTTGAAGGTATATAAAACTAATAAGGGATGCAAAACAGCAGAAGTATAAATCTATGACCAGAAGTTTAGCCATTAAACAGGCTACACAGTGCTATCTTGATATTAAAGAAAATCAAGAATAAACACTTGTCCATCACCTAACAATCAGGTGGAATTGCAATTAGTAATCCCCAACAAACTAAATTAAATGCAAAATGCCAAGTGGCTCAATCATGTTCACATTTACTATTTTGAAGGGAAAAAAAACCCTGGTAGTATGGTTATATCAAGGGATGATGAATGCACCAGATATTAGTGTTAGGTATTTCAAACTCACTTTGACAATAAAATGTGCTCCCCAGCAGATCAAAAAAGCTAAGCAAAAGTGTGTTCAAGCAGTGAATCCTGAGCTGCCACATGTTTTTATAAAACTCGGGAAGCTCCAGAAGACAAAAATATGCTTGGGGGATCATCTATTTCTTTAAAGTGTACAAGATGAACAGATGGTGGTAGGTTTTCAGACTGCACCATTTCCAAAATGGTGGAAATACTGATACAAAATTACTGAAGAAAACCTTCAAGGTGGTGTACTTAGCCTGAATCAACACCAGACAAGCATGATGCTTTCTAAAAAAAGGCATTACAATCTAATAAAGGTAACAGTGTCTAAACAGTAGACATCTATATAACATCTAAGGTGATCCTACAAAACATTTCCATTAATTAGTTGAAATGATTTATAGTTTATTTTAATCATTGCAGCCATCAATTCACTGGTTTCAGGGAATAATGATAAAAGAGAAATTATCAGCACATGACAATAAATTTAGGGTTTGGCCATTTTTATTTTTAATTATGTAGAGAAAAGAAGCTTTAGAATGACTAAAATCATTGAATTTGTATATATGTGTGTAATATTTGAAGTCAGTTCAGGTAAGGGTATCCAAAGCTGCATAATATGAAAACTAAATGTGTATATATATATATATACATTTATATATCTGCATTTATATATACATATATATATATATATCTGCATTTAAAAATGCCTAACTTCAACCATGAAGACTTGTGCTTTCACCTGTGTGATGTAGAAAAGTAAGGTGAAAAATGCAACCCAAGAAAACTGCCTGGAAAAGACCAGTTTATTACTGAGCGAAGAGCTCTACAGTGCCAAAAGAACCAGTGGAGTCTTCAGAGAGATAATGCAAGAACTATGGCTCTTGCTGAAAGAATTTCTGGGACATTTTTACATGACTTGGATATACTGGATTGACTGCAGTAATTGTGTTATTCATCCATCAAAAGGGTTTGGTTAGTAACTTGGGGGCAGTCCAAATTCTGGAGAACACACCTGAAAGAACTGAGCAGCTCCAATTATATAGATTATGAGAAAGAAATTCGAAAGATGCATCTGTCACAATTGGTAAGTAACAGCCCTAGAAAAAGCACGTGATAATAGAAAGTATCTCTTATCAAATAAGAGATTACAGTATCAAACTGCTGGAAGTAGAAGCTGGACTCTGCCGTTGTGACATCTACCCCATATATGCACCTCTGCTTTGCTTAGCACAAGGACAAACACACACACCAGAACTGCCTCATGCTGTCAGAGCCTTTTACCTGAAAACTGACACTGCCCACAGGGAGATAGTTCCGATCCTCAAGCATGCTCAGGTACTCTGCCACCAGTGCTGCAGCGTGGACCAGGCACATGGCTGCTTCGGTGTGGCACTTCCTCTTGGTGTGCTTCTCTGCCATGTTCTGCAGCCAAGTCAGCCTCAAGTCTGGCGAAGTCTGGTACCCTTTTGCAATTCTGAAAACACCGGCCAGAAAGCAGGTATGAATTATCACTTCTCAAATAACAAAAATACCTGTATTATTCCTCCCTTGTGTTGAATGGAAGAAGACATCTCTGTCTTTATTCTATATGATTCATTAAACAGAAAGCAAAAGAAATAGTTAGACAGTGCTGGGCAGGAGACAGAGGGGCTACAAGGAAAGAAAACTGCTGCATCCAAGACTCTTCAATGTTCCTGACTTTTATCCTTGCCCGAATCTATGTCCAGCTCCCAGAGGCTGCACTACTGCAGCCTGGGCTCCCATGACAGACCAGCTCTGCTAAAGAGGGAAAATGTGCACAAGCAAACAGATAGTTTGTCATAGCTTGTCCCTAAAATGCATAGCTCAGCTCGCTTCACTGCAGAATTTTCTCAGTAGCAATTCTAAATGGATTCACCTGTACATAAGATCCATCAGCATCTCTGGATCTTCCTGAAATTCCCTCATTTTCACCGTATCTGACAGGATGCTGTTCAGATTACAGAGTAGCTCCTCTACCTGAAGAAATACAAAGATCAATGTGCAATTCCCAGGTGTTTATTTTTTCCTTCTGGAAAAACAACAGCATCTGCACCAGATGATGTTATTCTCTTAAGCCTCTTTTACCCAAGGAAATGTCAGGGTATTTTCTTCAGTTCTATGCAATGCAGCAAGGATGACTGACACAACAAATCTTACACACACATTTTAATTAATCAAAATGAGCTGAAATCCTTTGATCTATTTATTTCTGAATGAAAAAAATCAAAGCCGCTAATGGAGTTCAGCTTTAGTTATCTTTTGATCTGAAATGAGATGTGTTTGTAAGTCTTCAGCACAACCTGAGTTACTCTAAGTATTTTAACAAAGTATTTGACTGTTGTCTGAAATATTTACTGCTGACACCTTACAAGTTGGTAAAGAGAGAGAAGTTTCCCGGATGGTACTTTTCTGAAAACATAATGAATAAAATTCCATCTTGGGAAACTCTTAGAGGGCATAAATCCTGCTGGGGTCTAGAAGAAAGCTGTACTCAAAACCAAGAGATGATTCTCCTGTAATGTGATATCAGGGGAAATCTTTTAAGAGTTTTTTTAATGGAATGATATACACTTCTTCCCTACTTATTGTTCTGCTAGACATAAACTCATGAAATGACCTCTTCATCCTTATTTTCTTTGCGTGGAAGATCACGATCTAGAACTAGCTTCAATCAGGGTCCTACGTGAAAGCTCCTGATAAAAACCACAGATGCCCTAAAAGATTTAACCTGAATGGGAAATGGCGTTTCCTGCATATCTTTATCTTCTTCTGCATAGGCTAGGATAGTTCTCAAGGATCGCCGAAGGAATTCCTCATTAAACTCAGGTGATTTTCCAACCAGAGAAGCTAGCGACATGGTCACCTGCATCTTCACTCTTGAAAAATTCTTCCAGAAGAAAAAAAAAACAAAAACATGAAAGAATGTTACAGCACTGCAGTTCATGTATCTATCTCATCCCTGAAGCAAACCCACTTTCTCCTGCCCAGATTGAGTGCAGTAGACTCACTGCTCACAAAACTGGCCTCTGGTGCATCAAACCTAATTGTGTTTTACCCACCTAAGCCAAAGATCCCTAATTCTGACATGTCTGTACTTTGGGGCTAGAATGTTCCTTGAAAGATGCATGCTTGCTTGTGACAGGCGAACACCAGAAGCACCCCTTTCCCCCTTGCACAGGCCAGTGGATGTGTGGATCAGACCACATATAGGAATAGATGAGGAAGAATGACTGGAAAAAGTTCTGGAAAAAAATTTGAAAAGCAAAAGGCCTATGGGAGCTTCAGCTGGTGATGCACTACAACCCGATGATCATGGTGTGTCTGCAGTACATTTTCCTTCTGCAGAGCTTACACTTTTTACATATCCAAGGCTTTTAAAGTAATAAATAGTGAAGGAAATTCTGTGCAAGATCAGATGCTATCCAAAATGCTAATGCATGTCCTTTTGTGCAAGAACATTAACAATCTATTTGCATAATGTATGTATTTTGCTCCACGTGTGTGGTAAAAATCAGCCTAGTCCTAAGACCAAGGAGCTGGTGAAGGATTCTCATTAATACAAGTATACAGGAGTTCTGCTGAGGTTGCAATTGCCTTAGAATAGTTCTGGCACAGAAATGAAAGAAAAAAGACAGTGTGAAGAGTATTGCTTATGCATTGTGTAGTCTTTGCTGTCAGAGGCCTAGTGCTGCTCTGTTTGAAGCCGCATTTACAGATATTGCAGGACAAGTTATGTTTCCTGAATCAAAGCAATGAACAATAATTAAAGCTACTTTTCCCCTACACTGCTAGCACTTCTCTTGGCTCAAATGTGTGAAGCAGCAGACCAGGTGACTGCAGATGCATTCCACTTGCTGTTGCAACTTCAGTCATTGTTTCAATTGATCACAAAAAAGGTAGCACAAAATACACCACCGCTCTCAAAGCCTTACACTGGTAGAGCTGAAGCTGTATCTCATGAGGAGATAAAGAGTGGCACAGGCTTGAGTCCGTGTAATATCTATGCTACTGCTGCAGTGATGGAGAACTCTTTGACACAGGTCAGCACATTGTTCAACCTCCTCTTCAAACAGTAAATCTCCAAACTAAGAAAAAGAGAAGAAAACATTTATTACTCTCATTCCTAGCCATTAAAATGTTGTTATCTTAGTGCACAAAGGTCACAGGGTTTAGAAAATGTCTTAAGTTTTCAAAAACTAGATTTTATGCTTCTTTTTATTCAGACTTCTGATTGATGTGATGCTGTAGATTCAATTTTTAAGATTTTCTACAGGATAGAAGGGTTTGAAAATAGCCTTTTTGTTTTGCAAAAAAAAAAAAAAAAAAAAAAGAAAGAGATAAAATAAATTCAGAATATGGTGGCTCCAGGAGTTTTTGAAAACATCAAATATTGCAAAATTCTTAGAAGCATAGATATTTGCTATTTTCAGAATACATAATGATTGATGAAGCATGCAAATACTTCCTTAAGTAAATGGAGCAATTTTTAGCTCTTTGCACCAATGCCCTACCCTTCCCCAGGCCTCCAACAGGTTCTTCCTCCTATAATGTGTCACAAAATTTCCACTGCCAAGCTTTCATGTGAGACCCTCCTTTACAGTGCCTTTACAAAACACATAGCAGGCAATAAACCCAGGGGGCAGGATCTCTGTCCAAAGACAGTCTCAGCAGAGACAGCACAGATGCACCAGTACCGTATGTACATACACAGGACTGAAAAAGGTGTGTGAGCGAACACACACAAGATGTTGTTTCCAATTTGCAGACCCATTTCCCAGTTCTCAGCCTTCCTTCAGCCCATTATCTCGCTGTTCTGTTTCTAATTTATATCACAAGCCTGCTGGCACAGCATTTTACCACTTTTATTTGTAAAATAACATCTATATGCCTACAGTGTAATAGAAATAATTGGAATGATTGCTTCATGAAATACAGAACCAAGTCAGCTTAACTACAAGATCTATTTCAATGAGAATAACTATTGCTTCACAAAATTCATTACTGTAATTGGAAGTTAGCTCTTAAAGATAAAGCAAAATGAAAACATAATTATTAGTTTCAAAACTATTCAGATATCTACCCTGTGATTAGGCTTTGTCAGACAATCTACATTTAAGAGCAGACAGGCATTAACTGGACAGGAGTATCCTGTTTTTTATTTGTATTTTAGAATAGTTTAGGGAATATAAACATTTCATGGATCTTTCTTAGTGGAGCTGCTTTTCTTTGTAGGAGAATGAATCTTAAAAAGATTTTAGAGTCCTTATGAAGCATGCAACCCATTATGACCTCTATTATTTAAAAAAACCCCCGAAACCAGAATTCAGGTCAGTTTCTGTCCTCATATATGTTTTGAAGTTTGTGAGCTTTTTTTTTTTTTGCTTGTTTGTTTGTTCATTTTTTGTTAATTTTTGTTGGTTTTTGTTGTTGCTGTTAGGGGTTTTTTTTCCTTCATTGCAGTTTTTTCTGATCTGGAGTTTTTTTATTGGTGATACCGAAGTGGAAGAGATTTGGCTTAGTTTTCAGGTAGAACAAAGATGAAAACTGTCAATGTCTTAGAATCTATTTAGAATTTTGAAACCTGTCATAGAAATAGAAACCTAGAATGATGCCATCAGTGTTTCATGAGTTTTCATTTCTCTGCTGCCTATCTGATTGGAAACTAGTCTTGTTGATATAATAATTTAAATTTAACTTTATGGAATTCCTGCACAGTTCTTGGCATTAAGATTCCTAATTAAAGTCAGACTATCTTTGAAATAAAGTGTATGGAATTGCTTACCTTTTTATTAGTAAGTCTTGTATGTTTAAGAGTAGAGTGCTAAACCCACAAGATTTTTCAGACTTAATTATTCCATTTTGTGTGGTCAGTGAAATAACCTTGCAACAACCCTATAGATAGTAATTTGTATTTACATTTGCAAAATATGTAAATACATATAAATATATTCAACATAAATATATTTAATATAAATACATTTCTATAAATATTTAATAAATGTCAAAGAAAAGTGGTAAGTGAATGTTTTAGAAATGATGTTCTATTAATTTGATTTGAAGTATGAAAACAAAAGTCTATCAGAAGCATACCTTGACAATGAGTGCTCTGAGTGTGCCAAAGCAATGAGTCAGGTAAGTAGTGCTCTGATCATAGCCAAGAGAATTTACCAGGACCTTCAAAACTCCTCCCAAGAGATTATCCCTGCATTCAGCTGCAAAGCTTGCCTACATAGGAACGAAAAAAAATAATAACTGTAATTCAGCAATGAACCGGCACTTAGGAATTAAAGTTCTCCTCTCCAGCCCATGACACATCCAGGAGTTTAGAATTTGCAGTTTTGTCTTTTTTAACATCTGCTTCAGAGACATTTCAAAGCACTTTCATAGTGACCATGAAGATAGAGGAGGAAATGTCCCAAACATTTTCCAAGTTCCAAAGACTCTCCAATGTATTTTTAAGCTCAGTCAGCTTCTGCAGTGATATTTGAAGATCTGTTTCTGTTCTTTCCAATCCTTCACGTATCCTTTGGGTTAGGCTGATCCTGTGGTGGGCAAGCACCATCCTTTCCCTTGCATCCTTGACATCCTGAGCATCTAGGCTAAACAGACATACTGACATACAGACAAACCACAACCAAAACAATGGGGAGACCAGATGCAGTGAGCAACGTCATGTGAAAATAACATCCAGGACAACAGAAGTTTAGCTGATAAATGCTTTTGTATTAATACGTTTTCAACCATGAAGTTTTCTCCTCCCTGCTTATGATTTTTTTCTACTCAAGACTATAAAAATTTACAGAAGATCTCAAAATATTTTGCACTGTCTAAGAAACAAAAGGAAAAAAATTAATCTTGGTTCCACTTGCTTCTGAGGGAACAGGGATTGGTACTAAGCCACCTCTACCATTTCTCACCTGAATGATGTTCTCTTGCATATCAAGAATGATTAGGTTAGCTTCAGTTGCCAGGTTGCCGCTGATCAGAGCTTCTTGGTCTAGCTCAGCTTTTGTCCTGAAAAATGGAGTTCTAATTAAAGCAAACTCCCAAGAGTTAGATGACCTGCTGTTCAAACAAAGCCAGAATACAAATGCCTATCATTCTGAATGATCCCATAAGAGCAAACAATGACAATAGTGTTCAGAAGTATTTCTAAAGAACTATGGAGTGAAATTAGGGAAGCTGCTTTTGTGGAAGAGAAGTCACAAAGGTGACTTTTGAAATCTAGGCCTCTAGACAGTTCAGATAGATGCTTTTCTTCCTTAATAGTCATCTGTGTAATGGCTACTTATAGCATGTACACTTGTTCGGTAAACTATGCTGTAATTTCTGAATGCATTGCCTGTAGCAAGACACAAAACTCCAAAATGGAATATTAGATAACTAATCTGACAATTCCATTTAAAAAAAAAAGAAAAAAATAGTAGACTAGACCAAAGTAGAAATTGCTTCAGTGCCATAGAAGCATTATTTAATGTAGGCAATTTTAAATGTTGATTCCTGAGACTGTTAACAACGAAAGAGAGGGTCTATACAGAAGTGTCCCTGGCCATTTAAGAGAAAACCGAAATATTGATAAAAGATAGGAGATAGTGGTAAGGCAATTCATGATACCTTCTTAGCTGAGACTTAAGGTCTGGAACACAGTTCCTCTGCAGCTGAATAAGCATAGGAGCAGCTATTAACAAAACTGCATTTTCACACATCCCTTCCATGCCAGAAATGCAAAGAGGCACTTTTCTTTTTCCTAAGCTGCTCAAAAAGGTGCTGTTGCCTGGCTAAAGACTGCTCTCTAGAGCTTGAAATTAAAGATCCTGTGACTTTGGCCAAAGTTCCTAAGGTGCATTTCTGTGGCTGGAGCAACACCCTTACAATTACACTTCTGAGTGGCTTCAAAATGTGCAGCTGCTCTGCTACATTCATTTATCCAAAAATAAAACCAGAAGAGCAAAAAGCCATCCTTTAGTGCGCAAACAGATAATTCTGAGGAGGGCTAAGAAAGGAAATCAGGGAAGTCATATGGTTATTAACTACAATGACTCAAAGCAACAAAACCCAGAAGGGACTGCCAAAACTTTAGGGCTATAATAAGGGTAGAAACCCCAAAAAGAGTAAGATCTGTACCAATTTAGTAAACTTTACAGGTATTTCCAGCAACCACTGAGCTTCGTACATTAATCATGCTGATTGGATCTTCTCTGGCATGACACATGTTGGGAAGGAAGAAACAGGAAAGTCCTATAAATCTGACTACTTATCCAAAGATGCTAAGAATGCAGAAACTAGAAGAGACATTGAAATGAAAACAGTGTTTGTCGGAATGTTTATAGAACAGTTTTGGCTGACCAGAGGTCTTTTTCTCTTTGTTAAGAATGTGATTTACTAACAGACATACCAAACCAAGACAGATCCTTCTTCCCTGGTTTGACAAGAAGGGACCCCTGATAAGATTTAGAGATTAGAAAGTAGTAAAACATGGTAATGTAGCCATTCCTATAGGATGTATGTAAATGTACAAAATTTGTATTCAGTACTAGATTGGTTAATGAGAAAGTAGAATATTCAAGTGAGATATAAGTCATTGTAAAAGGAGAGCTCCCTCTCTTACACTCTCCTACACTCTCTTGCTCTTAATGCTCTCTTATACTCTCCCTCTCTTATGTTCTTACTCTCCTTCTCTTACTCTCTCTTGCTCTCACCCTCTTATGCTCTCTTGCCTTGTGCTCTCTCCTGCTCCTGTGTCCTCTAGCCTCGTCTGAGCTACCAGACACCCAGTGTAATAAACTTCAAAACTTAACCATAGAGATCTCGGCTGAGTACTGTCCCAGACCGTTCTGGCACATAACTGTTTCCTACAGACACATGTCTTATAACTCCTGGTATAATCCCAAAGCATGATCTTCCCTGACTCCTGCTAACAGAATTTCTCTATATTAACATAGCATGTCAAACCTAGCTTAGCCAATTTAATGTGGCAAAACACATACCACAGTAGTATATATACTGAGGAGCCAAGAGCACCAGAAGACACCAAAGAACACCAAAATAAAAAGCAAGCCTCTGTGGTGTATTTGATATGACTCTATGACTAACTCAATGTTTCCCACTCCACAAATAGGAAGGAAAAAATGTATAGATAGCTATTTAACATTCTCCTTCTAGTATTTGTGACCTCTTCATTGTGTCATAGCAACAGTCAGATATTTCTGCTACCTAAATATTTTCTTTTTCTTTCTCTTTGACAAAAGAAAGAAAGGATTGAAACTACTGATTTTGTAATAAAACATCCTAGGAGCAAAAGCAAAACATAAAAACCCCAAGCAGCATGGTTCTAATAAAAACAATATGTATTAATCAAATTACTTACTTATCTTGTCTCTCATTTGCCTGCCGCCACTGAGTCTGCTCCTTTCTCCAGCGCAAATTTTCATTCACCCCTGCTGATCTGTCATTCCCTAAGAGTGCAACGTATGTCAGAGAGAGTAAAACAAAAGAGGACATCTGAAGTCTGATAGCTCACCAAAAGAAGGAGATATATTTCTGTAGCAGTCTGTCAGAAATAAAACCATTCAACTTACTGGTTGAGGGCTCTAGTAAAAAGACTCATCATGTTTTTTACTTAGGATTTTTAGAGCATTAACTTGCTTAATGTCTACAAAAACTTACAAAAACCAGCTCATAGATTTTCCATTTATTAAATGAAGCAACCTTTCTTGCTATGAAAATAAAAATTTAGGGGTAGTTTTGATACCATTTCTTGGCTCTTGTTTAGATGCTAACATAACTTTTTAGCACATCTTGAAACTTCTTTCTTGGCTTCATATTCTTCACATGAGAAGAGCTCAGTCCTAGCTATACCTTGGGTAGTTGAAACCTAATGATATTTTCATCCATGCAAAACCAAGAATAGTCTGCAAAGGAAAGGACTGTGGGTGAAAAGGGGGTGAAATGGACAAGGATGAAATCAGATAGCGTGCATAAACCAAACAAACTCATTTATGTCTACAGTCACTTGAGTTCTCCTCAAAAAGCGTGGGGGAACAGGGCTATGAAGTATACCAGCTGGTATTCTGCAGCGCTTCATCATTTCTCCTCTGGCTCCTTCTCCTCTCAGTAAGGCCTCTTCTAATCGAGCTTTCACATCTCGCGACTTCTGGAGTGCCTGGGTGCTAACTTTATCTGAGCTTTGCTTGCCCTGAAAGTAAAGTTAAAGCAATCAACACCAATGCCTCCGTTTTTGATCATGAGACCAAACTACATCTCCAGTATGACATACAAGAGGAGAGACCTATAGAGGGGGCAGAAGGCAATGAATATAACAGATTGATACATAAAGTCTAATAAATGTTGCAAATGAAGAAAGAATTACAATATGTATGGCTAATAGAAACAAAGATGTAGTTTAGTACTACAGAGAAGGAAATTAAAGTTCAGAGAGAAGGTTATTTGGTCCATTTCAGACAGACCTTCTCAGAGAGGAATGCTGACATCAAGTCCCTGCTCTTAACTAGTCATCCTAAGTGTCCAGCCCAGTACTTACAGGAGCTGTCGGTATAATTCCCACCAAATATAGCCCTCAAATATCCAGGTAAAAGAAAATAATTTATTTGCTTAGGACACCTTCATAAAAATTCCTCAAAACTGAATTCAACTTCCAAAATTTTCAGCAGTATTTAGCTTGAAGGCTATTGCCAGTTATTTTTTCTGAACTAATTTATCTAGAGTAGATACTGATGATTTACCATTGCCAATAACAAATTTCCCCCGGTCAAGCTGGAATTTAAGGAAAACAATTGATCCAACCAGGACAATAAAACCATGCCTTGTTTCATTTACCTTATACTCAAAGCATGAAACACAAATGAAGAGAAGGTCTAAAATTCTGTTCAGCTGCATGGATGGAAGGTCAGCAATCCATTTCTGTATTAGGTTCTGATCAGCATTTTTCATGATCCATAGGAAACAGATCAAAAGGTTGCGAGTAGTATCAGCACCTAATGTGGCACTCTGTCTGTAGGGCTGGGAATACATAAAGTAAATGTCAATTGAAAGAAGAAAAAGGACAGGAAGGTCACTTGGGTAAAGTAATCTTATTTAAATTTCATTGGAATCGAGTCTCAGAACTGGACTTCAGTAAATTTGTCCTCTTCCAGGTGATAGTTATTGTAATTTTGACTGTATGTGTAATTAGTGAAAGGAACAGTTGAATGGAAGTGAAAGACTGAGAGAAGCACCAGTTTGCTACATGCTTGTATAATAATTTTCTTATTAAAATGTAGAAAGAGATTCTGTAACTATTTGCTTCCCTTTTGACATGCAGTTGTGTCACCAAAATTGCATAATAGATTAAAAAAACATATGAGAAAAGACCATACATAGAGAAAAAGAAGCATCTAAGTGCTAGATCCATGTATTCAGGTAAGACTGGAATTGTGGGGCTGCCACAGTGGTATTTGGTGATCTGGAAACGAGTCTAGGTTTGGTATAGAAATGGAAACAGGCATGTGGGAGAAAAAAGTGAACAATATATAGTAAAATAGCAATTAAGTAACTAGAAGAGAATAGGAGAAGATGACAGAAGGACTATGAGGGATCTGTTGGGGTTGGAGGAAACAAAAATGTGGTTTCTCATGACTGTAGCTATTAGTGGCAAGAAAGGGGAAAAAAGGAAGATGAAAATGGACAGAAGAAAAGAGATTGACAGAGCAGTGAACATACCAGTGACACCAGAGATACTCCAGAGTTCCTGATGTTGAATTGACTCCCTGCAATGGCAAGGGCCGCACTTTGGTTAATTGCACCTGAAGACTCTTGTTCCTCTTCTGTGTTTCCTGTGAGTCCCTTTCCGCTGCGGATATCTGAAACTAAATTTGAAATATCCCATTGGAATTTCAGGAACAATCCAGTTGCTTCTGCTCACATGCCAGTTTTCCATTGGTCTGTAACCTATCAAAACAATTGGCACCTCCATTTCTGAGGCTGTTTGACTGATGTACCAAGCAGTGAAAGATGCACAGCATTAGCAAGAGAAATTGCAGCCATCTGCAAAGACTGCCAAATTATTCAAGTACATAAAATACATAAAAGGTGGTAGCAAACATGAGATTATCTCTGAAGTTCAAAGCCAAGCTTTGTAAGACTTGGAACCATCCAGTTCTAGTTAATTTCAGTCAAGAGGATAAGCACAGAAACTAAATATGGATTTGGTAACATTCAACAGAGTATGTAAGTCTGCTAAGAGCTGGCAGATCCAGTATTGCCTGCTGACCTAAAGCCAAGTTTTATTCCAGGCACTTAACTGCTTCTACTCCTTGCTGGTTCTTGACATCACTTTCAGCAAATGAAGCTGTTTATACCTAAGTTTTGTAAAATTCTTGTTTGATTCTGAGCATACATTTAGTATTTTGCAAGTTCTGTTTTTCAGAGAAGCTGAGTGATCAGCCGGACTCCAGGTGTTCAGAGTGGGATCACAGCATCCTGTCACCGATTCTCAAAGGAAGACTCTCTAAAACCTAGGCATATTACCTCAGCTTCTTCATAATAACTCTTTTCATCTATGGTATACGGATAATACTTAAATTAAAAGAATTATGTGAGATCTAATTAGCCAATATATAGTAAATGCTTTCACCTCACCTGATTGAAAGTGGTAAATACTATTTTTGTATTATTAAGTTTTTTTGCTAAATTTAAATATGAAATATTTTCAGAATCAGTGACAAAAATATACTCTTCCAAGTTTATACCTTTAATTAATTAATTTGGGTATCATGTTAATAGCAGTAAAAAAGCAATAGAAAAAGAGAATACAATCCAATTTCCATAATTATGGTGTAACATGATGTCAGTATCACTATCAGTGTTTCATTAGTGTTAAGTGTATCTAGAGCTAAATATTTCTTGCAGACCTTGCAGGCTTTATTTGGAATGTCATAAACACTAAGAGATATGCAGGAGTACTTACAGATATATCTCTGGTCTATCACTTCTTAATTAAGTGAGGACAATGAACTTTTTTCTGTCTGAAAAAATCCATTTTACTTCCAAGAAAATAAATATTCAAACTTATTAGCCTAATCTCTTATGTTTGATAAATTATTTAGGAAAATCCCTCTTAGATGTTGAAAAATTTAAAGGCAAAAAAGTCTTACTTGTAAAATCATGGAGTTGCGGTAGTGAATCCAAAATGATACCAACCAAAGGGAGATAAAGTGCTGCAATTTTAACCTTCACCTCCTTTTTGGAGCAACGTGCATCTAGATCATGGGAACTCAGCAGGCTAAGGATAGCATTGACAGCTTTTCTTTGCACCTTGCTAATCCTGTTAACACAGAAACCATCCAAGAGTTCCATTCATGGATCATGCACAAATCACTTATAAATCAAAGATATAATACATAGAAAGGAGGTGAAAGAAACAAATAATAAACACCAATATGCATTTGATAATCTCTTTCATTCTCAGCAGAGATTCATGTTCTCTGCATACAATTGGTATCTTAATCTCGAAGCCACTTTACAATCAAAGACCCAAGTCTTTCAAATTTCCTATAAAAATTCGTTGTGATAAAGCGAGATGCATAAGTAAAAACATCAAACTCTGGCCAAAGTTTAGCTAAACGCTTAAATTCAGACAAAGACAGAGGTGTTTGAGAGGGAAGAGCAGCTGAAATTTTGTGCTCTCAATTTGTGTATTCAGGCAACACTACCACCACAAATTGTTTTATTTACTGGGAGGAACATACTGCAGATAAAACCACGGCTGGTTCCATTGCTATGTTACAGAGTGACCCTCTGAAAAGAGCAGGGGAAGCCAGACTGTGCTGGAGTCAAGCTATGGCCTTGTCAAGAGTAACAGTGTGACCTGATCCCATTCTAAAATCTGCAAATTAGTATACATACCCCTCGCTGTCTGCGTCCAGTGCTGCTGTCAATTCAGTGAAAAGTAAGCCAGTCAGGAAGTGCTGCTGACGGTATTCAGCTGAGAGGTCAAACATACCAGTGATTTTCTGGTCCTGGAAACTAGAGCAGGAGCTGGAGTTCTGCAGAAATATATTACAAGTGTTAAATAATGATCACTGAAAAAGTGTTTCTTAAAGACACCCCAGTCACAGTCAATGTAGCTAACACAAAATCTCTACCAGAGAAAAACCACAGACTTTGAAAGAAGGTTGGACATTTTGAAGGAAGATATCTGTGTGTGAAATTAAAAGCATCTGATTTTAAATGAGTTGCTTTCTAGGATGCAATTTCATCCTTTCCATTCTGTGCGAGCAACTCATTTTACAATTTTTGAGATTTAAAGTTCCTACCCTGTATTCATTAGTTTGGACAGGATGCAAAGTTTGCACAGGACCTAGTCTTTGAATTTTCTCCATTCTTGTTCTTATTGCTGCAGAGCAGCCATTACTATCACAGAGAAAGAAACTTTTTGGTGTCAGAAACTGTTCACTCTGCGTTCTTCAGAATCCACGATGTCTAATACTGAAGTAAGTTCAGGAAAGACATGGGAACAGTGTATCCTTTTGCCCTGGAAATCCTTGGCTGAGCTTGCTGGCAGCTGGCATAATTTAGACCAGCCTTCAAACTGCTCTAACTTATGGCTGTGCCTGATATACTGCCAGTCCAGGAATGGAAAGTTGCTGCTATATATGTGCTGTGAACTTCTTTGCTTCTCCAATCATTGGTGTGTGCCATAGGTCACCTGGAATGTCTTTGTCCCTTGCTCAGGTGAGCATAAGTCTTAGACTCCACTCCCCACTGCAGCTACTGGGTTTTATGAATCCAAATTTTGTTTTTAATGTATATTCTTCAGTGTTCCTTCCAATATTTCTGTCAGTCACCCAGGAATAGTCCCAAAGCCCAAACACATGAAGTATCAGTATACCACATAGTGGCAGCTATCTTTCAGTATATTGGATCAAATGAACCCCATGCCTCTTAGCAGCCCCCTATTTTGAATCCATATACTTTGGCCCACTCCCACTCAACCTCAAACAGGCATTGGCTGTACTATGCTTGTGTGAAATAATGTCAAAGTGTAGAGCACCCAGTTAAGTGAGTTTGGCTTCTCTCAAAAAAATTCAAAAGATTTATTCACAAGACCATATTTCTACTGCAAGTCTAACTCAAGGTGGGCAGCACTCCTGCAGACAGCAAAACTACTGCAAGGGTGCTCAGCTAGTGCATTAAATCATGCAAGGGCCACAAAAGCCTTATTTATTTGCACAGGTAGCACATTGTAGGTTACTCCTAAAGGAGAAAAGAGTTGATGAGGTTGCTTGAAGGAAAGATTAATTAAGCTGGCGTCAGCCAAGCTCTGACTTGCTAGAACTAGTTATAAGAGCTATTTTGATGGTTTTTATCCCCATAAGCAGAAGAGTTATTTTTCTAGCTCTTTGGCATCCAGGATTAGTATTAACCAAGTGTATTGTGACATCTGACTCTAAGACTTTGATGTTTTGATTTTAGGACCAGGAAAAACTGCAAGAAAATATTATTTACTATTATGAACCTGTGACAACCCTTATTAAGGAATGAGATGTAGCACATCTTAGCATCCAACTAATTCTTTGGCAACAACACACCAAAAAACCCCATGAATTTGAACTGCTCCATTACTCACACTGTTTTTGTACCTCCCATCCTTTTCAGTTTCAATTCCATCCCCTTGCCTCCAAGCATTGTGACAATTATGGAACATTGCACTGAAATGCTTCCACCCTGTCCTGACCTTTGCAAGACCACTGAGGTGGAAAACAGACACGTGACCTTTGATAGGGGGTTTGCCCCATTGTAGAAGAGCAAGAAACCATCTCCATAGAATGTAGAGGAGCAGAGTACAAGACTGGCAAAACAGCATGTTGTATGCCAATCAACTATTTCTTTATTTGGTGTTTTTTTGAACTATGTGGTCAAGAAGATCATGGAAGGTCCCAACATTAAGGAAGTCTAGAGCTGTGTCAGTATCAGACCAAGTCTGGAAAAATTTCTGGAGAAATAAGAGATGATGAAGATTGCATGATCTACTCATCATACCTGAGTTTTTGCACACGGAAAATCATGAACCTCAAATAAAAATAACACTGCTCAGAAAACCACAGGGAAATCACAGACAAAGATACAGCATGACCTGTACTACAGTGGTGGGGAGAAACCCAGGAGAAAGAACACTGCTATTGGAAAAAGAAAGCACGATAATCCTATTTTAAGCAACATAAAGGCTCAACAAAAATTCACTATTCTAGGATATTGAAAGTTGCAGTGTATTAGTCACTAACTTAGATAGCGGTAGCATCTATTTCCACCTGGGAAAGGCAAACACAGAGAAAGCTGCATGCCATAATTCTCCTAAACAGATACTGAAATATGTATTTGCATTTGTGTGTGGATGGAATAAGGGTGTGCCTGTAAACTGGCCTTCAGAGATGTGTTCCTTTTAGACTTTGTCAACCGTCATTTTCTGTGTGCATGTTTTCCAGGGGAGCACGTCTGTGTCACGTTCAGCTTTAACGCCTGTAGATGCAGTTTCACAATAGTACTCTTTAGTCTTTCTTCTTCTGTCCCTTTTCCTCAAATGGGAAATTTTTCTCCCTGATTCAACAATGGCTGATTCTAACTTAAGTATTTAAATACAGAGCAAGGTAAGTACTTTTCTAGATGTGCTTCATGTGACATTCGTGCAATACCTATCTAATAGATAACCACCTGGGAGGACAAGGAGGGAGAGGGAGATGCTGGAGTAGATGCAGATGTCATGAAGAAGAGGTTCAGATTGAGGTAATGCTCATGGCTGCAAAGAATTCTCAGGAACTCAAGCCTCATGGAAATCAGGGTGGAGAGTGAATTCAGCTTGTTTGAAAGCTAGGAAAAACAAACAAAAACGTGTCAATTGATGGGCTAATATTATTTAAATTACCATGTAGTGAAATAGCCTACTCCCTGAAAAGGACATAGACATGTAGCTCTGGATGCATTAAAATGCTCACTGTACCTAACTTGTTTCTATGCACTAGCTGCTCTTTGTTTGACAGTGATGGCGTCTCTCTCCCTGCTCCCCAGTTGACTTATCAACTTCCCAAGAGATAACAAACAGTTCCTTTCTTCTTTTCTCCAAAAACAAAATTATACAGTATTTTTGTCTTTTGCAAAAGACAAAAGTGAAAAACAAACTGAACTTTCCTGAGTCTGTAGCAAACTCTTAAGATATCCTGCTAAGCAACACAGGACATAAGTTGTCTCATCATTTCCCTTCTTATCAATGATAGTGAGGGAATTCATGGAGATACCTGATGGACCTGTACATATACAGGTCACAAAACAGAAGGAAAATGGCCTCCATCAAATACAACAAATAATTTCACAACAACATCTTGCATCACTGTTTATATTTAATTTTCAGAGACTTGTAAAGCAAGAAGACAGAATTTTGAGTGACTTCCTGAAATTTAAATACTGTCCTCAAAACACTCAGCAGTAGGAGTCAGAAAGCTGGTCTGTATTTTCTGCAGACCCTGCTGCTAAGAGAAGTAAAAAAGTTAGGGAAGAAAAGTGGTTCCATGGATGTTTTGCAGCAGTGCAAGCTATGGCATTTCTAGAAGAGCCTTTACCTCCATTCAGTGTTATTCCTGCAGATCACAAATCAAAAGAGGTTTTAAAATCACTGCATATGCAATAGGAAATCGGAAATTTCCCCAGACCTTTAACACAACTCAAAGGATCTTGATGGACAAACTAATCAAACAGAACAAAATACATATGCCAAATGAGATCCCAATCATGCATGGTGCCTACCTGATTACAGTAATGTTTGATGAGATTAAACACAAATCCTCGATCCATTAAAGAAAGAAGATCATACAAGAAAAATGCCAGACTGATATTAATTTTTTCTGCTTGTTCACTTTCCTTAAAAAAAGAAAAACCACCAGTTATGATATATGAAACTTACATAAAGGTGAAAAACTTTTTAGAACCATGAAAAATAGTGCAGGGGTCAGCTTCCAGAACTATCTCAGGGAAAATCCAAGACAAGATTGTTTCAGTTCTCCAGTTCACATGATCTTGTTAAAATTGCACAGAATCACTTCTGTAAATTATTTCACTGTTTCACAGAGAATGTCACGGGATGAATGAACAGTTCATTTGTGCACCCCTTTGGGCTAACAACAATGAAATGGAATTTGATACCTGTTCTGAATTGCTTATTTGCTGCAGTACTGCATATGACTTTTTTTCCTATTGAACATCAGAAAATGCTGGTTTAGGAATTTAAAACACATAAAATATTAAGAAAAACCTGCACTGACTTTGCTAATGCAATGCCAAGTACTTTGTTTAGAAATTTGAAGTGTAAAACTGATAGTAACAAAATACTGGTAAGATAAATCTGTGGGTTTCACCATCCAGCAGATAAGCTCTTGTATACCTGGAATTGGCCTGATTAGCAGAGATACACAGTCTCAAGTACGAATCACAAAGAACTCCATGCACCCTCTAATATGAGGCTAAAGTTACTTCAAACATACTAATTTAAATCATAAACTCTCAGTAGCCTATGTAGTTCACCAAGAGGAATTAGTGAAGATGCCTGAGGGATTTGCACACATTTAATGCTCAAAACTGACATGGACATGACAGAAAAATATTGCCTGTACTGGCACCTCTGACTGGTGAGAACAGGTGTGCAGCACCTCAGGGTGGCTACAATTCACTTTTTTCATTTTTTCAAGCTTTTTGTTGCTCTTCAGTAATATATATATTCCCTACAATCCAAATTTGCACAGGAAAACATTTTACTATGGTGAAGAAAAAGCTAGTCTCCCACTATCTGATAGGGGAGGCAAGCATACAGCAGACACATCACTGTAAAAATCCAGGGCAATCTGACATGCTCAACCATGTATTGAAACTCCAATTACACTTCTCGAATTCAAAAATCAGACTCACATTGCCTGCTACTCTGTACATCTAGCCAATGCCCCCAATTCCAGAAATACAACAGTGGGACTTTCCCTTACAATCAGGTTCTATATGCTTATTCTATCAAAATGAGAATTAACGACCCACAAAACCCTGTGTATTTCTTGTGAGGAAGCCATAAATACTAATTTCTTTGCAAAGTCTACAATTCTGTTAAAGCATTTTTAAAGCAACATATTTTTATTTCACAATGTATTTAAAAAAAGAGGTCACTGACAGTTTAGGTAAACATATCTGTGAAGATTATTTCTCTGCATGTGGCTATCACAAAAGCACACCAATGGATTGAAATTCAAGGAAAAGCTTCAGGAACAACCTTTTCGTGGACATTGTCAGTCCCTTCTGTCATTCTCTGCCCTAATTTGTCTGGTCTTGCCCTTTCCCAGTTTCTGATCCTCAACAGCACTTGGAGAAGTGGATTAGGAAACTTTGCTTGTTGAAAAGTGACCTGGCAGGCCAGCTCTCCTGGTTGCTGTGCCCTGTCCTGCTGCAGAGCATTCAGCTGGTCCAGCACAGTGCATTTGGCAGCTCTTATGAAAACAAGTTGGTTACAATAACTGAACAAACAACAGTCACTCAGTGCCTACCTGTGGCCTTAGCTTTTTCGAGTGGCCAGTCCAAAAGGGTAGCAATGATAGAGGCCGACAGTAGCAATGTTAAAATATAAACCACTATTTGTGATCCTTTCAACTTTATAATCTGTTGTATCAGTGCTATTTGTTAAAAGTAGAAAGAATTTCATGGGACTTAGGACTTATTTCCTGTCCTCAATTTTCAAGTGGACAGTGCCTCTTTAAAGAGAGCAAGGCTTAGATCACTTGTAGTTGGCTTTTGCAACTCTCACAAGGAGCATACCTTCCTATGGCATACCCCAGTGCTACAGAGAAGTCAAATGAGGAATTAAACACAGTAGGATAGAGGGTAACTGCAAAGGGGGATAAAAGGAAGAAGTCCTGCTGCGGCTGCAGTCTGATCTGCTGGCTAACATGGCATAAAGCATTACTAGAACTGAAAATGGATGTCCAGTCTTTCCTGTTAATGGGAAAGGGAATTCTCTTCTGCAGCCACACTGAGAAGTAGGCTGAGCTGAACAAAAACAGTCTGCCAAGAGAGCGGAAGCCTGCCCTTTATACTGCCACAACTCTCGCTTAAGGTCCATGTGAGAATATTGGCCTAATTCTAACAACACTGCTGATACTGAAATGAGATTAAGTGTAGCTCAGTGTAACACAAGATGAGTATCAAGGATCCATAGTCTTTATTTCATCCACTTACCTTGGGTGGTTTGACTACAAGCGCAGCAATCTCTGAAGTAATCACACTAACTATAGTGGTAATATCATCTTTGAAACGGTCAGAGAACCGGCTTCTTCGTGGGTTGTTTTGCTTCTCTGTGTTATGAATATACTGAGCCATACTCTTTATCTACAAATCAGAAAAAAAATACTAAAAAAATTCCCAGACTGGAGGTAAAATACTGCTTTAAGTTTGTTTGTAAGAGTAAGATTTCCTGCTTCTTTTTCCCTGAATTTAATCATTCATTTTCTCAGAGGTGCTGTGATAAATCCTACATGGCAATGACAACAGAGGCTCTAAGACTCAAATACAGACAGACATTGACTCCTGTTCATATTCATGCTGTTGTCTATTCTCAGGACCTGAAGTCAGAATCACCCTCCCCATCCCCTTGCATCTGCAGTTCTGAAATGCTGCTGCTTGCAACTTTTGCCCTTCATGATGACAGGCAGGAAGTGACACTTGAGGAATTCTTATTTCTTGACCTAATGTTGCATTATTTACATGCTGGCAGTGGAAATCAGTATAATTTTCCCCTGACATGCATCACTGCAGGGCTCTGTAGAACTCTGAATTTGTGGTGCTTTGTCATTGCTCCCATTGTTGTTAACAAAATGGAGAAGACAGGAACAGATATTCACTGAAAAGGAAGGGCTTGGTTGATGAGTGTCTTTCAGTCTTTTGCAAGCTGTGGACTCCTGGTCACGTAGTTCATGCAGAACTTTGCCATCATTGCCATATTGAGGAAGCAGGGTGAATATGAAGAATTCTTTAGTTGTACTGTCATTATTTGAGACGTCTCCTTTACATAAGGCTGAATAACTGAAGAGGTCACCACCCAAATGAATCTGTGCCTGGAGCACCTACTACACCTACTACTAATCGCAAAATACTACTGTCAAGTCTTACCAGGAGCTCAAAGAAGAACCAGGCATACTTGAAGACTGATTCTCTCACCATGCCCGTGCTGACCACCATCTGCAATGCCAGTTCCTCATGGAAATGCTACATAATAAACAACAGACTGTTGGAAAATGGTTTTCAATCAGCTCATCTTTCATTTTCAACGATTTCCCTGTGGGAAACTTCTCCATACTGGAGGGTGAGCACCTGGATGGGGATGTGTGGGCATCTTTGTAACATCAGAAGGCAGATTTTACCAAAATTACATCAAAGAATGCTGTTGGCAAACAGACTTTGAGACCCATTTTTCTGTGGATCCAGAACTGTGGAAAACTGAAGAGGAAGATTCCTTTGGACCATTCTCAGGTAACTGTCTGTGTGCATTATTGGAAGCAGTTATGTTTCCCACTACCTTCTAAGTGTTTTTGTTTAGCACATCCATGTTTTTCTGAAAGAAGATAGAAGTAAGATTGACTCTGTGGTGCAAGAGAAGGACAGAGCAATAACCACAGCAGACCTTTGTAGTTGGTGACAATACTTTTTACAGTGAGATCTGAACACAAGCTTCACAATCCCAATTATCTAAACTTTTAGGAAATTCAAATCTGGACTACAAAAAGCTTGGTTCTAAAAGCTACAGAAAAGGACAAAGGAAACAAGTCTTTACAAAAGAAAGAGGAGGCAAATATTTCTGAATGGAGTTTACTGTAACATGTGAAGACATGTATCCAAGAGTAAACAGCAGTGGAAAACGACCAAGGCTCTAATACCTTGAGAAAGAGAGCAAAGGGAGGATCCAGACAGGCTGCTACTTGTCTAAATCTGTCCTGGATAAAGAATCTAAAGACTCTGGAGCAGAAGTAAAAAAGTTCAAGTAATGTTTACCCACTGATTCAATATCTCATCACTAACTCCTTGTTTGATAAAACTGGTTGATATTTTGTTCTGCTGCTTCCTTCTCCACATTCAGAAGCGCTAATTGGCAGCACTACCTCAGGACACTCCAGGTTCTGTAAGGAGTTCCCTCATTTATAGTCATAGCCTACCTTTTTATTGGATGGTCTTGTGCTTGCACAAAGGCCTGACGAGTCATTTGTTCCTTCAGCGAAGTAAGACATCCGACTAGAGCTGTGATCCATAGGCTGGGGGACACAGGTGGAAGAAACAGTAAATTCGTAAGTAACTTAATCTAATTAACAGAAGAAATCACCTGCAGTCGTGGTGGTGGTGGGGTTCTTCTCTTTCCTTCTTCTCATCCCCTTTCCCACTCAAGGCTGAAGACCACCTGGCAGCAGCAGCAGCAGCAGCAGCAGCAGCAGGATGCAAATGGCAGCACTGACATCGTGTGCCCAATGGCAGCACTGCAGCTGTACTTTGGAGGGTAAGATGCACCCTTTAAAACGTGTTAGTTTATCCCCAGCTCTACAACGAAAATAATTAGCCCCTTGAAGACTTCCTTCCATTAAAAGTTATGCCAATTTAAGAGGCAATGAAACGGCAATAACCAATTGTAAATGGCTACATTTATCAATGTGATGAAGCTGTAATATCAAACATTTTATGCATTCATTTGGAAAAATGCCTGGAGCGTTGGTTTGCTTTTTTGTCCCCTAGGACACAGTACATTAAAGTACTGTGAATTCAAATAGTAGAATTCAAATCTACATTATTAAAAATTGCTATGAATAGATATATACGCCTCCATAGAACAAATGAAATGAATTGTCAAAGCCTAGTGCATCTAGTTCTGGTTTAGTTAGCTGAAGATCAGTACCTATATGGAGAGGCATTCTCATTCAAGAGAAAAATGCTCATACAATAGAGAAAAGACTCCAAAATATTTCTGAAAATAACCTACTTGAGGAGCAATATTTTACATATATATAACACTCAAAAAAAAAAAAAAAAGTGAGGGTAGATATTGTTCAGACCTCATCAGATGTACTTCTGTAGAGCTCTGCCAGGGCTGCAACTAGCAGCAGATTTCTTGTACAGGGGAAGAAATCCTGCTTTTGCCAGAGGCATAGTTTCCCAGCTCCAGCTGAGTGATGAACACAAGGTTTTGGTTTCCCCAGACAGCTGCACAAAAGCACCCTTATAAAGCTCTGAGATGGGATGCTGTAGATCGGCAAGCACCCAGTGCCAATCAGGAAGGCAAAATCCTTCCCCTTGGATGTTGTTGACCTTTCTGTCCTGCATACCATTGGTGGTATATGTAGTAGTGGATGAGAATGCAGAGGAAGCTTTTATTTCATTCTGTGTTTAAATGAAGTATTTGGAAAGACCCAGGTGCAAATTCTGCACATGGGATCTGCACTGTAGCTGATATAAAGCTATGGGGCTGCAGTCATATAATTGACTACCTTTTTTTTTTATTTTAAAATAGGAAACTATTTAACAGCAAACAAAAAAAGGAAGAATGATCTGTGACTGCAATGATTCTGTGACTTGGACCAGACCAGGTCACCACTTGTGGACAGAAATACCTGGAATAACAGTAGACAAGCAAGTCAAAGACAGCAAATGCCTCTGTGGATTGTCTAAGCCACAAACAAGGGATAGAATTCTCATCTCTTGCTCTCCACTGGTAAGAGACATCAGAATCTAGCAATGGGATTTAACATGTATCTATGCCAAATTAGATAAACAGAAAATGCTTCTGGTGATACATACAGAGCATTTACAAGAAGCAAATCCAACCCTCAAAGACAAAATCTAGATTATTAGTTTTTGGGCCATACTATTCTTCAGATATTTGACTTTGTCCTCTTACCTTGGATGACATGATGCTTTTGACCTTCTCATCATCAGCAGCTTGTGTAACAGTGATGTCAGGATTGCTGCAGCTTATTACTCGGCTCTGTAGGAGTTTACTTCCAACAGAGACTGTGGAAGTGCGTCCAAAGGTGTAATAACGGGATTCTGTTGAGACGGCACTGCTGCCTCCACCTGCCACAGTGAAATGTTTGAATTAAGACTAAAGGACATATATATGAGACAAACATGAGGTTCAAGCCAGTTTTGCTCAGTGGTGTTAAAACATCAGCATTTTGGAAAAAATAAAGCTCCTGAAAAATACACTACCAACTGCTTCGTTAACCATCTACATAGGCATTGAATTACAAGTTACAGATATTACCCCAGTCAACAGCTCACAGAGTGATTGCACAAGCAGCACCAAAAGATTGATAGAGCTAACTAAGTAAAGCACTATTACAATAGTTTTTTTTCCCCATCAGCTATTTTTAATTTGTTGTAGATTAAGACAATATTCACAGGCCTAAACACAAAATACCACCTTCAACACATATGATTTAACACCAAACACCGTTTGAAGTATCCAAGGAAGCAGGGAGCACTGCCATCAGAAATTTCACTAAATGATATTTAGTTTTTAGTTTCACCTCAGGCCCTTTTTTTCTAGGATGAAGAAGCACAACTGTATGTGAGCCCACAGATTTTAGCATATCCCAACATCAGTCTAAAGGTCCCTCAAGGGGGAATTTAACTTAATATTCAGAAGAGAAAAATGCCTACATGTCTTTAGCTCCCACAGCATAGCTGCCTGTGGTTACTCATTTATCATATATCATGATTAATCAAATGAATCCTGTAGGCTGTAGGATAATGATTGCAACAGAATAACAGAACGGTTGAGGAAGGGCCCACTGATGGCCATTCTAGACCAATCTCTCTGCGAAAGAAGGGTCACTTTGAGTCAACTGCCTCAAACTACAACCATGTGGCTTTCTACTATTTCCAAGGAGAGATGCTTGGGCAATCTCTCTGGACAACCTGTGCCAGTGCTCAGTCACCCCCAGAGGAAGGGTTTCCTCATGTTCTCTCTGTTTCAGTGTGTGCCCATTTTCTCCAATCTTGTCACTGGGTGCCACTGGAAACAGCCAGGTTCTGTTTCTCTGCACTCTCCCTTCAGCTCTTTGTGTACACTGAAGAACCTCCCTGAGGCTTCTTTGCTCCAGCCCAGCTCTATCTGCCTTTTTTTGTTGAAGAGATGTTTCAGACACTTTGTCATTTTTCGTGGCCCTTGGCTCATCCATGTCCAACATGTTCATGTCTCTCTTGTATTGGGGAGTTCAGAGCTGGACAGCACTCCATGTATGGCCTCACCAGAGTTGAGGAGAAGGATCAACTGTCCAAACTTGCTGGTCATACAGCATTTTATCCCCTAATGACATCCTTAATGCAAAGGAGACAGCAGGTGAGCTTGGCCCTAAACCCCTTGGCAGTAGGTTATTTTGCATGGAAAGTAATTTATTTATGTACAGGTCAGTAAAAAATTGGCATCTTAAGGCCATTTTAACTTCTGGAAAAAATTCTTCTAGAAAAAAATTTCAATTTAGCATCCATCTTCATGACGCCACATTGCTTGTAGCTGTAGAAACCTCTCACCTCAACCTTTCATCTTAAATTAATAACTGAGAGATGGAGATTATGAGGGCAAATCCATTTTGCTGTTTGCAGTGTTGATATTCCTGACCTATCTCTGAGAAAAATGGTATATTAGAAAGATGGTCTGCCATCTGTGTCTGGGAAGTTTTGTTTTCAACCTTACAGGTCAGTCATTCAACCTTAAGTCATTCTCTCAAAAGATCCATGCTGTGTGATACGCATGTGATACGCTTCTTGATCACGTGTATCAAAAAAACCCCTACTTTTGCAACCCTTTCACCAACAATACCTGGTTTGACCACTTCTCTTTGTGGCTCTGGCAGACGAAATACATAGTACACATAAGATGCCAGGAGGCAGTTCCTTCCATGCTGATCCTTGCTCAGCTCTTTGCTGTTGTGGAGACTATTCACTATTGCAACCACGGACTCAAAGGCAAACTGTGAGAAGTTGGCTGTGAAACAAAGGCAAGAATTACAGTCAGCACTGAAGGGTATAACATCATTAAGTGGGGGCATTCTTTGTATCAACAGCTAATATTTCAAGGTTCAATTCAGTCCTTAACAAATTCAGCGTTTTAGACAGCAATTGCTATGCGTGACCAGACCCAAAGTCTACATATAAACACTCTTCAGTAGGCCCACTGGCTTCCAACCTAATCACTGTTATTCTGTCACTTTGTGCTAGATGAAAGCAGACTATAACTGTTAATTACATTTCTAGCGGCCTTCACAGGTTTCCTATAAACTATCTTCTTGCAGAATACTAAGACTCATTACTCTCCAGTTGACAGACAAATACAACCTAGCAGGATTTAGCACATATATTGTAACGGATAACAAATGTTCATTATCTGACTGAGATATGAACTATACTACTGTCTGCAAGTATGCCATTATTCTGGACTTAACACGTGTTATGAGCAACTGACATCTCAGTAAAACAAAAACCAGTGTTCACTATTACATTCTCTGGTTTTGTGCTCACTTAACTCTGCCTAAAGATATTTGGGCAGAGGATATGATGCAGACAGCATCATAGCTGACAGCAGTGTCAGTTGTAGGATAATGATTTTGGTGGTGTTTTATTCACAAAACAACTCAATTCCAAAGGAAGTTGAACCACAATCCACTTTCTGACCTATATTTTCAGATAAGTAAATTACAACAGTATAATGTACCTTCCAACCAGAGTCTTATATGCATGGGAAAAGGAGAAAAGGCAACAACTCTGTTAAGCCTGATTAAACTGTGCAGTGAAACTCTGTCTTGAGCAGCACAACTGTTTCTGAAATGTGCTACCCTAAATACTAAATCCAAGCCTGAATATTTTAGCACCCATTTCCCCCACATTTCTAGGTTGCTTGCAAAGCCCCTTGAAGGCCATGAACCAGTAAATACCTGTCTGGCCAGCTATGACCATAGGTTGTACGGCCAGCTGGAAAAGTTTATCTAGTACCAAATGCAAGAATAAGACAAGAGGTTCAAGGCGTGAAGAATTCAACCAGATAATGCTCAGTTTCAATTCATGCTCCAGTGAAGCTTCTGTAATCTTCTGATCCATCACTCGAATGGGGAATGTCACTTGGCTTTCCAGAGAATGGCACAAGGTGAAGAACTTCTCCAGATGGTTGTCCTGCAAGTACAGTGCACTCACAGTTAAACAAGTTGATATATTTCAGGCTACTACTAGCTAAGAAAAGCCTGACTGTACCATGCCATAAGATGAAAGGAAAGATTTCCACCCTTCTGTCTTTCAGTAGTGGCTGCTCTGAGTTATGAACTTGTAAAGCAGCTGTCACAACATTTTGTTCGCTCCTATTCATCTGATTCAAATTCAGGCTGTTATTGCCCTCACTAGACTGATTGCTTCATTTAATAAAAACACTTTTCCTTCTACCTGATAAAGCTCTGTCACATCATAGGTCCGTAGTCCCTCTGCCACTCACACCTGAGTTCCAGCTACCTACAAATTATGTTCCATATAATTATGCCCTACTTATATTTAAAAAACATACTGCAAGGGGGTGATGGACCTGCTTCAAACTCAGGGCCTTCAGCTGTTAGGACATATTTAGAAGGATTAACTAGAATTGGATAAGGGGCAAGAGCCACTGAAAAGCAGCAGAAACAAAACAAAGCCAGTCTGCCTCAAACCAGCATCTCAGTAAGATCAGCAAAGATCCAGTTTCCTGTGGCATTTAAATAACCAGAATCATTGAGGTGTCACCTCAGAACTAAGTTTGTGTCCCCAAAGGCAATGAAAAGTGAGCTGCTTAACACATACTGGCAGTGTATAACCTGTCCATGAAGGCAGGGAGGTGCTATGTCTTTGGAGATGTGGACACATTGTCTGAGCTAGCCTTGAAGAACAGAAGACACAGACTGTGCCCTGCCAGCACCTTTCAGTCCCAGCCTGAGCAGACCCCTGCTGAGCTGAGAGGAAACCAGACTCCCTATTGCTTGATGTGACTTGCTGCCAAGAGTGCTCATTTGTTCACTTCCACCAACAGATTCACAATTCACCAAAGGATTTATTTCACAGAGGATATCAGGTTATTTCCGTAGCTCCTAATTTTATTATTATTTTTTTTTTTTCACTGTGTGGGCTTTAAACACCTGAGTTTCATAAACCTGCTAAATTGGCCTGGACATATGAATTTTCTTTGAAATGAAACTACAGCTGTGTGTTACTTCTGATGCATTACCTGGGTGTGAACAGATGACACAGCTTGAACTTCAACGACGAAAACGCCCTTGTGTCCTTCAACCCACTTTATAGGTGGTGCCTGAGATGGAATTTTCTGTGATGGAAAAAAAATATGAGAATCATCTTCCTTTTAATGTTCAAACAGAAAGTCTGTTTACATGAGGGTTTATAGGGTATTCCCACTATTCACTTCATTTTAGTGGATTGGATTTCATCCAAATCCAGCTCCACACAGAGGATGACAGCTAAGCATCTCCTTGTTCTCACAGACATTTGGACAGAAGCTGATGCACTGAACAGGGAAATTTAGAGAATTTCAGACTAGAGAAGTCTCAGACTATATATACATCTTTACACTGTTTACATTTACAGAAGATGTAAATGTATATCTTCTGATGGGATATAGTTAAGGCTAAAATGTCCTGGTCAAAGAATTGCCAAAGGCATTCTGTGGTGATGTGGTGCAGTTTAAACCCTCTGGACAAGTTTCCTAATATGCCATGTTTACTGAGAGGGCACAGTTTTCTGCTCCAGTAATACCACCTGATTCTATTTCTACTTCCCTCCCCACAAGGCCACAGAAAAAAAGAACCTATTATCCTATGGAAGAAGTTGAATTATTGCCTTGACACTCTCTAAAAAAATGTATCCCTGATTAGACAATTTACGAGAATTTGCTTGCATAGCTAACTTCTAAAAAAACAGTATAATGATATAAAATAGTAACACCAGTGAAAACAACAACAACCACAAGCATTTTTCTCCAGACTTTCCCCTTTTAAAGAACAAAAAGGAGGCACTGCCTACCAGCAGACACTAATGTTAATGTTTGTAAAAAACTTATGCTGTTGTCCTACATTAGAAAAATACTATTTTAAAATTTTGTTTATTACCTCAGGAGAGTGAATTGAATAGTGTAAAGGCAGTTTATCCAATGCAACAGGAAGACTATAATGTCCAGTTTGAAGACGATCATTTAATAGAATTGGCAGCCACTGAAACAAATGAAGAGAAAACACAGCAATATTCCTGATGATATATTATTAGACCAATTTATTTAATTTGTTAGATACAGTAAACAAAACAACAAATGAGATATTGACCCAAGCTTCTCTGCTCTTACCTATTCAACAGCAAGATAGCTGATAGCTACTGTAGAAAAATGTACAAGACTGCTTTACAAACCATTTCTTTGGAAGAAAACAAGCAAAGAGTTCCTCATGCATGACACACATTTTTCTAATTAATCCTATCACAAGGATTTAGTAGAATCCATGTTTTTATTTAAAAAATCATGTATCTAGAATACACCAATTCTTGGCATTGAAGCAAATCAACACCTAAAGTTTTGCTAGGACTAAACTGAACATCTTTCTTGTGGTCACCATTCCAGACTGACTTGTCATATCCCTGCATTGATATTTGGACACATTTAATTTTTTATTCAAGTCTGAGAGAGGCTCGGCATTTGAATATAACAGGGCAGAAATATTTTGTACTTAGGTGAACAGAAACTTGAAAATTAAGTCCTCACCTATGTCAAATCTTGGTTCTGAACTAATTTATTTCTTAACAATCCCACTGACATTGGTGGGACTATAACTGTCCATAAAAGAAAGTCCATCGGAAAGAATTCTCAGTATGGTGGTTAAAAAAAACCCCAAAAGCCAACAAAGAAACAAACAAGCAAACAACCAAAAATACACAAACACAAAAGCCTCCCAAACTTCATAGCAAGGACACATAGAAAGCACTTGTCTGGTTCCACAGCTCAGTTGCTGACCACAGCTCTCAGATATTTTCAAATCTGAGGCCCCATCATCTTCAACTTTTTCCTTTTATATTAAAATTTCTCCAGTTAAAAATACTATTTGATATGGAAAAAAGGTTAGAGAGTCTATGCTACAACATTTATTTCTTAGGACATGCTAGTCTCAACATGTAGAAAAAGACAGCAAGAGAATTACATTTTAACTTTTAGACTCTTTCTGATTTTTTATATTTTTATGTTGATAAAAGACGATTGAGAACAGAAATTAAGTGCCATGCAAAACTTAATTGAAAACATTACATTAGCTGTTACCTCATGTATGTACATGCTAAAAGTAGTAGTAATCATAGTTATATATATCTTAGGGTTTGGGTTTTTTTGCAATAAATAGAATCTAGCAGAACAAGATTATGTGCTATAAAGAATTGTTGTTGCAATATTTAGGTGTGTTTTTCAGAATCAGGTGAATTCATTAAGTTCAAAGACAATTGACACAGTAAAATTATAGGGTGAGGATTTAACACATCTCAGGTAGCATCTAGTTTCTATGAATTTACACTAAGACCTTCCACTGGTTTTGATGTATTGCCATAACCTAAAGAGAATAAGTGACAAAATTCTTGTCAAGCAGAGAGTCTGTTTGCATGGGATACACATAGACATGCACATACACGCACCCACATACCCACACTTACGAATCATGTGGAACTTACTGAATACCCTATGAGGGTTTCAACCGATGCTCCTTGCTTTGGTTGACAGCTGATGTGATAGAATGTGAACAGTAGATGGTGTTTCTCTGTGAGTTTTGCAGGCAGCTTAATTTTCACTTCTTCATAAAAGTCAGGGGATCTGTTTAAAAAAAAATCCCAAGCACATTCCAGATATAAGTATAAGGCTGAGCAAGAGGCAAATTTATCAGTTGACTTTTAGATGCTACCGTTATAAAACCAGATAAATCCTGAAAACAGAGCTGAGTTAAACTAAGTGTACATACATATACACACACATTTTTATGAATTTGAAATATTTTTATGAATTATGAATCTGGAAGTTGCATTTAAGAACTATCTACAGCTTTGAATCAGAAGAAAACAGACAGCATCAGCTGGACAGTTCCAGCTTCCACCTATCTCTAGGTTTCAATCTCTGTTTTGGATTCTTACATAAGTATTCTGCAAATCCTAAATCCCAAACTCTCTTTCATGAGAATGAGAATGTCCCTTCAGCTCTTTTGGATCTATGAATTCATTGAGATGAACGATCTTAAAAGTTGTGCTGCTTCCTGCTCCTGCTCCTTAATCTTCATAGTAGGAATATTCTCAACAGCTAAAAAGCTTCAGACAAGATAAACAATGGTCACTTATACAACAGTCACTTATGCAAATGAATGTAGCAATCCAGATTAGATATCATAAATTGTACAAAATGTAAATGTTTGAAATAGCATTCCTTAATGAACTATGTAGGGTAGTTGTTATAATACTTATAACAATTATAATATATTATAATAATATTATAAAACTTATAACAACTATGTAAAGATATTATGATTAATACTTACTAAGTCTTACGAATAATAACAACACTTACTTGTTATGATATGTGATAGCTGTGTATATTTCTTGGACAAATTCTGGACCTGAAGATTTCCCAAAGATTACCTACATTAGGAAGAATAGAAAAATAACTGCAGTCAGGACTACAGCATTTATTTGTCATCATGTTGTATAAATTTTAAGACGGTATCTAAAGACTTAAAATGACTCCTCAATTTTATCTTAGTGGGTTGGCACAAATGTCTTATTACTAAGCACCTTCCTCACACTCCATTCAGGGTAAAACACCAGGAAAATGGAGCAGAGTTATTACTAGAGTCACTGACTACCTCACATCACATTCTTTACTCATGAACTAAAAACCTAGGAATCACAGCAAAAGAGTAATGGTAAGCCACCTATGTGTTGTCACACTGTCTTTAACTAAGTGCTAAAAAGTTCAATAAAAAGTATTTTTAGAAGTTCTGTTTTTCAGTTGTAGCCTGCTCATTCTGGGTGAGTTACATCTCACCTTACCTTAGAGGTCCAAAGTGCCTTCAAAATCAATGAAGGGAAATAGGCATTGCTGGGGCTAGATTTGCTTTCCTAAGACACAGATCCATGATAAGGTCTTGAAATCAAATAATTTAAAGGGAGCCCTGGAAGAGGAGCTTAGACAAGAACCTCTGCACTGTGTAAGTCTCTATATATGTATGCATTGAGAGTAAGGTCATTTACAGTGGAGAGAGAAAGCAGATGAGCTGTGCCTGCCCTAGCCATTTGTCCAAACCTAATCATAATGTGTTTAAGGAAACCAACAATGCAGTAGTGTGCCAATGAGAATGTTACATTCACAAGGCAAAGCTCTAGCTCTGGAAGAAATGTGGCTTGGAAAACATTGTTGGTGCTCTAATTTCAGGTCCACAGGTTATGTGGAGCAAGGCTGTGAAGTATATACTAAACAATGTCAGCACACACTGATAAAGACTGATTGGGTGATAGTCCTTAGTCCAACAGATAGCTGGACTAAAGTTTCCTCAAAGTAATATTTCCACTCATTATTTTCCTTCTCCAACACATAAAATCACAGATTTTTGTCTCAATGTCATCCTCAAGCAGCCAACAACACTGTCTCGAAAATATAAAAAAAATTCTGGATTAGAACTCTTCAAACCGAACCTCTGAAGTTTGGTAGAGTTGAGTAGAGTGAGAGGGCTTGAATAACCTGGACACGGATAGGACTGCCTGCTCTGCTAGTAGCGTACACGTATGCCCTAATACAGTGTTTCAAACATTGAAAACTCTACCTATATTGCATGAGGGTGCATCCATTCATGTTCAGGCAATGAAGATACCAACTTTTACCTTCCAGCATAATACCTGCGCACTTGTGTAAACTAGTGCATGCAAAGGAGTTACCCTGGAAAATGGACTACATCACTCTTAAAAGGTCTCTGAAGCTCTGTGAATTTTACCCTTAGAAATTCCAGCATGATACTGATACATTATCATGTCATTCTTCTGAAAACAAGGCAGAAAGATTTAGATAAGAGAGAGCAGAACAATATACCTCTGGTTCCACTAGAATCACAAGTCTTTTTTTGTTGTGGTTAAGGAGTACGGCCCTGCTTTAGGATGAGAATGAAAGCTTCTCAAGCACTCTGTGCTAGGCTTTCTAAGGCCTTTTAGAACCTGTGGTATTGGGAATTAAATAATGACTTCTCTCTTCAGAGGCTTCTCTGGAATGCTTGTAAACAAAAGTCTGCTAAGGAATCTCAGCATTTATTACCGGCATTGCACAGGATGGGTCTTCACCACACATAAATTGGATCTTGATGGTAATGTTCCTTGCAGAAGCCAGTCGATTAGCAAAATTCAGCCTCTGAGGGTAAACATAGAGGAGATTTCTGGAAGAAAGACAAGGAAGAATAAAATGGGTAAATGGCAAGCCTTCCTGTTTGAAAATAAAATGAACAAATTAGCATCATGCTCATTCTTCTCCCTGTCTTTCAGTTCCACCTACATGCTGAAAGATATGTCAGAACTCAATTTCAGAAGTCCACAAAGAATAGGTAATTTCTTGAAGTGACATAGAACATCCTATGTTTAAGGTTTCACCTACACTAAGCTATGTTTTGTTACAAACAAACAATTATTTTTGCCTGATGTAATGAAAATAAGGAATCTCTCAAAAAGGCAGCTCCTTTCTCAGATGTGAATAATCAGATTTTGGAAGGGCGAAAGAATCATTCAGAGGTGATAAAAACAAGGAAATCAACAACTGATAGCAACATTCGTAGCTTGCAGCAAAAAAAAAAAAAAGGGATATATTTCTAGGTTATGCAAACCAAAAAGCAGCATCAATGAACATGAACAAATACAAATAAGAAAATCTGAAACAATAATTCTATAAGCTACCTCTTATTGGTAGTTAACATAAATAATGCTTTGAAATATGGCATACTTTGCTGTTTACTAGCTTCTGTACATGAACATATCACTAAACATAGAAAGCACCTTTAAATTCTGTGGGGAATTTGGCAGCATAGGTGGTCCTCTGTCATATATTTCCAATTGAAGAGTCAAAATACTAATAGAAACATTTTTCTCTGGTGAAGTTTATGGCAAACCCAAGATTACAGGTGGAACTGGATTATACACAGATCCTGAAATCATAATTATGTCTATTTACTCTCTTGTTTTCCCAGTCTGATGTAGGATACTCACTCTCCTCTAAGTGTAAGGAATAAGACTAGTGCTGGAGGAAACTTGCTGGCTTTCAGTGAGAAACAAGGAGGACTACTCATGGACTTTTATGATTTCTGTTTGTCTGCAGAAGTCAGAAGCTGCCCACAGAACTGCACTGTCCTTATCACAGGTGTCTCCTCAGTACCATTGTCAGCTGAAAAAGTCAAGCAGCCTTGGAGAATACTGCCATTACATAAGACAGTCCATCTTCCATTTTTTGTATCCCATGACCTGAAAAATTGTGGTATTTTATAGGTATTAGGTATAATACCTAATAAGGTATACTAATATACTATAATAATTAATTAGGTATAATATAATACCTAATAAAATAAATATAGGTATTTATTATATAAAACCTGATTTTATAGTCTCCTGATTTCCCTGTGTCAGAACATGACAATGTACTGTTCAATTACACATCCAAGCTACTCTTTTTAACCAACATGAGCTACAGGGCACATGGCATGCCTTAGTAAAAAAAATCTAGCTTGAAACTTGTCTTTCCCTCCATTCAGAATGGCACTTCTGCCTGACGCACTAATGCACTCTCTTATTTACTACCTTATGTGCAAGTTTTGCTTTGCCAAATTCTCTCCCAGATGATGTTAAGGAAAACTTGTGAAAGAGCAAAATATATCGGTATCCTCCACTGAATTATGCTTGGGGAACTGACATATTAAATGAAGGATATTGTCAATACTACATCTGCCAGAAGTGAAGAAATACATGTAGGGAAGTTTGAATAATACAGTCATTGCTTCATTAATCTGCAGCCTAGGACAAGTGTCACAAATCTATATAATGTACCTGAGCACTGGATTTTACTTTTAGATGTGACTTGAGATGAAAGATATGTCAAAACACAGAGAACTCTCTGCTGACTACACAACCGAGGAAGCATTATTCCAGCAAGTACTGGACTGAAAAGCTAAAGCTTGTGCCATTTATGCTGAAGCAGTCTTAGGGATCTTGCTTACATGTGTATTAAACCCATCAGCACTGAGAAAGAACAGAGGCGAATGCTGACTCTGGATATCCTTCAGAGATGAAAGTGATGGCTTACATCTAAAGCAGGAAGGTGAGAAGATGACCAAAAGATGCTCCCTCACACAGGCATGAATTGTAGACCCATTGCTGACCACTGCCTTAGTGCTACTGCCTGCACTTCATCCATACACTCAAAAAGTCTGAGGGGAAGCAAAGACAAGGAGCATTTTCACATAGCAGTCAGCAGGGGCATTGAGGCAGTGAATGCTGCTGTCTTTTAAATAATGGGACAGCTAGGATGCCCATAAGGATGTGGTGAGCTCCAGAAAGCATTGCATCTCCCCCAAGATTCTGCACTGAGCAGAACTATTGCAGTAACACATCACAGCAAATACTTCTGCTCAGTGTGATTAAATTTCTCCCCTCACTCTCCCTGCAGAAAGTGCAGGACTCTACCTCCAGATACAGTCAGATGTGCTTAAAAACAAAAGTACTATTCAAGGGACAGTGTGAGTCCACAAAAGCCATGGCAGAACACCCAATGCCACTGAAAATACAGTCCCAAAGGCCAGTAGAGTCCTGGGTGAGGCACAGATGCCAACAGCTTCTGTAGGTCAGAGAATGACCCCGACAAGTGATAAGAGACTATTTTTGAATCAGTTACCTGCTGAGAAAGCTAACGGTCCCCCCTAGCTTGTCACAGGACACCACGTGGCAATTCTCATGCAAATTTTCTGACCCTCCTACACTTTCATGGGGCTTAGCAGTGATTTCATCATTTCCCATGGCAAGGCAACACAGACCTATCCTCTGCCAAAATAAGACTTATTTGGAGTTTCACATCTGTGTCCATTCTTACTTAGTGTTTGTAAATCCTGCTTGGGCATGTGTGCACATAAAAGAATCCTTCTTTTTCTAGATTACACCTTGTGTTAGGTGTCAACAAGTGCATCTCAAACTTTTTATGAATATTAGGCATCTTCATTGATGACTGTGATGACAATCCCATACACAGCAAAACTCAAATTATGTGCAAGTAGTCCATACTGATAAAACCTAGGAATGTTCTGTAGGTGAGGAGTGATGGATGAGCTAACATTGACATTTAAAATTTATGGTACTCTTATGGTACTAGAAACAAAAGCAGATGCAGCCATTAGTTATAATTTTCAATATAAGTTGATAGTTTCACAGTTTTGCTGTTAAGCCTTCAGTAAAAATATGGTTAAAAATTAAAAAGCACATCACAAATGCTTAACCAAACATGGAAACCCATTCTAGTCAGCCATTGACTAGGTAAGCAGCACAGAACTTCAGCATGTCACATTCAAGGGGATGCATATGGATCATATATTCCATATTTTAGAATTGATAATTTGATTAAATATAGTTTGAATGCTTTTTTGCATGTTGATAAAATTTTGAATCATCTGAAGAGTTGGTGGACAGACCTAAAACTAGACCAAAGGGCTCTTAGAAGACTCACATATATTAGACATGCTCTCTCTGGATTCCATGGGTAGAGAGGCAGAGAGGAGTAAACAATGCGGTGAGACACCGTTATTCACCAATAACCTTTCCTCACCAATAACCTTTCCTCACTCTAAACTAGTCAAGGATGGGATAGAATGATTACTACCACAGCACAGGCCTTCAGCTCTCACTGCAGACTACAGCAACTCTGAGAACGTTGCTAAGTGGTTTGCAATTAAATGAAATGAAAGCTGAGTTACTACTGAAGTGAGGTGACAAATCCCTTTTCCTCAGCACCAACATTTCATAGTGGCAGTAAACAACATCATTTTCATTTATATTTAATGAGAAAATAAAATGACAAACAAACTTTAAATTATATGATTTTTCCTATTAAAAATAGACGGCTATGAAAGAAATAAATTTCGGAATGTTTTGACATTTTCAGGGAAATATTTTTATTAAAGAAATATAAGTACACAACAAAAAGAAGTGCTCAATTTCACAGTGCAGAAAGAAAGTGGGCTGGGTGATCTCTCTGGCATAAATCAGAACTAGCATCATTTAAAATAATGTCATTACACTAGTTAAAAAAAATGCTTGCAAGACCTGAGTTCAAAGACTGTAACAGAAGGCTCCACTTCTCCTATTACAAAGGAAAAAGCATTTTAAAAACAAAAAAAATCATCCCTTTGAAATACCTTTGTCAACCTTACCTCCAGTGACTATATGCATAGCACTGGTGGAAAAAAAAAATGGTTTGCAGACTTATGTCCAAAAATAACAAAACATTAAATCACCTTTAAAGCCCTAGCAAGCCATGACATACATCTATAACTAAATGCTATCAAATTGCTTAAACAAGATAGGATGATTCTACTTTTCAGATTAGAAGAAAGGAAATAAAATAACATGAGACACTTTGTATTTGGCTCTATTCAGTTACTCCTCATGTGTTAGTTTAATCTCAGACTCAAAACGGTATTCACCATGTGGAGAACTAAGGAACAAGAATTGCATGACAGTTAAATTAAGCAAAGGGTCATGGAACTGGGATCTGGACAGGCTGGATCAATGGGCCAAGGCCAGTGCTGTGAGGTTCAACAAGGCCCAGTGCTGGGTCCTGCCCTGGGGTCACAACAACCCCAGGCAGCTCCACAGGCTGGGACAGAGTGTCTGGAAAGCTGCCCACAGGAAAAGGAGCTGGGGGTGCTGGTGACAGCAGCTGGACATGAGCCAGCAGTGCCCAGGTGGCCAAGAAGGCCAATGGCACCCTGGCCTGTACCAGCACTAGTGTGGGCAGCAGGAGCAGGGCAGAGATTGATCCCCTGTACTCAGCACTGTACTGTGGTGAGGCTGCACCTCAAATCCTGTATCCAGCTCTGGGCCCCTCACTCGAAGAAGGTCTTTGAGGTCCTGGAGCATGTCCAGAGAAGGGCAACAGAGCTGGGGAAGGGTCTGGAGCACCAGTCCTGTGAGAAGCATCTGAGGAAGCTGGGGATGTTTACCCTGGAGAGAAGGAGGATCAGGGGGGCCTTATCACTCCCTACAACCGCCTGAAAGAAGGCGGTAGCCAGATGAGGGTTGGCCTCTTCTTCCAAGTAGCAAGCAGTAGGACAAGAGTAAACAGCCTCGTGTCACTCCAGGGGAGGTTTAAATTGGATATTAACAAATATTTCTTCACGAAAATAATGGTCAAGCATTGGCAGGCTATCCAGGGAAGGTGTGAAGTCACATGTAGATGTTCTGTTTAAGGGACATGCTTTAGTGGTGGACTTGGCAGCTCCAGGCTACAATTTATGTTCACTTATGTTCACTGGCCTACATCACCTACCTATGAACTTCAGCAGCACCATTACCATTGATCCACTAATTAAGACAAAGACTAATGAAGGCAACTATTCTTTATAGATGTTGTCTTCATTATTACAAGTTAGGCTGAACAAATCCTACTTTGTTTTGTTGCCATGACTTTTACTTAGGGTGAAAATCAAAATGGAGACTTAAAAGAAAATGTCAAACATGAGTGAAGTAAGGTGTGAACTCTCCTGAAAGAGTGTGACTGCTGAGCAATCACAAGCATTTCCTCTAATGTAGATGTATGTATTGAATACAGACACCCTGGCAACAGAAGTACAGCGTAGAGACATCCAAATTTGCTTTACAAGAAGCACAAATTAGTTTTTGGCATTGTGACTTTGATATTCTTTATGTCTGGCTGCAGAAGAAAGAACCTGATGAGAACTAAAGAGAGCATATTCTGTGCAGACTCAAATGTTGTTGCAGCTCTGAAACACAGCAGTTGCTAATGGCTTTTTGTCAAAAGCAGACAATTAGACATTGTGAGAGACTGCACATTGGAACTGACACTTACTGAGGCCAAAAAACGAGTAGGAAAGTTAAAATTCTGTCTTATTTTTTCATTAGACTGCAAAAAGGCATCTTTGCTCATGTTCATTTATATTTTCAATTTCAATTCTATAAAAACTACTTTCCCTATAGAAATGTCTGCATTAAAGTTCTACCACCATCCAGTTCTACCTTTGGTACACAAGAAGTGAGTGTATTCTAGTGAACTGGTGCTGTGAGCTGCCCTTGGGAGACCGAATACTGTGGTAGAGCCCAGGAGTAACTCCTCCAAAACTTCTAATGAGGCTATAGCCAAATTGTTTTACTTATTTCCTGCTGACACCACACTGCAAGTTGTTATTGTGAGATAACGTTTTTCACTTCCTCTTTTTGCTTTCCTTTGAAGCTGAGACACAAATCCAGGTGTCACCAACAGCCAAACAGATCTCTAGTTTTCTGTGAAGGTGTGGAGCATCTCTCTGGAAAAAATTAGTTTGCCATGGTGCAGTTCTGAGTTGTACAGAACCACAAGTCTCATCCTTCTCTCCTCCTGAATTGAGTGAGGTGAGCAGGTGGGAGAGATGGTTCTTTGCTAATCTCTACTGCAAGAAATGAATAAGCTTTACGTTGCTTTGTTCTGTGCCTTTATTCTATGATTCCTTATTGATAGTCACGTTTTTGTCACTAATACAATACAGTATCTAGCTACTGTTTTAGGGATCAGAATTTCCCCTTAGAATAGCATCATCTGCTATTATTGTTAGAAGCATTATTGCTCCCTTGTCTTGACAACACAATGGTCAGATGAAAGTCATTATTTCAAATTATTTCTGTATCTATGATACTGCAATACATCCTATCATAATTACTGTTAGCTAGCACCACTCACTAGCTATTAAATACTGCACAAATATCTTGAAACACATTCTTCTGACATTAATTTCTTATATGACACTCAAATGTTCCAGATTATTAAGAAATAAATGATGGCAATTGCTCACTTGCACGCTACTGATCACTGTGATCACCTTGAAACAATTATAACAGAACAGATTTAAAGAAATTAAATTACATAGCCTAGAGTGCTCATTCATAGTTAAAAAATTCATAGAGCAAGGCATTATTTCCTCAGATACTCAGATGACTCAAATTAACTATAGAAACAACTAAGCATAAACATTTACCAGAAGTGTTAAAAATTATAATAAAATCTACTGGGGGAAAAAACCCAAAACCAAACAAACTAAAGGGAGAATAGATAGATAGGTAGGTACATAGATAGATAGATAGATAGATAGATAGATAGATAGATAGATAGATAGATGCTAAGTCAATGGTAGTTGTTAAAGGGGTTTTTTTTAATGTTACAGAAAATTTTTCAAAAGACAACACAATTAGATTAGTAAACACATTATGGAATATCCTGCAGGTATTTTATCATGTAATGGCTAGGAAGAGTAAGTCATCAACCCAACACATTGTCTTCAGCCTTTTTTAGTTTCTGTTTCTGAAAAAAAAAAGAATCATATTTTATGCAGAAATGTTAAAAATGTATGTTATTTCTTACCTGTAAATGGTGTGGGGAACATACACTTCTCTAATTGGGAATTCCAAAATCTCTTTGTGAGGGCGATTACGGTTTTCTGAAAATGGTTTCACTGGGAGTAGTTCTGGAGTCAGACAATAACCAATGTTTTCTGGAGCTGAGGAAATCTCCATTTTCAGTGTTCCTTTAAAATTAAATCACAAAATCTTAGCAAAAATATATAAAATGATCAGTGTGTAATAAATGAAAAATTAAAACAATATGTAATGTTACACAGCAACAGTGTAGGAAAAAGAACTGGTTCTTGAGCTTCATGAGAAGGTAAGCATAGGTACAGAGAGATACAGAGGAAGTAGCCTACACACATCCCTTAACAATCAGGGCGACACTTGTCTACCCTGTACTGTTTCAAAGAAAATAGAAAGAAAGAAGGACTATTATACACTGGGTGATGTTATAGTGTCTTTCACACGCAAGTAATATAACATTTGTCTGGGAGACAAACAAAAGGTGTGCTGTCTAATACTGTTCTCTCTTACTCCCCCTCCCACTCAGATTCTGCTCAGATTAATCTCTGCCCAAGATTAATCTCCACCCACCAGGAAAGCTAGGCTTTCTGTGGTTAGCAGTTGCACAGTTAAAACTGATAACATTTACCCCATTATGAACAGACCTTCAATTTAAATTCTTTGCTGTGATAAGTTAAAACCGTTTGTGGAGCTCAGACTTGTCATTTCTGGCAATCAGCTAGAAAGAAAAAACAGCTTTGCCATCAGTTCATAGTTTTTAAGGTTCCTCCACAACACAAAAGAGATTGAACTGCAATTTATTTACAATGAAAAATTAAGCTGGTCAGGTGTTTGACAGTAGCTAAATACTGCTGGTACTTCTCCACTTTGTTAGCTAATGCTGACCCTAATATCAAACTAAGACAAAAGGGAAGCAGCAAGAATCCTAGAAATTTGCTTTAAAGAATGTCTTCAAACAGTTTGAATAAAAACAAAGAAGATCCAGTAGGTACACTGTAAATTAGGGAGAAAAGCAAATAGTTAAAAAATACCAAGCACAATCTAAATCGCCATACTCATTCATGCAGAAAAGAAAAATTCAAAAGCATTTGTGTTCAGGTAGACACCAGAAACCCAGAAAGTTCCACAATGGCACATATAGGCTTTAAACCCAAGTCAAATATATTTTGGGGTTGGAATTTACAGAACAGTTTTGGGGAGAAAAAGACATATAACACCTTTCATTCAAAATTAATTATGTACCTGGCAAAGTCTTAATTCTTCTTTGCAAGGAAGATGATCTTTTGAAATCTGCTAAGAATTTAAACAGATCTTCATCACTGAGCCTGTCTCCTTCCTATCAAGAGAAAGAGAAAAATCAGTTCCTTTGCATTTTTCTCCATAACATGGAGAAAATGTTCAGGAGCGAACCATATACTTTGAGTCATCCAAAACAAGTAGGTTACTACTTACCTGACTGCAGTTATGCAGTCCCCACACCATTATAACTGGTAGCTTTTGCCAATACAATTTATATTACATAGATAAAAAAAAAAGTCTTATGAAATCAGGGCTAAAGAGAACCCAGTACCTGTTTAAAGAAGGTGGTCTCAGAGACTATTTTGAAGTATGATGATGGATAGATGTCCTCTGAGTTGAAACTTCTCTCAGAAAGCCTTCTTGCCTGCAGCAGTGTTGCTTTCTTGTCACTACTGAATCCTTTCCCTTCAAAGGGAAATGAAATGTATCATCATCTTGTTTTTTTGCTTTTTCCTGCAGTTCAAAGATTATCCAAATACACAAGAAAACCACAGGAACATCAGAGGACAGAGTACCTAAAACATTCTGTTTCTTTTATGTCAGATTATGTGAAATAGTGGAATACTAGGACACACCTATTGAAGTGACTAGGATACACCTATTATTTCTGCTGCAGAGCAAAAGTTTATTTAAATTTTTAGTTCATGGGATATAAAGCACATTGAACAATGGTCCTGCCTACCAAACTGAGATGTTTGGTATCTTGATTGCTCAGTATTGCTAGCTAACTCCATGCGGCAAAGGAAATTTTAATTCTACAAAGCCAGTGTTCAATGAAAATTGTGCCTAAATCATGAAAGAATATTTAGCAGATATAAAAATAGATATGCAGAGACAATGTGGTAAGCACAATTAACTTGTAAGTTTTCGTAGGAATGAAAATGAAAGCTAACAAGACCTGACTTTGAATCTGTGATCATCACTTCTGATGCCAGAGCGAATAACATTGTTTCCTATACCCAGTCCCTCTGAAGAGTCATTTTGCCTTATTTAGAAAAGTTTAACAAGTACCGTTTAAACCTTCAGCTTCTTGTATTTCTCGTTCTAGAGTTGAAAGGTTGAAGTAATCAGCTAGGCTTATGGGAATCCAGGCGAATGGCATTCTGTATTTCCCCAACCTCTGACAAAACGATTCAGCTTGTGCTTTCAGTTTGTCAATTTTTTCTTTTGTCTGAGACAAAGAAAATAATGGCTGTTTCAAAAGCAATCAGTTATTGCAGTGCTACCATAGACAAAAATGTAAGTTACATCATATTTACAGTTCAATAAATAATTTGCATTGGTATTTCTCATATTTTCTTGGTACATCACTGACAAAACTGTAGCTGTTTTGATTTCTACATTTACTTCATTTCTTTTCAATGAGTTCATTTGCATTATAGAAATGTAGAAAGCCAATCTTTTTGTAGTAATCTTCAAATCCAGAATGAACAATCACCATGAAATGTTAGCAGGTTCTACTTCTTTACAGAAAAAGAATTCTATTGAAAGCAATATTCTTCTAAAGGTGAGACGTGAGGAAGCTCAGCAAACACTGCCAGTCTGTTCCAGAGAAGTAAATTACCATGAATTCCTTGAACAGAACTCACATTATCTATGGATATGGATATCTGGACAGCTGCACACTAAACAGGCTGTCTGCCCATCCAAATCAACAGCGTGTCTCTGAGGTACAAGAATTTCTGCTAATTCTACATTTCAGTCATTTCCTTTGCTCACCCCTCTCTGCTTCATGACTCAAGACTCTGTCAGTACTGATTTCCAGAGGGGTCGGTTACAATAATGCACCTTGCCTTCTCCTGACTTCTTTCTGTTTGCCACAGACATCAAATTGCTTGCACCATGGATGATCTAACTGGCTTTTCCTCCAGTGTTTTTTGTTATTCCATCCTACTTCAAAGGGTCTGCTCTTTCTGTGTTGCGTTTGTTTGTTTGTTTGATTGGTTGGTTGGGTTTTTTTAGAATGCATTTTTAAATCTAAATATTCTTTACAGTTATTTATTTACCTTGCCAGCCTCACTTTCTTTAAGAACCATATAGGGTTCTGCACAGTCTCCGATTTCTCCTTGCTGAAGCACTTTTTCTATCTACAAAAAGCAGTAAAATACAATGATTAAAGAAAAAATGTCATCCAAATAGTAACATGCTGTTTCTTTAGCAAATTGAAAGAGTTTGCATATATATACATATCTATCTATCTGTATATAATGTCTTAAAACTGTCTTCATGGAGTAACTGATACTAAACCTTGTAGTTTTTCATCTGTTAGAAAGCAGAAAACATATATGAGACAATACTGTCAATCACTTACTACTGCATTTTCACTGAAACCAGGATAATTAACACATTCCAAATGAAGTGGTTCAGGCTAACTCAGTTCCAAAATTAAGCAAACAAAATGATGCAAAGTGCACTAAACCAATGCCAAAAAACCTCCACAGAATGTAAGTAAAATGTTTGAAAGTGCCTTATTTCACTATATTTTTGATTTCCCTTAGGCAGAGGCAGGAAATTCTATGTACTTAATAGAAACTGGTACACAGGATACTAATACAACTTCTTAGCTTGAGAATGAGATATACCACTGGACACCAATTCAAAAGCTACCATTAAATACTATCATAATTCATCTCATCTAGATAAAAGCCATGCTTGTCAGTTCTGTGAACTCAGACATCAGGAACAGCTGGGAACAGGCAGAATGGTGTCAAAGTAGCACTGTAACATACCTTTATTACCAGATATATATCTGATGAGGGATAAGTGACAGAAAATACTGCCGATCTTGCCTGAGTTGACAAGTCAATGGAGGTTGTATGAGAACGCAAGAATCCTCTTAATGAATCGGAATTGAGGTCACAATGAAAATTTTCTGAGATCTTGAAAAGAAAAAAGGGATTAAAATACATTGAAAGCAAAAATGCTTCAAATTTTACTTTAAAACAAGTAAAAAGTTGTAACTACAACTATAAAATAAACAATTGTAAGCATGTGACTGACAATAACAAGAATCATTTGATCGGACTGCATATGTAAAAAAGTAGCAAGTATTTTATAAGTTTTCCTAAGTTATTATTCTGGAGATAAAAACCCAGGCCAACTGAACAAAGACATTGTATACACACTTACCTTTTTTCTTTCCTTTATGTCATAGAGAGCTATGCATGCAAACAAAGGTTCTATCTCTATATCAAACCTGTTAGAGAAAGACACACAAGAGACTTATTGATACTGTATTCATATGGCTATGTACAATAAAAAAAATGGAGGAGTTATATTTTGACTTTCATTAAAAAATGCAGCAAAATACTTAGCTCCAGACCTCAGTTCTCTTGAAGCCTTGAGGATTTTTTTCATTAGTGCATTGTATTAGATGATTTTGAGAGGAATAGAAGAGTAGTAAACTGCATGCAATGTATTTTCTAAACTTGAAGGAAGGTGGTCTCAAAGATCAGTCAAAAATTGTCATATTTTGCTTTATTTTTTTCTGTTTATGAAGTTGTTCTGGCTCTGGCTGGGGGAGAATTAATTTTTTTCAGAATGGGGTAGCGTTTTGGATTTGTGCTGAACACAAGGTTGATAATATAAAGATGCTTTTGCTGTTGCTGAGCAGGGCTTGCCCAAAATAAAGGTCTTTGCAGCTTTTGGTACTCCTCCCACTGGTGAGGGGACAGGGGTATGTGGGAGATTGGAGGAGACACAGATAGGACAGGTGACTCAAACTGACCAAAGGGATATTTCATGTAACATCATGCTCAGAATATAAATGGGGGATAAAAGAAGCAAGAGGGGGGAAATACGGGGTGATGGTGTTTGTCTTCCCAAGTCACTTTACATGTGGACTTGCTCTCCTGGAGATGGATAAACACCTGCCAGCCCCTGGGTACCTGTGAGCTAATTCCTTGTTTTCCTTTGCGTGTCTGTGTGCCACTTGCTTTCCCTATTACAATGACTATGTCTCAACACATGAGTTCTTCAGATTTACTCTTCTGATTTTCTCCCCAGTCCTGCTGGTGGAAGAGTGAGCAAATGGCTGTGTGGGGTTTGGCTGCTGGTTGGGCAGTGTCCAGTAGTGTATAGGACACTAGACACCTTGTTTTGTTTTGTTTTGTTTAAATATATAATCTGGGTTCATTCCCAACTCCTTTTCATCTTGGCAAGTTAAAGACTTCTGCAAATATGGATAGAAATAATTGTCTGCTACATTAAGAAATAACACTTGAGTAGTGAATGCTGTTATACAGGACACTGGCAGTGGTGTAACAAGGTGTGCAGCTGTTCACTGTTGTAAACTCAGAAATGGTGAGCAATGCTTGTGAAGGATTACTTACTTCAGAGTGTGCAGCTTCACCAAAATCCTGTTGCCCAGGTGTTCCTTTGGGCGATCTGGCACTGGTCGTATCTCCACTGCATCTTCCTATCATTAAACAGTCATACTCAATTAAAACAACTGTAAATTTAAACACTTGCATAAAACATTTATGTGACACTAGATGAGCCACTGCTAAAGACTAGCATCTTCCCCCACTTGGTGGGCAGTTAATATCTCCAAAGATGAAAGAAATTAGATTCATTATTTCTGAATATTTACATTCCTGACCCCTACCTAGCATTTACACCTAACATTTACAGTTGTGGACTCCAAGTACAAGCTACTATGAAAGGTGGCACCCTGACATAGCCATATCACTAGCATGTATGGCATTTACACACTGTGGTGCAGCTTTAACCTCAGGTGTGCTGGAACAGCCATCTGGAAAGGACCAGCAGGACAGCCAGCCTCCTGCTCACCTCATCCACGGAGGGGTAGAGGGCAAGGAGCTCGGGGTGCCTGTTGGTGCGGCGTGCCTCCTCGTTCAGCCTCTCAAACTCCTCTGCACTGGTGTGCCGCAGCAGCTGCTCCAGCCGAGGGTCTGGCTCTAGGCTGCGCAGCTTCAGGTCAGAACTGGAATGGGTCGTCCTCAAGGTCTCCTCTGGGACTGCAGGCACCTGTTGGGGCCCCACCTGCAGGAAAACAAGAAGATGTCAAGCTGTGGCTTGGGCACCAAGGTGTCATAGAATGGCTCTTGGTGATCTGGCAGAGGGGATCTAAATGCCTCCTGGGCTATGGAGCCTAATGGTGAGCATGGTGCTCTGCTTGATGCCATTGCATCAGAATCACAGAATATGCTAAGCTGGAAGGGACCCACTATGATCCAGTTCCTGACCATGCACAGGACACCCCAAAAATCACACTGTGTGCTTCAGAGCATTGTCCAAACACTTCTTGATCTCTGTCAGCCTGGTGTTGTGACCCCTTCCCTGGGGAGCCTGTCCCAGTGCCCAGCCACCCTCTGGGTGAGGAACCTTTTCCTGATATCCAGCCTAAGCCTCCCCTTACACAGCATCAGGCCATTCCCTGGGGTCCTGTCACTGTCACCACAGAGAAGGGATCAGTGCCTGTCCCTGCCCTTCCCCTGCCAAGGAAGCTGGAACTGCAATGGGGTCTCCCCTCAGTCTCCTCCAGGCTGAACAGACCAAGTGACCTCAGTCTCTCCTCACACAGTTTCCTCATAAGGCCCTTCACCATCTTTGTACCCCTCCTTTGGATGGTCTCCAATAGCTTTATCACTCCCTTACATTGCAGCAACCAAAACTGCACACAGCATTCAAAGGGAGGTAACACCAGATGCATCTTTTAAGGGAAGATGCTGCATTTGATCACTTTTCCCAAAGTGAAGAAAACATACCTGAAAAGCTGCATCGCCAGAATCCAATGTTTCTGATTCAAATGTTTGTTTTTGGAGTGTTTTGTGAAAATCTTTGCAGGGTCCCTTGTTTTTCAGGCTACAAATATCTGAATTCCCTTGGCTTCTTTCATGGAGAAGCCCAAGAAAGTCAGGAAAACATGAGGAGGCATTAAGGGAAAATAAAACAGAAAAGACAAATAAAAATTATTTAAAAACTCAAAAGATTGTTCTGCAAAAAGCAGTGTAGCACAGTTTTTTATGCAAAAATATGACAGTTCATGCCTTTAACGTGTTTTAACCCATCATTGCAACTCTATTTGCAATGGTGGTACTCAATTGTCCTATTAAGGACAGTTTAAAAGGAAAAAAAAAATTCAGCTAATTTTTCTATAGAGAATAAGCCTGAGACAGCAGGAAAACCTGACCTAGGTGCAAAATTTGCTCTGATCTCAGTGACCTTAAGGACATGGATCAGGATCTCTTATCTCTTAGCTGGTTTATTCAGTTATATACATCAAACCTCTTACTGCTCATATCCTGGACCTAGCTAGTATCCCAAGTTAATCACATGCAACAATATACACCTTCCAAAAAAATGCCTGGTTTTGAGGAGGGCTATTTCTATGCCACAATGTAACCCTCCAGGCTGGAAGCTTTGGAAAGTTCTCCTGAAATTTCATTACATTTTTGAGGCAGATGGAAAGAAACAGCAGATACCCTGAAAAAAAGGTGTTAGATGCATCCAGAGCTCTGTTTCTTTCACTTTAGTAAGCAATTTGCTAAATCCTGTGATAGTCTTTCTGCAATGATTCTCCTTATTTACAACACTCTGCTTCATTCATTTTCCTTTCTGTGAAACTCCCAAAGAAATGACTGAACATCTGAGTACTTTCATAAAGAAGACACAATAAGCAATTATTGATCAGAGAGACACCTTTTTATTACATGTTGGGAGTAACTGAATTATATGCTCTGATGTGTTTTAATTTTAATTGTTTGCATTTTAATCGTTTGCCAGATCACTGCAATGAAAACTGGTAATAAAAAGACAATCCCAGTTCTCCTTGGATGTGACCTTGTTTTGGAACCACTGTAATTATCCAGAAAGGAAGGCAGAAATTCTGCATGACTTTAAGACATTTAAGAATCCAAAAGAGGTTGTATAGATTATTTTGTTCACTGCCTCTGGTGGCAAACAAATGATTAATGGAGAAGTTTATGTACCTGAGTCCACATTTTCCCTGTGGTGTGAAAGGTACACTAGAGATGTCTTTCCCCTAAAGCACTCCTGGAAAATTTATTTATATTGTTTATTTATCTTGTAAAGCATTAAAGCAATTAAAACTCACCAAGTGGCAAACAATGGTTTTAGTACACGTCAATTTAATGGGCACACACTGAATTAAGCAAATGAGATGAGGAAAAAGAACAAAGGACAACTGAAAGGAGAAACAGGCACAGGAACAAGCTTCTTATTCAGCCTTCTGCAGGGCCATATGGACTCCAGCTGTGTCCAGCTTTTCTACCACATACCTCTTTACCCTGGAGCCCAAGGATGACCTGTGCTCATGCCACCCACTGGAGACTTCTCAGTCTCCTGTTCTGAACCTTCACATTCATGAATGGATCAAAGTCACTCACACACTTCTCTCACCCACAGGTCACCAGTCAACATATTCAGCAACATGTTCTATAACATCTGTCAGGTAAGCAACTACAGTTTTTCCAGCCTTTCTCAAAACAATAGGAAGCCCTCTACAATTACTTTTTTCCCTCCTCTCTTGATATCTTTTCTCCCTGTTATGCCTGTTTTGAAAAACAACCGTCCAAGCATAACATGAGATTCCCAGTAACAATCTATCTCTGGTTTATGTGACACTGCATCATATTTGGTAGTGTTTTGTTCTTCGCAATATTTAATAGCTTGCTTGCATTGTTATCCACAGCTGCCAAAGCTTGGCTGTCTGGTAGAGACCACCATTGTGTTTACCACAGAGTCAACTGCTCAGTAAAGATACTGAATGCAAATTTACCTCACCTGAATAGTAATACACGTGGCAGAAATAGTAAAACTGAAAGAAATACTAAATAGTAAAACTGAAGTAGTAAAACACGTAGCAATACTTTCAACATATGTGTATTTCTATGGCTCCATTCACATTTCTACAAGCACACGTAAATGTAAAATTACCTATGTTCTATTTTTCACCTCACCTACTTTACTGCTCACTCCCTTCCATACACAAACAAAGCTGCACGCTGTCTCTTTACAACATGATCAGAACAGCACTGTGTGAAAGAGCTAGTGCCTCTGCTCTGAGTGGTGCAGGAGGACAGCCCACAAAACCCACTAGCCTACTTTCAGTTACTCACTGTGGAGCTGTTCTGAGAATTCAGTTTAGTCAGAATCCCTGGAGGAAGTCTCTTAATAACTCCCAGCAGCTGCACCGCTGAGGAGCACAAGCTGCACAGTTAAACAGTGCAAATTCCTCTACAATCACCATTGTAAACCCATAAGGCACTGGCTGCTGATATACATGTCAGAATAACACAGAGTAACAAGGACGAGTGAAGGGGCAGAACAAAATGGCAGCAAATGTGTCAGCATTCAACCACCAGCTGCTTCTTCTGCTTTTCAAGAGCTGGGCAAGAGTGCAGAAGTGGATTAAGAGGAAGTGCTAAGGCAAAACAGAGCTCCAAAAACCTCTTTATGAAGAACAGAATGAGGTGACAGGGAAGGAGGCAAGACACACCACAGACTCCCCTAAGAGTCAGTGAACAGACATTATCTGCAACAGAGAGCACTGACTGAGAGTTCCCTTCAGATTTTACATATGAAATGGAATAGGACAAAATAAAATAAAATAAAATAAAATAAAATAAAATAAAATAAAATAAAATAAAATAAAATAAAATAAAATAAAATAAAATAAAATAAAATAAAATAAAAT
>CM031878.1:25152542-25186804 GCA_018697195.1 Certhia americana | reverse complement strand
ATAAAATAAAATAAAATAAAATAAAATAAAATAAAATAAAATAAAATGAAATATATAACAAACTAAACTAAAGGAAATTAAGAACTTATAATGACTACAGGCCTAACTCTGTGTGTTGAATTACACTGACTTCAAGTGCAGAAATCAGTTACTGATATAAAATAGTAAATTTGGTTATAACTTTGATAATCCCATGAATACACTCAATCACTGCTGGGAAAGCCCAAAATCCTTGAGTTTTCAGACACATTTGGAAATCAAATCATGTTGAATTTTCAGGGCATGAATAGGAGAAAAGCATGCAAATACAATCTTTATCCCTGTTATCTTTCCTTTTAGTAGGATCAAACAGTACTAGTTCTTCTGATTAAGATAAGTCATCGTTACAGAGGGTTGATGTGAATTTATTCCCATTAACTTCCCACCCATTCCCAGAATGCCTGATAATCAAGAAGCAGATGCAACGGCATTTGGCAATGCACACCATCTCAAACAAAACAATCAAGTTATTTATACTACTGGAAAGTCAGTTCTTATCTTCAATCGCTGACTAAAATAATTATAATTTAGGATTACTTATAACAGCAAACATCTCCTCTCTGATAAGTAAGATGCAATGTATTTTTGATTTTATTTAGTTTTATGTCGCTTACTTTCGATTCACAATCAGCCACTCACGGGTGTAAGTCTGAATGCAGTCTTTGACATGTGAGTCCAGTTCAACCCTGTGGAAAAAGCAACATATTTCAGCTCCCAAGTCATACCTGCAGGACAAACAAATTTATCTAAACATGATAATCAAATAAAGGTCTCTCTGTTAGTCCTCTCCTGTGCATTTATTTTACTGCTAAACTATTGTTTGAGGTTTAAAAAAATCCTCTGTACTGCATGAATTCCCTTAAGCAGCCTTTTGGTACTGTGCTGATAAACATACAAGTATATATTTAACATAGGTAACCATTTACCACACTATATATTAATAAATATAACAGTGACATTGCTATACAATATAGCAAAATTAAAGAAATTATACAACATGACCAACCTTACGATTTTCAAAACTTGATAACAAGTCTCAAGACATAGAAATATTTTTTTAAGAGGCCTCAGCTCCTGGACTCCTGCAAATACCTAGCTTTTATGTATGTGCACTTTTCTCTTTCTCACAGAAACGAATAAAAATCTAAAAAGGGAGACCCTGAGCTTTTAATCAGATAGCATAACAAAGCTTCCAGTTCTAAGAATATACTATAATTTAATTTTCTATTTTTCAAATGAGTCTCCTTTAATGAAGGGGATTGTCAGTGCTCCTTGACAGACTGGCTCCTATTCAGAATTGCAAGTCTTTCAGCCAAGGACATTGTCCATGAACTTCACATCATGATGCTGTGGCATAATTCCCCTATCCCTATTCTTAAAATTTGTAATGACATGTTCCAAAATAATTTTTAGCATTCTCCCATTCAAGTGAGTAAAAGAGTAGGTAGGACACCCATTCAGTAAAGAACAGGTAAAAGGTATGATAATTTTTAGCACTTTCCATATAGAACTCTAAAGAGATTTGCACCTGGTTACAGAGGGGGGTTAACAGCTGATATGTATACGGTGGGGACAGAGCCTTTGCTGATGTCAGGCTGTTGAGTGCCCCTGCCTCTGGTAGCTCCAGCCTCTGGTTCAGGGAGGTGTGTTTGCCAGCAGGCAGCACATTAAGCCAGTTTGGTCGGTGGTACCTGTTTCCTGCTCTCAGTGCACAGAGACATCAAAGACTGCATCGCCTGCAGGTCAATCCTTGGTGCATACTCCTCCTGTGATCTCATCTTCCCTAACACATCCTGGCACCCTTTACCAGGATTTTCTATAAAAACACTAATATCAATGACAGCAAAGTGAATGGCTAAGCTGCAAGCTGCTGTGTAAAAAAATCTGCTGAAAGCATATTTTTTGGTATTGACCATTTGAGCTTTGTCACAGAGTCCTTATAAAACACTTCATAACTTTGTGCTGCAAATCAGGCTTAAAACTGATTTTACAGCATGAGCCTGCATGGTCTCCTACTGGTAAAACAAATAGGTAGCTGCTGTTTTGATCATCAGGCATGGTGGGAAGCAACCTTGGAAATAGGTAAGAAAGGGCCTTATTTTAGATGTAATTTCAAAAGCTGAATAATTATTTCAAGGTTTTTGTTCATCATTTAAATAAAAGCTACTTCAAGTAAAAAAAAAAACACATTAATTGTCTCCCACATACATTCTCTCTCTCAAATCCACAGTAAAACAAGAATGCCTTCTAAAGATTAGGACCTTTTCTATGTATTATTTGAGTTCTTTTCTATGAGTAACTTCAAGTGAAAATCTCTTTTTCTACAAATCCTAGAAAATCCCTTAGAAACTGTGATTCAAAGAGTTCTCAGGTAACGTAGCATGGCATCTCATCTCTACATCTGTCTTTGTCCTCCTGAACTTGAGAGAAGCAGTGGGCCAAAAAGAAGCTTGCAGACTGAAACCTTGCTTAAAGAAAACCTTGCTTAGAGGTTCTCAGCTAGTCTACACCTGGCAAAAACTACACAAACTGTATTTCCTACTTAGCCTCATTGCATTTGGTAAGTCAGCAGAAAACACCGAACAAATACTGCTGTTATATAGGGCTCTAGTTTGAACAGCTGGCTGGTGAAAATCAGAGCAGTGTGTGGCAACTTTTGCAGGAACAGACAGGGATGCAGGTCTACCCTGTGAGCCAAGACACCATAAACTAAACCTATCTGTCCCTCTGTGTGGAGGTTCAGCACAGCACTGAATATAGCCTGTGCTGTTCATTTCCTGGATACACTGGAAGAAGCCAGCCCCCTCATCCCAAACACATTGATAGTTAGCCATCTCTGCAGAAGTAGCAGTTTGGGGCCAAATGATGCTGACTTCACATTTATATCACTGCTACTCCTTGCAAAACTCAACAGGCCTTTGGAGTTCTACTTAAAGGTACCATTTACAGTGAAACAGTCCCTGAAGAGTATTTTGTATACAATGCATAGACTTTCTAATACCAAATCAGAAAACTCTCAGATGGATTTTCTCATTCTGAAAAATTATTTTGAATGCCTGTTTTTCAAACCAGCTTAAATATTTGCAGAACCATTTAGCACCAGTGTCACCACATGCTACCTATTTAAATTAAGCTGTTGAAAACAGGGTAATAATTTCATCCATGTCAGCCTAAACCCACATCTGACTTCTACACTAGAAATTAACACTCACCCTCCTTCTCAAACCTTGTGAAATATGACATGTTTCCTTTCATTTAATCAAGATGGGAAGGTACTGAGAAAGAGATTCTTAGTGGTCTGATCAATGCCAAGTAACACACAGCTGGCAAAAAAACCCTCAAAAAACCCAGACCTCAATAGTGTGTGTGTTACATGATCAGAATTAACTTTCATCTCTGGCATCACAGCTGCAAAAATAAATTTTTTTACCATTGTCCTGTCCATCTTTATTCTTCTTCCTGGTCAAAGCCTTCCTCACTTCTGCTGCTACCAAGCTTAGGAAATTGTGTAAATACTTGCACAATTTTAAGTGTGCAAACAAGCCTAGCAGAGCCAGTGGCAAAGTTCAAACATTTGAAGTTCAGGGGCTGTGTAATGGTTAGATGAGTGGCAGAGTGAAGTTGGATCAACATCTTTAAAACTACTTTTAACTATTCAAAACTAACTTTAACTATTTTTGCAGCATTTTGGAGGAACAGAAACTCTCCTTACCCATCTTCTGGCATAGACGGTTGCAAAGTCCTGCACTCTTTGTCTGTAAATACAACATCCAGATCATCTTCAAGAAAGTCCCCAAGTTCTTGTGTTAGTTTTAACTCTGAGTTGTTCAGCTGCGTCATTAGGAGGCCTTCAAAATCTACTGGGTCTACTGCATCATAAAAGGAAGGCTAATGAGAAATAAAGAAGCATTTATTTTAGACACAGAGGGTTCATCTTGATAGTGTAAGTTAGGTTTATTTATTTAACAATTTCAATTGTCCCGTTATTTATTACACATCAGAAACAAACATATAAATTTCTAACCTAGAAACCAGAAAGGATATAAGGGAGGTTACCAAAATGACAGGGGACAGCAGACAAAATCACTAGAAATAACAAGGCCAAGTCTTGGAAGTTACTCCAAGTTTCAGAGCTAAGGACCAGCTGTAAGCACTGTGGCTGCTGCCATCATGAAGATGAACACATTTGAGGTGCTGTGCCTGAAAGATGCTGCTAGAAATGCCCTGTGCTTTCAACTGCAAACAAAGATGAGGACAACATAAACTCAAAATCAGGAAAAAATACTGTTTTTCATGTCAGAATGTTACTGTGTTTTGTATTATTTGAGTTCTTAATTTATTGTATTTGTAAAGGGTTTGTACATTGGTTTTGCAAAAGATTATGTAGAACTACTAAAGTCATTACTGCAAACCTTAGATATTCCCCATTTCTACAGCACAAAGCATTGCACCCTGATAGACAGAAGTTGTATCTCTTTGCTTTTAATTAGCCATTCTTAAACAAAAGGTCCACTCAGAACAAAGTTAAATACAACAAGCTTTATGACTCATGCATGCCATTATCCTTTTTATCTGTTTAGTGTCAAAAACAGAGGTAGAAACTCTTGTTTGATTTAGTACCTAGAGATGTTCTACATACAAATAAATGTGACTTCATATACTAAAAGTGTATGTTATGCTATGTATAGACAAAACTGAAAATTATTTTACTTGCTGTGTAGCAAATAAAAATACCCTGTATATCTTTAAGAAATACAATATTTGTCCAGTTGAGTACAGAGACTAGAATCTCTTATCATTGATTTTTTTGACAAGTAAAAAGTAGATCTAAAAACTACAGCTTTAGAAAATCTATACTTTGTTTTCTGTGTGTTCCAGAAAGGCTGATGATACCTCATCACTGTAAGAGTGAAGAAAATTAGTTGCAACATTAGAATAATAACACTGGAATAACTTATTTACTGTGAGGAAGAATTCTAGCAAAAAACAGTTAATAAATCCTCCTTTCTGTAAAGGGCAAGGATTGCATTGCACTGATTAGCCCAGATATCTTTCACAGGGCTGTCTTCTGAAGTTGCCAGTGAAAAAGCCATCTGTGGTGCTGCTGATGCTTTTTTGTAGGGAAAAGAAGGCACCAGTGTCCAAGGTATCAACACATCTTTGTATGCAATGTTATTCTGCCTACTGTCTCATTCAATGTGTTCTTAAGCTATCCTCCCTATACTCCAGTGTTCTTCTGCACAGAAAAAAATCTGTGGGTCAAAATCAGCAAGTCTCCTCTCATTAATACTGAGGCCTGCTCATGCAAGGCTTTCATAAAAGTCAGCAGGAATTTCACCAGAGAGCTGAAGTGACACCAGTGCATACCACTATTTTATCTACAACTGTTACATCATCAGGAATTTTAGCTCAATTGGACAATGAGAAATTTCTCAGGTTTTGAAACATGCATAGAGACTCAACAATGGCAAAGCTCCAATAAATCTGAACTAAAATGGCTCACACTTAATATGCCACATCAGCCACAGCAGAGAAGAAAATGTGTTAAAAACAATTAATAGTAAATACAAGCTTTGGAACCTTTTTAGTGTTCTGGAAATATATTTGAGGAAGTTTTTTCAGATAATGAATATCCATAAATATCTTGCAGAAAGTGAAATAAATTTGGAAGAAATGTGCTGGAAACATCTAGGGGAAGAAAATCAACTTAAACTTCTGAAAAACCCCAGATTTGGAAAATACTCCTGCAAATTTTAGTAAAGACCTTTGAACCAGACCAAGTATCACCTCAGGTTCCCCTTTTATAGGGAAACTACATTGGTTTCTGCATAAACAGTCTCTGAGCTCACTCCTCTGCCGGTACATTTAAGGCATCGACTGAATTATCAAAAATGACTCTAGGAAAAATCTTTCCTTTTTTTTGCTATTTTTAGCCAAAGGGAAAACTTAACATTACCAGCAAGTTCATCAAATTATGAGGCAGTTAGCCAAAGAAAAATACTGTGCTGTTTTTTAGTTTAAGCTCTATCTCTGGTTTGCACAGAGTGTAGCACTGAACATGCCAGATCAATACTTATGAGTAAATAGTAAAACTTATTTGCTACTGTTTTTCTGTTAATTATCAGCACAATATGGTTGAAGCTCACTTACTGTACTGTCAGTGGGTAAAGCACAGCATATAGAGAATTTAAGATCTAAATGTATATAAAAATATATAATAAATAAATTATATATAATAAATATAAATATATATATCTCTTTAGATCTACTAAAAAAGCAATATACAGAAGATTATAAGTAAAACACAGATTAAAGTATACAAAGGCATACTACATCTCTTCAGTTGCTGAAGATACAGTGTTTTGCATGCAAAACTGTTCTGCTTAATACAATCTAATTTTGGATTAGCCATTGCACTTCCTTTCAAAAGTCACACTTTTCCATTCTGACAGGTCCATTCCATTGCATTTTATTGTGTCCTCTTTTTCTATTTCAAGTGCTAACAGTAACATTTAATCGCCAGAAATATGCACTTTTGACTATTGTAAATTAGACACAAATGTAAAAAAGATAATGCAAAAAGTAAATGCAGATGGAGGGAAATGATCTCCCTAACAACTGGTGCAACTTTTCAAAGGAATCCCAGGCAATGGCTAAAATAAGAAATCAGCACTCTTCTTCATGTATCATAAAAATGTTCAAAATAATTTTCTACAAAAAAAATGCCACGAAACATTACTGTGAACATACCTTTTCAAGAATGATGAATTAGAGGCATGTAGATTGTGACAGCACACACAAAATGGCAGCCACAGCGTAATACTTGGTAAATGAAATGCTACTAAGGTTTTTGGTTCTCTGCATGCAGAAGAAGGGACCTGGCCTCGTCAGGCTGAGTAACCGCAAGGAACAAGTTAAAGATCAGATTAAGGAAGTGAGTAGTGGCAGAGGCCCTGACACAGGAAGCAACAATTTGCATCTAGATTTTCACAATCACTGGTGCACAAAGACTTTTCCTGCCTCTTCTTATCAGGCCTCAAAAAAATAATGAAAAATTAAAGGGCTAGGAACAGGGAGAGTGCCAAAACCATAGTCAGTTTCATTTATGTGATAGTATGTTTGCAGAATAGTCATGCTCCTGAAAGTCGATAAAAAGATCAGGCAGTTTTTTTCCCTTTGTCATAAGGGCACTGTCATATGATCGGACTTCTTTAGAGGGTGATTACATGTGGAAGGTTGAAGATGATTCAGGCAACTCAATTATATCTGTGCCAATCGGGACATAGTTCAGGATTTTTCACTTAACATGCACATTCTGTGGCACTGAAAAACAATCAGTCATGCTGCTAGCTCTGGAAACTGTATTAAGTTGAGCTTGTTGAGCCTCTGCCTTTCTTTTGTTTTCTCTTTATTCATTGATCTGTGCTGTTTTTGGCATGGATGTAGTTGATCATTTTTCATAGTAAATATTAAGGGGCTATATTTTGAATTTGTGCTGGAAACGGTGTTGATAGTAAAATTTGTTTTCATTATTGCTGAGCAGTGCTTACTCACTAAAAAGCGCCAAGGCCTTTTCTGTTCCTTATACTACCCCACCAGCAAGGAGACTGGGGATGCACAAGAAGCTGTGAAAGAACACAGTCAGGACAGGTGACCCCAGCTCACCACAGAGTATTTCAGACCACATGGAATCATGTTCAGTATATAAAACTGGGGGAAGAAGAAGGACTACCTAATAAAACATTTACTTGAAGAAATTGAATGTTTCCATCAGGGAAAAAATGTAATATATTCCAACACTTACTTATAAACTTTGATTCATAGTAATCTAAAGTAATGTAGAGGGACTGTCTATTCCAGGCTCCAAGGAACATTCTTATGTTTCTCAAAGTCATCATTTCCTCAGCTCACCAGAGAGTATTTTTTAAGAGTTTCAGGTATAAGCCAGTTGAAAGCAAGACAACTTAGAAGATCATTTAATTTACCCTAAACCCACTAACCAATGTACATGCCAAACCTGTCCAAAGAAGATAAACCCATAACTTACCTGATGAAATGTAGAAAAGCCAGGGGTACTTAAGCTTCGTTGACAGAATTGTGCAAAGCCTGGTTGGAGAGTAAATTGCTTTCTTATCTCTGCAGAGGAGTGCCTTTAATTAAGCAAAGAAAAATCCTTACAATTACAATTATGCCAGAATTTAGCCAATTTAGTCTCCTGTCCCAGTATTTAGAAATATATTTTGATAAAGGCTTAGACTCCTCTTTATTTGTAGTTGATGCAAATCTCATAAAACATTTGGGGTCCTATATGACTAAGATTCTGTCATTCTTTCAACAGATTTTTATCACTATATTACAGGCTTCACAACTGGGAAATGCTATGCAAGAAAAAATAACCTCGTCCTTAAGTAAAGTGTGACTGCAACCTTCATAGCAATACTTGCAGATTCACTTCTGCAAAGCAAAAACACATGTAAAGCATAGCAAGAAAAATGAACATCACATAAGCAAATATTTTATTGATAAAGGGATAAAAACAAGACAAGACCACTCACTGAACAGTGTAAGCCCAGGCTTACACTACTAATGCAGTTTGCTGTAAAAAGCCCAAGGCAAATCAAAGAAGGAATTTTAAAATCTGCCTACTTATCAACTAAATATTTGAGGGAAAAACTTCTTAACTGATTACTATGAACGCCAAGAGAGCCCAGGACTGAATTCTTCAGAAATCCCAGGGTGATATTAATGTATGCAGTCTGAAAATACAGCAGAGTAGCATGGTCATTTTTCATGGAAACTAATCAATTACTGTTTAATATGATTTAGAAATCAGTTTAAGAATAATCAGTCATGAAATGCTAACAAAACACCTACACTATATTTCACCATAAGGATTCAGGACAAGACTTTTAAAACAAGAAGCTGTTAAGGAGATACCAAGTAAAAATAATAGCTTGCAGCCCACTAGGGCAGTCAAATGGGAAAAAGGAAAATACAGAGCTAAGAAGACACTCCCCTTCCACATAGGACTTTTTCAACTCCAGCAAGCAATAACAGGCATCTCAGAATTACCAGATGCTACAGGACAGTTTTGCCTGCATATTTTCTCCTTTGTGGCCTCTAGATTCCTATGAGTACTGTACCTATTTTGTGACACTTACTACTTCTTTTTTGAGCATGACAAATCCCTGAATTTCACTTAATACATTTCTCTTAATGTGAAGCGACAGGCACCTGACAGAAGGTATTGAAAGCATTAGACGTCTTCAGTCTAATTTAGAAAATGAAAGTTGTATAGATGAGAGTAGTTGACTTTTAGGTCAAAAGGCCATGCCAGGTGTGAGTGTGATGTTGCTCAAGTCTGAAGGCAGCAGCAATTGCAGGACAAAGCGAGAATTATAGAGAAAGTAAAGAGAGCCATTTGGAAGAGGATTTCCTACTCCTCAGTGGTATTCCAAAAATCAAAACTGAGATCTTTTAAAGCTTATTCAATGATTACATAAGCAAGAAGCCATGTAGGGAAAATTAAGAAGTCTGTGCATTCCATAGATTATTTGTGATCTATTTAAAAAGGAAAAGTTGCTCGTATATCAGGGTTACTGTTACTCAATTTCCCACTGCAAATAATCTCTGATAATGAATGCATGCACAAAACTCAGATTATTCAAAATTACTATTTTACTGCAAATCATTTTACTGAGTCACTTTTTACCCTGTGCAGAAGTATTTGTTATTGATGGAAATAGTAGAGGTAGCAGAAGATGTAAAAACTGTGTTGCAGTCTATTGCAGAAGCTGCTGCTGTAAACAATAATATAAGACAGGTTTAAATTACATCCAATATGGGGTTATCCGACGCTTCAAAGAGGAAATTATAAGAATTTTCAATACAAGAGGAAGCACATATATGTATGAAGGACCAAATTTGCTGTCTGGTAAAAGCCTGGGCAATGTAACTAATTGAGAAAAATGCAGTTCTCAAGAACACTGACATCAGTTCCAGTGTCTCACCAACAGAAAGAACTTGCAAACTAAATCAGTCCAATGGATGACAAACCTTGTAATCTGCAATGACAACTTTCAGAAAAGAATGGTTCATTAGACTGACTTCACAGTTTTGCAATGACTAAAGGAAGAAAGTACAGTAAGAAAAGCAGAAGACAGCAAAATTTGTTTGAACCATCTCAGAAATCATTGGCTAGATTTGCTAGGATTAGATAAAGGAAAGTCCCAACTGCTAAAAGAACCAAAAGCACTAGTTAATCACACCAATACGGAGGAAAGGTGGGTGTAACAGTCAAATCTGCATGGAAACTTTTGAGCAATTTGAAAATTTGAGAACTAAGGTGGAAACAGGGTTCCTACTAGATGGCTCTTTGATAATGGCAGAATGGCTGTCGTCTGTGACATGTCTGGTTTCTGATCAAAGAGCTGCCTTGGGCACTATTGATGTACCCTCAGGAAAATGGTAGTTCACAGTCATTTAGTGCATGTCATGGTGGCAGCAGTCCATCTATGCCTGGCTATACTTTTACCCTCCTTGTCTGTACAACAGGCCTGTCTGATTCTGGAAAGCTTTACAGTCATCCTTGACTGCAACAATGGTCTATCTATATGCTAAAGAACAAGAAAAGAAGGCAAATGATTAAGGATAAATGCAAAGCAGGCACTGAAAAATCTGAGAAAAAGTTAGGTGGTTTCCATTCAGTTGAAGCAAGGGTACCATGAAATTGCACATAACATTAAAATTATATATATAATATAAAATCATAAAATGCCTGTTTATTAAAAGTCTGATGACGAAGTGTATGGTGGGCAATTAGAAAATGTGGACTGAAGTAAACTCTGGCCCAAAAAGTTGCGCAATTATTAGGAGGTGATGAACAGACAATAAGGATTTTTCTAAGGGCAGTCACATAAAACCAATCTAATGATTTTCTGTGATAGTTAACTGGCTCAGTGAGGCTCTTGATAGCTTCTCTCGTGACATTCCTATAAGCAGAGAGAGTGGCTAGATGGAATCATCACTGTTGGCTCCAAAAGAGCTCACAGCTGGTTAATAAAATATATTCAGGGCATAGTCATCATTAGTTCAAAAGAAGATTGCAAGGAAGTTTTACTATGAGAAGCAATTTATTTTTTCCTTAGTCTATTTCTAGTCCATACTTTATTTTATAACACGGATGATGATATAGGTAGCATTGGACTAAAACCTGGGCAACGAATCAACCCAGGAAGAATTGTGAATATTTTAGAAACAGGCTGAAATCAGCACAGCTAGATTCAATAAAAATGAATGTAAAACTCTAAAACTAGAAAGGAAAAAAAGCAGAAATACAAAAAGTGAAATTAACTGTCAAAAAAGTAGCCATTTCACAGAAGAGACACTGAGAGAGTATGCTGGGACACTTACCAATAAAAGTACCAGAGGTGAGGAGAAATTGATGCTATTTCTGTTAAAAGAAGTCAATGAGACATACTTGGGCTGATGTACATTCTTATAACAACACAGAATATGGTGCAATCAATTTTAAAAGGCTTTAAAAGATAGCAGTCAGAAGGCTAAAAATTTTGGCAAGGATGACTCAGTATGAAAGACTGAAAAAAACCAGTTATGTCACAAAAAAGGAGACTGACAGGAGACGGCAGTTGTCCTTGACTTTGTAAAAGATAACAATATGTAAAGTAAATGGTGAACAGTTCATGTCCCTAGAGGAAAGAAGAGTAAGTAATGTGCTTAAAGTGAAGCAAGAAAGCTCTAGCAAAGTATTAGGAAGAAAGTTCCCACTGCAAAAGCAGCAGGACACTAAAAGTGTTCTGAGGAAGGTGGCTGGTGTTGTGGTGAAGCCACATTATATTCTCCACATTCTCCATGATATTGGAGAAGTCCCGGCAGCCAGGTAAAATCCTGGACTGAAAAAAAGGAAAACATCGCTCTCATTTTAAAAAGGGGAGAAAGAAAGAAGACAGAGGCAACTGTGTTGAGCCTCACCTCTGTGTCTGGAAAGATCATGGGACAGATCCTCACGGAAGCAGTGTTAACACACCTGCAAGACTAGGAGGTAATCCAGGCAGCCAGCATGGTTTGACTAAGGACAAATTGTGCCTGACCAGCCTGGTGGCCTTGTATGATGGAGTGACTGCAATGGTCAACTACAAAAGACTTACTGATGTCATGTACCTGGGTTTCTGTGACATTATCCCATGTGATAGCTTATCTTGAACTTAGAGAGGCAGGGCTATGATGGGTAGACTATTCAGTGAATGAGGAATTTGCTGAAAGGACACAGCCCGTGAATTACTGTCAATGGCTCTTGTGGACCCTCAAGGTGGAGGCTGGTGAGGAGTGGAGTTCCTCAGGGCTCTGGCTGGTGTTCTTCCATATCTTCACCAATGATATCAACAGTGACATAGAGTGCTCCCTTATCAGATTTGCAGATGACACAAACGTGAACAGTAAAGTTAACACAACAGAAGGGATGCCATATAGATGGACCTGGACAAGCTTAAGCAGTGGGCCCATGGGAATCTCATGAGGTTCAACAAGTCCAAGTGTGAAGTGCTGCCCCTGGGTCAGGGCAGTCCCAGATATGAGTACAGACTGGGAAAAGAGCTCATTGAGAGCAGCCCTGTGGAGAAGAGCCTGGGGGTTCTCCTGAATGAAAAGCTGGACATGACCCAACAGTGTGTGCTCACATCGTATAAAATCAACTGCATCCTGGGCTGCATCCAAATAACTGTGGTCAGTAGGCTGAGAGAAGGGGATTTTGCCTCTCCACTCTGCTCTTCTGTGACCTACCTGGGGTTCTGAGTCCAGGTCTGGGGTTCTCACCACACAATAACCATGACTTGTTATGACAGGTCATAACCATGACCTGACACCACCTGTCGTAACAGGTCCAAAGAAGAGCCATGAAGATGATCAGAGGACTGCAGCATCTTTCCTACAAAGATACACTGAGAGACCTGGAGTTGTTCAGCCTTGAGAAGTCTCTGGGGAGACCTCATCACAGCCTTTTACTACCTAAATGGACATGTCAAAAAGAGGAAGCATAACTTTTTCTACAGGCAAATACTGATAGGACAAAGGGGCAATGGTTGTAAGCTTTTAGATGAGAGATTTAGATTAGATGTAAGGAAGAAATTCTTTACGCAGAGGGTGGTGAGGTACTGGAACAGGTTGCCCAGAGAAGCTGTGGATGCCCTGACCTTGGAAGTGTTTAAGGACATGTTGGATGGGGCTTTGAGCAACCAGGCATATTGAAAGGTGTCCCTGCTCATGAAGGGGATGGCTGGATGACCCTTAAGGTACTTTGTAGCCCAAACCATTCTGTGATTCTAAGCAGACATCTTGTGATTGCATAGTGACAAGAGCCCATTCACTATGTCCTTGAACTACCTGGAAAGAAAACAGCATCTGGGTAACTGCAACCCTTTCAAGGACCAATGGGACTCAGCAGTGTTAATAGCTCTACCGATCACTTATATTGATAGCTGTTCCTTTTCACTAGCTGAAAAAAAAGGCGTAGATCTGGTCCACAAAGTTCACTGCTGGATTCACAGTTTGTCAACATTCACATGGCATTGTAGAAAGATAGTGTAAACCTGTAGAAAGATGGCAGATGACAGCATAGTAAGGATTTTCTGGATTTTAGGTACTTGGCTAAACCACAGTGTCAGCAAAATAACCTAAATTGGAACTAATGTTTTCGCTCTGTGATGTCTTGGCACCCTGAATGATGACAGCATACTTCTCTGGTGCAATTCTTGAAAAAGCTGGTACTCACCAGACTTCCTGATCCACCCAGGCAGGACTGGAGGTAGTCAAATAACAATGAACCAAAGAAAACTCAAACCCCAAACTGGTGATTCTCACTCTCAATTTCACTAGTGTTTGTCCCACAGGTAGATATAAACCTCCAGCAATTGCTAGCAAACACCTGAGACATAATCTGTAGTTCACAAATACTCTCCAATGCAAAGCATGCAGTTTGCATAATATATTAACAGTGTAACCAAAGTAACAGACTACACCTGGAGGTTCTTAAAATTAAACTCATCTTGTAGGTCAAATTCTGGAATGTTTCTCAGCTCATTGAAGGATCATGAGCTTGGAGATTTGAGTGATTAGTTGGGGCCAGATGAGGTATCAGGAAAGGAAGATAAAACAGGAAGATAAATAAAACATTTATTTTCATCCTCTAACATATGTTAGATCTATGGCTGAACATTGCTGGTTGTATAATTAAAATTATATGAATGCTTATAACACATAAAGCAGGTTCTGCAGTTTCACTGTAAATTCTGCTCAATGACATACTTTGAAACAAGTAATTTAAAAGCAGGCTCAATAAGTATTTTGTTAGTATGTATATAATACGAAAATTTAAACAGAGAAAAATAATTTAAAAATAAAAGAGAAAGAGAACAGCTTTAAAGATCACCTATTAACTGAAAATCAGGAACTTCATAAGAAAAAAACCTGATTTTAAAAAACATGCTTCACATGTCTGCTGGATGAAGTTCTCCAAAGTTGCTTATTATTAGAGGGGAGGCAGAAAGGGTAATCCTTAACAACTTTACAATCCCTTCCAGCAAGAGCTGCATACACAATTAGACAGCAAGGTAATATAAAAATAAATAAAGAAATAAATAGAGAGTACAAGAACTATCCCCAAGGACAGAAACATTCATACTTAAATGTACAGGGATGGCAGGATCATAAAAAAAATACTGAAAACATTTACCTAGGTAAAATATATAGTAAAATAGGTAAAATATTCAGTCTTGGTTACCCTGAAGAGTAATCCCTTTCATCAGACACTGACAAAGAAAATTCACAATTAGCTTTTGTTCTTTTCTAAGATGAAACTTCTCTAGTTACAACTGAAAACTAGCAACTAAAAAGTTCTAGAAGAGAAAAATGTAACAATTACCTACCGCTCTCTTTCACTCCCACACGAAAACACACACAAAGTTTTGGGCAATGATCCAGATCTTTAACTAGCAAATATGGGAATCTCACTTAGATCTCCTGTTCTTACTGCCAGTGGAACTGCCTGTTTTTCTTCTAAGTTTCTAATTAGTCCTTAAGGCACCAGAGCTCCACTTTGTTAGTCACTGTTTACAGCAGTGGTCGATCTGAACTGCTGCTGTTTCCTTGTTGGCTCAGGTAGGTCGCACACCCTCTGGCACACACCCACTTTGGGGTCTACCACATTAAGACTCTATATCAGCTAAAGCAATAAAGATCCTATTCAAGATGGTTGAAATTCAACAATAATCTTCTTACAAGGGGTAGTGTGGGAACAAAGAAAAAATCTAGAAGAGGAAACTGTTGACTTCATTATGCTGTCAGTATGTTACAAAGTAAAATAAGTAAGAGCTCAATTTTTACTTCTTTACCAGGTCATGTACAGTATTTATTCAGTAAAGATTTTTCTCTGCCTTTCTGTTTTGCTGTTTCTCTTAGGAAGAGACATGACCACTGATGAAAATAATTTTCTAATCATGGCCATGCAAAGAAACCAAAAACCTATGATTTTGTCCTGATGAACAATGCAGTTTTTAATCACTGTATGGATAATAGGAATAGCTATGATATAACATTTAAGAAGACAATGCAGTGTATGCATTGTTGACTGGTTGGCTCTTAAAATGAAAGCGGTTTTAGGTGTGAGGTTTTTCATCATAGTTTAGTGGTACCTCCTGGAAAGCAGTAAGTGTAAATCAATGTCATCTGTCACCCTATTATATAGATGTAGACTGGTCTTGATAGTTTATATATAGAAAATTTGTAATTAATATCTCATTTGATGCTAATTAATGATGCTAACAGAAGATAAATGTATGTGTAAACACCAGAATTATTTTGTTGTCCCCATTGCCTTAATATCTACCAGCACACAGAAATATGTACACAAAGCTTTCATTCTGAATGGATTAGTCTCTGTTTACCTAAGGACAATTTTCTGTGTGTGGCTCAGAACACTCTCTGCTTGAAGTACTAAAGCTCACATTGGTGCCTTATTATTTTCTGTTAACTGAGATGTCTGAAGAAATAATTTTTAACAAATGTGCACCTACAGCCTCTGGGTGACCATATAGATTCTATATTCCATTGCAAAATTTTATAGTTAGGGCATAGGTTTTTTGGGCTTGTTTTTTGTTGTTGTTGTTGTTTTTGTTTTTGTTGGGTTTGTTTTGTTTTGTTTTGTTTTGCTAAACTGTTCAAAAGTCTTCCAAAATCTTACATTCTTTACAGTAACAATGACAATGGCAATTTCAAGGCCAGTAATGATTGTATGTTCCACCCTCTCTTTATACTGTGATTTGAAAGTAATAGAATAATGTTAGTTTACTCTTCTAGATTTTTGTTTTGTCTGCAGTTCCACCAACTCATAACAAAGTAATTATGAAATAAGTGCAAAGACTTATATTACATTGGATGCTCTTATCGCAGCTTCCAAAAGGCTTCACTAAGAAAACGCAACTATTATACTGATAATTGTGTAAAACCTGTACCAAGTTTAATAGTTCTTGTGCTATTTTTTCACTTATTTTACTAAAAAACAATTATTGATGATAAGTGGAAAGAGTCAGACACTAACAACAATAATAAATAATATTAAAATAAAGTGTATGTACATGTTATTTGAGGGAAATTTTTCTTTTTGCTCCTATAGGATTGTTTGTAATTTTTTTTATAAAGGTCAAAGTTGTTATTTTTATCAACCAACAAAAAATTGGGCTGTGAACATCAAATAAATTCATAATATATTCATTAAAGTGTCTTAAATACTGAGTACATAACAGGCCACAAATAAGGAAAGTGGCACAGAACTGGAAAAATAATTTGTGTTAATATTTTGGCCCCTCATATCCTAAGAACACAGGTTTATGTTGCTTCAGTGTGACTTTTCTTTTTGTTTTGGAAAAACATGAGGGTTCTTTTTTTTCCAGTCACTTCTTAGAATAACATTTTTTTTTTTAAAGCTAACTTGAACTAGAAAAAGTAGGATCATTTACTAGGAAAGTATGCCTAAAAAAAAAAAGGCCCACTTTCAAGCACATGAAGAGGTACTGCTATTTCTAGCACAGGGAATTTTGATTCAACTTCAGCAGGAGCCAAAGCAGTATCTAAGATATGTCTGAGATAAGATATTTGCTCACATTCCTAAAAATAAGAATGTTCATGGAATTTTGTATATATTAAAAATTATTGTTAAAAATAATATATTTTTGTATCTGCTGGTTCTCTTTACATGTACAAATTTCCACACTCTTACAAACATATATGGATTATGCAAGACGTTTTATACCATATGCTACAAACTGAAATATCTGGAAAATTTCAAGCTTGGAGAAATATTACATTTTACTTAATCTTCGAAACATGAGTTCTTGATACTATTATCTTACCTAAGGCTCAGATCGTGTGACAACTGAAATGATGAATGCTCCTATCTAACCCAGTTTACTTGACTTGCAGGAAAAGTACTGAGTCCAGGTGTGCTGACTCCCTTATAAAAGAGCTCCTCTATTACCAAAGCTCAGAAAACTGTGCTTCATCATGTGCTAGTATAATTCTACAAAAGTCACGGAGAAAGGTATTAGGGACTTTTTGTATGAACCTAGTCCAAGAACTGGTTAGGCCTGGGCCTATTTTTCTGTAACTACATTTAGAATGGCAAACTTTTAGTCTAATTGTGTTATCAGATAACCACATTCACCGACTACCCTTGTTCCTACTGCTACGGACAACAGTGAAGTCTGGTATGGTTTTCTCAAATCAAATTAAAAAAAAACCCAATCAAGCCAAAATTGAAAAAAAGGACAACTATATAGACTTGTGCTCATGAACTGTAATTTTTAATGACCATAAAACCTGAAAATGGTAGAAGGTAAAAAATAGAACATTAAATATTTTTTTCTTGCTGACTTTCACATCATGTTTGAAAATGACAAGTGTTTGGAACAACGAAAAAGAATATTCATACAAACGACTTGGTGGAAATAAAAATGTTACTTATTTGCATCTACATTTTCCTTTGGTAAGCATAGAATTTCCTTGACTGTATTAAAAAAAAAGAACCTCATCATAAATTGCAGGCTAGGCTTCACCATGCATATATATGTTTGAAGTCTGGAGGGACTTAAAATCTTAAAAAGTTAAGTTAAAATGCTTTTCTGAGCTTTTCTGCTCAGAGCTTAAAGTCTCTTTCAAGCTCAGCAGTCATCTCCCAGAGAAAAAGCAAACATTCCATTACTTTAATAATATTACAGGGACTATTACACCCGAGTTCAGTGATTGCATAGATACGTAAGTGCTGTATTATACTACACTTAAACAACTGTAATAGAAAATAGATAGTTATATTTTAAACCCTATTTGAGTATGAAGTCTGCATTTAGAGAGCTTCCTAGCTGTCAATAACATCTGTCTCAACTGTAACAACAGTTTTCTGCTTGCATGACCAGCTGTTCTCTAAAGACAAGGAGACAACTCTAAAGACATTTCTGCCTACCAGCTGATAAAGTGTATGCTTGTATTATGGAGCCTATCTTTTCTGCACTTGTAATTTTTGGCTGGGTGGGTGTGTGTTTGTCATCAACCTCCTACTTAAGTGGCATACTATCATGTTGATTGTATGGCAGGCAGATGACTCCAGAAAGGGTAATCAATAAAAACTAAGTCACTGTGAATAACCAAAGGCACCAGTACCCTCTGAAAAGTAGTTATGAGGGCATTTTTTGCTATTTCTTCTCTACTTCCTAAAAGTGACATATATTTTAGGCATGAAATACTGCAAGTTTTGCAGAGCATGCTAGAGGAAAGGGCTTTTTGTCTTTGTGATGGATACTGTGATGCCAAATGCAGTAAAGGCATCATCCTGAATAATCTTACCTTTGAAAAATGATGAGATGCTTAAGGGAATTTTTAACAAAAATATCAATTATTACCCTATGGCACAATCTAGACATATGATGTTGCTTTCTTCTTCAGCTTACTCCTGTAACTGATTTACAATTCACTTCTGCAAGTTTACATCTCTCCCTTATAGTGGAGGAGTACCTGTAAAAATGTCCCAGAATATGACACACAGGTCAATATAGGAGAAGAGCCATCTGAGGCTTTTAATTTAATTAATTTACTTAATTAAATTTTAATTTTATTTGGTTGTTCACATGCTGTGAGCACTTGTAACTGATAGAGCAGGGATGAAACAACAGTATTAAGTCTTTCTAATCTTTTCTGCTCCCTCATACTGCCTTGATTTCAAACAGCGGGCAGGTGGAAGGTAAAGCATCTATGCATAGAGGCTGCAGTGGGGACTGGTCTTTATGAGTAAAATGAAGCTGCAGAGAGCCCTGTCTTCTCTCACCTCTCTTTACCTGCTTCAAGCCATGTACAGGCTATTCCTTATGCTGAATACAAACCCAGAAGACACCAACACAATGCCACAAGCTCGGAAAAAAACAGCTCGGAGTAAAGAGATTGGGTTCTTCATCTGTCCAAACGAATAATGCCTAAAGTTGGTGAAGTATGAGCTGGATGAGCAGACAGTGAGATGGACTGAAAATTTCCTGAATAGCTGGTGATGATCAGTGGCAAGTCTAGCTGGAGGGTACAGACTAGTAATAAAACTCAGGTCAATACTGAATCCAATCCCAATTAACATCTTCATTAATGATCTGGACGACAGGGCAGAGTGTACCCTCAGCAAGTTTACTGATGACACAGAAGTGGGAGGACAGTGCAGCATGACCTTCTTGATGCAGCAGAGGGTCCTGATGCTATTCAGAGGGAACTCAGTGGGCTGGAGAAATGGACTGATGCAAACCTTGTGAAGTTCAACAAGTGCAAAGCCCTGCACATGGACTGTCTCCAGGCACCTATATATATGCTGGAAGGCACTTAGCTGAAAAACAGCTTTGCAGGAAAGCATCAGAGGTCCTAGAGGACCATGGCTACATTGGCTCTAAGACACTATGTCTTCCACGACGTTGAACATGAGCCAGCAATATGCCCTGGTCACAAAAAAGCCACAGGTTATGCCAGACACTGGGGAGAGTCTTGCCAGCAGGTTGAAGGAGCTGATCCTTACCCTCTGCTCAATGCTGGTGAGATGTGCCTAAGCTCTCTGCCCAAGGCTGGGCTCCTCATTCCAAGAGAGACATGGATGTACTGGAGAGAGACCAGTGTAGGGTGAATAAGGTGATGAAGGGACCACAGCATCTCTCCAGTGGGGGAAGACTGAGACAGCTAGGACTGTTCAGCCTGGAGAAGGGAAGGCTCAGGGGGAACTATATCAATTTATACAAATATCTAAAGGGACAGATAAAGGAAAACAGAGCCAGGCTTTTCTCAGTGATTCACAGTGACAGCACTAAAGGCAATGGACGTGATCTGAAACTTGGGAGATTCCGTGTGAAACATCTTTTTTCCATGGGAGTGACTGAACATGGCACAGGTTGGCTCAAAGAAACTGTGGAGTCTGCCTCCTTGGAGGCCTTCAAAATCCAGCTGGACATCATCATAGGCAGCTGGGTCTAAATGGCCCTGATTGAGCAGAAGGGCTGAAAAAGATAACCTCCAGAGGTCCTTCCCAACCTCAACTATTGTGTGATTCTGTGAAAGAATTGAGCAGATATTTTGGTCAGTTTATAAACTGTCCCTGTAAATCAGAAGTGGAAGATAAATGCTGTGGACAATTGGAAAGAAACACATGTTGCAGTCAGCAGAAAAAAATGGGAAAAATTGAATGAAAGATGAAAAAGTATAGTGATATTGCTGTGTACCCCAGTATTTATTTCCCATAGCCAGATTAAACAGTTTGAAAACCAAACCAGTATCCATGAACAGCGGTAGTCAGCCTTACCTCAGAGCTTGGTAAGATCATGCAACAGATTTTCCTGAAAGCTATAATGAAGCACATGGAATAAAGACAGCCAACATGACTTCACCTAGGGCAGATTGTGCTGGACTCATCTAGTGGTCTTCTACAAGGAGTGACTGCATCAGTGGATATGGGAAAAGCAACTGGTGTTACCCACCTTAATTTCTGTATGGTGCCCCACAACTTTCTTATTGCTAAACTGGAGAGAGATCTCCAGTGGAGTCTAAGCTAGAGAAGGAAATAGCTTGATAGCTTCCTTGCTTGATCTGCAGTGAAAGTGCAATGTCCAAAATGGAAGTAAGTAATGAGAGCTATTCCTCAACGGTAAATAGAGGGAGCAATAATACTCAGTAACTTCATTAATAACATACATGGTGGGACTGAGTGCACCATGAAGCTGAGTACTTCACTAGATCCACTTGATGGAAGGGACCTGTCCAGAGAGAAGGGACCCTGACAGATTTGAGAACTGGGCTCATATGAACCTGATGAAGTTCAACAAGGCCTACTGCAAGGCATTGAACATATTCAGGGCAACTATCAAGACCTGTACAACACTGAGAGATGAATGAATTGAGAACAGTTGTCCAGAGAAGGAATTGAGGCTACTGATGAATGAAAAGCTGGACATGACCCAGCAATGTGTGCTTAAGGCTCAGAGAGCCAAACGTGTCCTGGGCTGCACCCAGAGCAGCGTGGGCAGCAGGGCCAGGGAGGGGATTCTGCCCCTCTGCTCTGCTCTGCTGAAACCCCACCTGCAGGGCTGCATCAGCTCTGGGGGCACAGCACAGGGAGGACAGGGGCCTGCTGCAGGGAGTACAGAGGAGAGTTAAGCACCTCTCCTGCAAAGATGGACTGAGAGTTGGATTTGTTCAGCCTGGAGAAGAGAAGGCACTGGGAAGATTATCCTTCTATTACCTAAAGAGGACCTGCAGGAACTACGGGCAGGGACATTTTAAAAGAGCCTGTAGTGACAGGACAAGTGAGAAAGTGAATCCTCTCACTTTAAAGTGAAAGAAGATAGGTTTAGACTAGATATTAAGAAATTCTTTATTGTGAAAGTGGTGACACATTGGAACAGATTGCCCAGAGAAGATGTGGGTGCCCCATCACTGGAAATGCTCAAGGCCAGGTTTATTGGTGCTCTGAAGGACCTGTTTGGTGAAAGATGGTTTGGAACTACATGATCGTTGAAGGTCTCTTCCAATGCACACCTTTTTAGGGGTCTAAGAGGCAATATCCATTATATCCCATGCACATGAACTCCGTGTAATCATCCCAAGAATTTAAAAGAATAATCTCATTTATTTCTGTGAAGTCTTAGAGAAATGCCCATTTACTATGAATTGTTATCTAACATTGCTGTACCTAACATATGAAATACATGCATCTTACTCTTTTCTCTTTCTGTGTACCAAATACAAAACCACTACCATTTCACACATGAATGCATGTATACACTAGATTTTTATGTTAACTATATAAACTTATTATACATACAAAAGACTGGAGCCTCTTTTATATACTTAGAGTTTAAAAATTAAAAAAAAAAAAGAAAATAAAAAGCTTGGGGTATACAATGGAGTTCAGTCAATGCTTGTAAGTAATTAATATCTTATTATATACATATAAGAAGGGTTTTATTGAAATTCAATCCAAAGCTGTCAGCCCCATAAAGGGGTTGCATTGAACAGAAATCTATTATCAGAGTGTATAGAAAATGGAGACAATTTTTTGCACTGCACTTGACTCTTCCACAACAGCCTTTGCTATTTAGGATAAATTCTCATGTATCTTCTGATTCACTCTGTACAATATATGATTTAAGCTGACCTTTTCATTTCAGGTAAAAAAAAATTAAATGTATTTTCATCATTAATATAAAATGGTACAATTGGAAAATTTCATATGGATACAACTCTTAATGTAAGCTTTTAAAAAATTGAAATATTTTACTAAATGTTTCCTTTAACATTGGTAGTGTGGATTAGTTATTCTTTAATATAAGTCTATGCATGTAAACTCACCCTTAAGTACAAGTCTTAAAACTAGTACAGGAAAAGCTAAGTTTGTTTCATAACTGGAAAATTTCAAGGATGAGGAAATGAAATTACAGAAATGAATGTTGAAAATTTCTTATGTAATACTTGTGAAATTCAGACAACTGTTGTCTGTAGAGGCACTTGAGGAGTATGCCTATTGGGAGGGCTTTTAATTGCAAGAGTCACATGACTGGAACTTAAGTGATGTGTTAGGGACCTGTATTGCTGTTCTTGATAACCTTCTATTTGTAATTTGTATGATGAAATGTTTTGAATGTAGAGCATTGGTAACCAGGGCCCCAGCTATATGCTTGAAGCACAATTTTCTTCACTTGAAGTCAAAACAAACAATTACAACTGCAAGACCTATGTGAAAGGTAAGACAGTAAATTGCACTCACTAAACAAAAATAATAAAAATAGGGCACCTCTTCTGTTAATGTTGTGCTTATCCTAACCCAGTGCCAAGACAAACTGATTAAAATTCAGTTTTTCTGGTCTCTCAAACCTACATTGCTCAACTGGTACATAATAGAGCCCACATTTCTAGCAATGGTGAGTGATTTTCTCCTCAGTGGTTTACAAAATTATTTTTTAACTTCATTGATTCCTGGATATAAATTGAATTATAAAAATTGATTGGAAATTGAATTATAAATTGATTGGAAAGTAGACATACTTACTTTGCACAATCCAGATATCTTCTAATTACTATCTTGAATTTAACTCAGCAAAGATGATCTGGCTTTTTGTGTCCCATGCTGACTTCTAGCTGTCTGACTTGAGGGACACTAAAAATCACTTCTACGTAGGAAATGAACATCATTATTCATAAAACCTATCCTATTAAAGCAGAAAGAACTACTCATGTACATGCATTAAAAACATATGTGCAAGTCTTTGCAGGATTGAAAAAGGCAGGAAGCAACAGGCTGGGGCAACAGACACCAGATGGGTGGAAGGGAGGATAAAGTGATAGGAAAACATTGTTACACAGGCAGGTTGCATACAAGAGTTTGAAGGCGTTTGAAGGCCTGTTTTTAAAGTTTGACCTAGCTCTAAACAAATGCATTGCTCATCAAGTAACAGATGTTCCTGAAACATCTGCGAATTCAGTGCTCATAAACTGACACAAAATTGAAATCCTAACTGGACCCCTAAGACATTTTGTATCATGTTATTGCTAATTTTTTACAGAGTTCATAGGTTGGTCAGATACCTGTCATGGCTCACCAAACACACCAGGATACACCCTATGTTAGTAGCAGGGAGGTGGCTGATGTTTAGGCAGAATAGAGCCTAAAATTCTACCTCATGAAAACAGTATATTGCTTACATAAATCATTGGAAGAGAAAGAGTGAACAAAAAGGAGTAGAGTTTTGCATGCAAATTTGTAGTGAATGCAAAGTAGTTATAAAGGCAATGTACTAACTCCTAAAATGTTGCCTTGTCAGTAATTTTAACTTTCACTACAAGCTGCATTTTGAAGCAGTCATAAACTCTGAAGAGAATGGAAACAAAATTTTACAGCTGTAAATTAGCTTTTTGTGTACAGTCAAGAAACCCAACACACTGACGTTCTGACCTCTGATTTTGAAAAATCACTTAAAAAAAATCCAAACTACCACATTAAGAATGCTTCTTGTGAATATCTCTCTGTCACAGATCTATCTGTATTGACTCTTCTGTCAGCAGTACAAACTGCATTGGAGGCATGTAAAAATGTCCTGCTCCTTCTGAGGAAAAGGAAACAAAATATCCTTCTAAAAATGTCTACTATACTGAAAAAAGAGAATAAAGTGTAAGTGTGAAAGAGAATATCCATGCTCACAAAATAAAAATGAACGCTCTTAAATTGGAATCATATTCAGAACATTTTTATACTTCAACATTTAATTTGCCATGAAAAATACTATTTTACTATTGATTCAAAAGAAAACAAAATTTTAAAAAAATAGAACAGTAATTTGTTTTCACAACAGTTCTTCCTAGCAAAATTTTTGTGAACATTTGTGAAATTAATTGGAACTAATTGTTATGACTCCACTGCTTTGTAAGGCTTTAGTCACAGAGAAGAACAGTGACCATCACCAAAGCTAGGGAAAGCTGCCAAAAAAGCTGACCCTAAAAATAGGAAGAAAGAAAATAACTCAAACTCTGTAAACATCAGCTAGTTATGATTTTTGCTCAAACAAGTCTCCAAATGATCAGGAATTGTGGCATGATCCTCTCATGAGCTGCTCATCTGATGGCTTCCAAATATGGTGTCTCACCCTTGTGAATATTCCACCATAAATTTAAAATAAATTCCCAAAGGATACAGAAAGGTACACTGATGCATATTTTGCCATGAGAAAGGCACATCATAGAGGAGCTAATTTTATCCTCCCTGACTGCAAACCCCATTTCTTCCAACAAACTGCTGAAGAGGTGGAGTTTCTCTGCATGCTTTTCTCTCTGGCACAGATACTTATTCTCAGTTTATATTACTATTATGCTATTTGTTCTTTTATGTGTCAGCAAACTCAGGTACCTGGTACTTAACATCAACACCCTGGAAACACAGTTTTTATCTCAGATGACTCTTGAAAAGGAGGCCTGTTTTTTCCCTAACAATATGAAAGTAATTGTCTTGATTTCTTACTGCCACCACAGAGCACAGATGAACTGAGAGACAGCACTTCCCTGGGAAAAGACACCACAGTCTATCAGACAGCAAGTGTAGTCTCAGAAGTATGGTGCTCCAACAGCTGAACTCTAATTTATTTGGTTTAGGGAAGGAATGTGGGAGGTAGATATATTTTCAGTCATCGAGGGACTTCTCCTTTTAATAGAAGAAATAATGAAAAAATAAATCCCAGGCATGTATGTCATTGAAGTATTGATGCCCTACATACACTCCTCATTTGCCAGGAGTGCTAATTTAGAGGGATCCGGTAATTTTGCCGTTTCTTGTGAAAGGGAGCTCCAATCCCCCTGGGGTCGCCAGCGAGCAGCCCCTCCAAAGAACTCGGGACTTCTTCGGGCAGAACAGTTGAGGAACAAACTCCTGGGGTGAGACTGGACGTCACCTCCCTGCCAGAGAATCCACATGGATCCACAGCCGGCTTCGTCTGAGTACCCTTCATCACTCAGAGCAAACCTTACAGCAGAAGTGCCGCCCGGGTCAGCAGCTCCCGCCGGAGCAGCGGGCGGCGCGGAGCGGTGCCCGTGGCAGGCGGGCTAGCCCGGCTATCTGGAGCTGTCAGATGGCTCTCCGCCCGGGGGTCTCCAGGGGAGGAGCCGTCCCGCCCTGCTCCCGCCGCCCGTTTGTCTTGGCCAGGCTGAGACTGGCGAGGGGAAGTTGCCGGGTACGACGAAAGCCGCTTACCTGTTGATTGTCAGGGCGAACACCCTCCTGTCTGCGGCAGGTAACGTCGCCATACGGGCGGGCAGCCGTGGGTGTCGGCTGCCGACGAGGACCGAGACCGGCTGTAGGCACGAAGGGCTGATTTATTTCATTTATTTATTTTTCTTAATTGCGTGCTCCGGGCTAAAAACCCGACGATCCACTGACAGTTCTGGGTGGCAACTTCCGCGTTTCACCTTCCTCACCGAAATTGGCCGGAGTGGGAGGGATCTGCCCTAGTGCACAGAGACAGCTCACCCTGCCGCGTCTGCCCCACAGCCAGCAGCGCCCAGCCCGGCGTCCCGGGCGTCCTGCACCTTCCTGGAGGCTTCCACCAGCTGTCCGCCTCGGCCGGGGTGCCCTCGGGCACTGAAGGAGAGCGGGAACTTCCCCTCCCTCTTTTATAGAGGCGAACGCCAAGTCGCCCGGGGGCATTTTGGAGAGAAGCAGCGGGGAAGGCAAGCTCCTAGGCATGGGCAGGAAAGGGAAGACACCGTGTACATCTGAACGGACATAGTTGCGGGAATCCACGCGCATCCCTCACGAGCCTTTTTCTTTTGGAAACCGCAGTGCGAGTGTCAGACGCCTCTGTCCCACCACACCCCCCACACATATACGCACCCGCCGGGGGTCAAGGCTGCCCTGCGGGGAACCGGCCCCGGGTGCCGAGGATGCAGCCCGAACTGCCAGGCGGAGCAGGCGCGGCCGCCGGGCCGGGCCAGGCAGGATCGGGCAGGGCACGCCTGAGTAGGGCTGCTGGGAGCAGGGCAGAACCGCGCCCACTGCCCTACAGGCATCAGGGATAGCCGGGGATCTTCCTTCGGCCCCACTAGCGCGTGGATGGAGCTGTCCGGGCAAGCAGGGACAGCAAATTGTGAGAGGTAAATACACGTCAGCTCTTTACCTGGGACAGTATTTAGCTAGTACACCTGTGTACCCAGGATCTCTGTTTCTCTTACGTCTAAACTGTGTATGTAAGAAAAACTCACAGGTACCAACACAGATAGCTCAGCTGGGCACAAAGCTTGGCACTGCTGTTCTATTCACCAGCACTTACTGCTCAACTTCTTAAAAAGGTCATTTTTATTAAGTATTTTGTGGTTGTGTTACAAAATTATGTTTCCTGACTGGTATTTTTCTTTCTGCTTTGATGCAGTTTTCACTGCTTCTGCAGATAAGGAGAACTCACCTTTCATTTGAAAGGGGAAAGAAAAGCCAAACATGGTTTCTACGGATGAATTCTGAGGTAGTAGAGGCAATTCAGTTTTAGATTGTCTTGTTTTTATTAAATCTGTGCTTTGGTGGCAACAACATTAGGATTTACCCATTGAAAGGCAGTCATAGCTTTTTCCCAGTAACCTGGAGGGAATCTAGAGGAAAACAGTGGGATGTGAGACAAGGAAGAGAAGATTGTCAAACAGCGATGGCCTAAAATTGTTCTGCTAACAATTATCTTTTTCTCTATAGGATTCACCATTCTTTAGAGTACTGTTAAGTATGTGTGGTCTCAAATATGAATGTTAACCTCTGGATTAACCTCTGGCTAAGGGCCCCTAGGGAAATGTAGAGGTGCCAAAGAGGCAAATAAAAACTGAAAAAAAGAAAGAAATATAGGTATCATTTGGGGAAAAAAACCCACAAGGTTCTACAGCAGAACAAGACCTGGAACAGTTCAGAGAAACTTATGAGAAAAAAAAAATTAAAATCTACTATTAATAGGATATTGTTACCTTTACCTAACAAATATTTGCTTTGGGAAGAATAAATTGGACACCTTATTGCATGGAACTTACCCACCACACCCATCCTGTCTTTACCTCACCAAGATAAGGCTAAAGCCACTTACCTACATGTAACTTGAACTTAAATAATAACACTTAGTTATAAATCACTGATATGTAGCTGTGGACTGACATGTATTGGTGACAAGAAAAGCTTTTGAATGCTATAAATAATGGATCTGGCAAGACACTACCTCATTGAAGCTACAAAAAAAAGTCCAGCCTTCATTTTAATACATCATGTGGCATGAAATAGGGACCTTCCTTGATTGCTAAATCTTGCTGTCGAAGTAGAACTAGCAGAAATGTAGATAACATACCAATGTGCACAAATACATCCATTTATTAATGATACAACTGTTTACTTTGCAGCTTCACATATTCTTCATAAGAATGGACAAAAGGATTGTGATTGCTAAAAAATATTTTGTTACATGCAGGAAAAAACACTTGAGGAGACACACAAAATTAGTTTCCAAAACTTTAAAAGTTTGACTAGTATATATACACATTGAGAGAGAGGGTGCTGTCATGGTTTAACCCCAGCTGGCAATTACGTCTCTGATCCAGTTGGATAGAGAAGAGAGGGCTGGAAGGATAAAAGTGAGAAAACTTGTGGGTCAGGACAAGGCCAGTTTAATAGGGAAAACAAAGGCTGCACACACAAGCAAAGCAAAATGGAATTCAGTCACTGCTTCCCACGGGCGAGTAAGTGTTTAGCCATCTCCAGGAAAGCAGGGCTCCAGCATAGGTAATTTGACTTGAGAAGACAAATGCCATCAGTCTGAAAGGCCCTTCTTCCTTCTTCTTCCCCCCAGCTTTCTATGCTGAGCATGATGCCATGTGGCCTGGGATATTCCTGTGGTCTGTTGGGGTCAGCTGTCCTGGCTCACAACTCCATGTGCCCCCCCCAGCCTCCTCACTGGTGTTTTGGGGTGAGAGGCAGAAAAGGCCTCGACACTATGCAAGTGCAGCTCAGCAATAACAAGAACGTCCCTGTTATCAATACTTCTTCCAGCACAAATCCAAAACACAGCCCCATACCAACTACTATGAAGAAACTTTATTTTACCAAAACCCAGCCAAACCAGAACATATATCTAGCAGATTACAGAACACTTAGGAAACTTCAAGTGCTTGCCATTTTGGATAAACTTAATTAGCAGAACCCTACTTTGACATAGGAGCAGCAAAACTCATCAAATGCTCCTTTCACCTATTTTGTCAGCAGTTACACTGCCTTTTTTGAAGGGAAAAAAAAAAACCAAAACAGACTTTTATTAAAAAAGTCTACATTTTAACTCATTGGAGCACTACCAGATGAGAAGCTGGTGAAGTGGCTTTTTAAAACTACCTTATCCAATTCAATATTGTCAGTATGAGTGCTCCAGGTTTTTGCTAAACAAACACTTCTGTTTGAAATCCTGCAACAAACCAACCTACCAATACAAGGTAATGAAGTCTAAGGACTCCTTTATAACAAGAAGTAGAACAAGATCTTTCCAGTCAGAGGATTAAAAAAATTACATTAAACCAGTGAAGGCATCCAAAAAATCAAAACTAAAGAAAACAGTGCAATTAAGAACAGAATGTCATTTTCCAAGCCTCACTTGCTTGGACATCAGTAGCTGCTATTAGGTGTTGTATTAGATACAGTGTAAACCATGCCCACATTGCCCAATCCTTATTCCTTCCTCCTTCACACACATATGCAACCCAAATGCCAGTCCTAGACGTTGCTTCACTACTGCAGCCCTAGTATCAGTCATAAGCTATGCCTTGCTGTAATTTTTCTTGGGCTTCAAATGCTCTCACCATAACTTGGTCTTCCTTCTGCACCTGACTGGGAGTTGTTGGGGCCATGGCCAGTTGGATGCTGTACCTGGGCGGCTAAGGAGATGCAGGCCCAGCCACAAAGAACAGCTGAGTGGTGGTAATGTCAATGTATGGGTGCCTGAGCAGAATGGATGCTGCTGAAAATTGCTTTGAAGGAGTTTGGGATGAAAGAAACACTGAAAGAAACAATGATTGGCATGTCGGCATGTCTACATGTCACCTATCAAGGAATTTTTTTTGTTGGTTTGTTTTAAGGCACACATTTCCAAACATCTTTTTTCTTCTTCATTGGAAGAGGTATCCCTGTGACGAATGCTACTGCATGATCAAGTATTGAGGCACCATGAACATTTTTAAACACAACTTCGTATCCCACCAGAATCATGGTCTGTATCCCAAAAAAGCCCTGCTTAAGTGTCATCTGCTTATTTGTAGAGGATGTACCTTTGCTGATCGACCAGCAATTGAGTTAGATCCATGGGATTTTTCTCAATATCTTTTATAATGTTAAGTTTGCATTCTTGGCAGAAAAACAATTTATCTTCATTAATGAATAAATGTGAATTGATTTCCAAGAGGAAAATGGTGATGATCTCAGTTTGCAATACCTGCCAGGAACACACAATGCCAGTTAATATTTGCTCATATTTAACCTTCGTACCACATCAGAAGAATGAAATGTAGCCAGGGCAGTGAGATGCTCCATCCTTAAAGGAAGCTGACATGCCATCAAATTCAGTGTTTTTGCTGGCACAGACCTCAACTGTATCCAGTAAAATCTAAGTAATTGAGTCAAGAGTGCTTTAAATAAAAAATATTATATGAACTGTAGTAGACTAAACCTCAGAAAAATGAGTGTAATTTTCCACTATTCCTATTAATGTTTTAAAAAGATTGGCAATGAAATAGTGAAGTCCCTTTAAAAAAAAAATTAAAGTCACTCCTAGGTTTAAGTTTCAGTTTTGTGTTGGTGAAACAGAAAAAAGGGAACTTAGATCACTTCACAGCCTTTTTTTTTTATAAAACACCTGAGTCTAAAAGAAGAAAAGCAGTCTATGTGAAAGCGTATCTTCTTTTTCCACCTGTCTGTGCAAATTCTTCTGAAGGAATACAAATGCTACTGGCCAGAATCACATCAGAGTTTCTCAAACAGAATTATTTCTTTGTTTATGTTCACAGTGAACAAAACTCTACTATAGGCAAAACTCATAAGATTTTTCCTTGTGACATAATTTTCTTACATACAATGAAGCAACTTGCTAGATGAGGTCTGATATTTAAATTCTGACCATAAACCATACCTCTTTTCCAATGCTCCTAGTTTCATTAAGTTTCACATTATAACAGCATATTGAGAACATAAGCCATAAAAAGTAGCAGAGTTAAATAGCAGGTGTACTGGCTGAAGTAAGATCTTCCTTCTCTTAAATGACATATGAATAATCTGCACTCTTCAAAGAAAAATGAGGTCTTGTTGTCAGAAGAAACTGTCAATGCAAGTACAGATAAGAAAATAAAAATAACTTAATATAGTAACCGTTAAACAGATAACAGACAAGAAAGAAGTAAATGTACCCTGGACAATATGGAAATCATTCTGACTGAAGTTATACATCTGCCTAGCAGCTTGTATTTTGTGAACACAAAACTGAACTTAATACCTGTTTCCTTACTGTTTTGCAGGTTAACTGGTATCATTGTATGAATTTGAAATTCCTTTCTCTGAGGTGCTGAACTATATTGTACTACACTGACTAATAGTATCACACAGGAACCTCCTTGTCACAGGGCTATTGTGCTTGAAGACTCACATTCAACATATTGAAATGCCAATGATTTTCTTCTGCTGTTCTGCTCAGATCGTGCTCCCCTTGCTACTCTATCAGGAATTAGCAAGTTGCAATGCTCTTCCTTATTTCCCTTTTTTATTTTTATTTATAATAAATATATTTATTATATATTTATTTGTATTTCCTTTTATAGCCCTATGATTTCCCCTAATTCTCCTCTAAAGCCTTGAACACTTAGTCCTTCATTAAAATCAGTATTTGGTCCATCATTAAAATCGCTCTGCTTGCACTGAGATCTTCAGTATTATGGAAGGGAGTAAGTTATTTCAAGTGCAGCCAACTAAAGTAATAATTAAATACAACTTCCTGGTACCCAGCAACACTTTGCTGCTTTCTGATGTTGTCTGTCTTGTCTACAAATATCTTAGAATAAAACACTTCAACTGTGCCACCCAGATTTAAGTTTGCTATGCTGCTCATTTGGCTGCCACCACTAAAATATGCAGGTTGTACATCCATCTTTACAAAGCAGACTTTATTACATGGTTCAGCAGAAATGAAAGGACAGCTAATAGTTAGAGCAAAATTCTAGTACTTGAATATAAACTTTAAAGAAACCAAAAGAACCAGAAACCATAGTATTTGTATGGTTATATATATATATATTTAGGTAATATTGTTGAAAAGGAAAAAATAATAAGCAGTGTTATGTGAGCTGATGAAAAGCAGAAACACTTAAGGAACCATGACACTGGTTTAATCACCTTTCTTTCCCAATACCAGATGTCTCATTGACATGTAACTGAAATCTCAGTATTACAAATATTCTCATTTTGAAAGACAAGCCCATTTTTTAATATGCGCTGCAATGCAAAACTGCTCGTTCCCAATGCTTTTCTCTCTTTTATGTGATCTTGTAATTTTTTCTAGTCTATACCTTAATAACAATATTTTATAAAGCTGTGCAGTCCCAGGACAGCAAAAATATCTACCACCAGGCAGGGTTCTAGCAGATCAGCTTTGAAAAGCTGATTAGATTTTTCCTCGAAAATAAGATGCATCATACAAGGTGATGACTTGAGTCACTGAAACAAGAATGCAAAAAGATGCATTTTGTAATGCCTTGGTTCTAAAACTCTAGAAATCAACAGTGTGTATACTGTGAGTATTTCTGTTGGAATAAATATGGTTGTATCTCCAAAGACAAGCTAAAGCAATGGATTAAATAAATTATTCTATCATTTCTTAAACCAGACTTTTACATGCTTGTTAAAATTAGAATGACTAAAGAAGAAGCCAGCTATTTAGAGTGGAATATCATCAAATATTATCAGTATTAAATATTTTAACCTACAAAAGTATAGGAAAATTCAAGAATAAAAATCAAGTACATTTATTATCATACAAGCCAATAGAGGGACAAACAAGCTGAAGCCCAGCATACTTTACCATAACAGTACTCAAACTAGTGCTACTGAACCTTATTTTGAGAGCAGAGAACCCCACCTGGGTTTTCCGTGTGTGCATGTATCAGCATGCATTAGGCCAGTCTCTTCTCTGTGCCAGCCCAATGCTTGCATTTACACCTTCTGACATGGAGAAATGGAACATGTGTTATCCATTTGCTAAACCTATGGCCCACAGAAAGCTAGGGAGCACATAACACTGTTAAAATTAACCGTAGTTGTTTGGTATGTGCCCCTCATGGTCCCTAATGGAGAGCAGAGAAAGACAGCATTCCCCTTGCTGATGATTTGATTGTAGACAAATGACAGCACATGCACCCGGCACCACATTTGTTATTCACACTGGGGCTCCCTCGGAGCCTGTGTCTTAACCAGGCTTGGGGCTGACCTGCTGAGGGGCAGCTCTGCAGAGAAGGACCTGGGGGTCCTGGTGGACAACAAGCTGTCCATGAGCCAGAAGAGTGTCCTGCTGGCCAAGAAGGCCAATGGTGTCCTGGGGGGCATTCTTAGGAAGAGCATTGCCAGCAGTCATGGAAGGTAATCCTGCCCGTGCACTCAACCCTGGTGAGGCCTCACCTGGAGTGCTGTGTCCAGTTATGGGCTCCTCAGGACAAGAGAGACATGGATCTCCTGGAACAGGTCAAGAGGTGATTAAAGGAGGATGTTTCTCTCCCGAGGAAAGGCTGAGGGAGCTGGGCCTATTCAGACTCAAGAAGAAACGATCCCTTGAGAAGAGGGGCCTCATCAGCGTCTACCAGTGTCTGAAGGAGGGCCAAGTTCCTCTCAGTAGAGTCATGCAATAGACGAGGCAACAGGCAGAGACTGATGAAGCTCCACCTAAACACGAGGGAGAACTTTTACTGTGCAGGTGACTGACCCCTGGAGCAGACTGCCCCGAGAGGCTATATTCAAGACCTGTCTGACACACTGCTATGCCACGTACTCTGCGATGTTCCCGCTCCTACAAAGAGGCCAGCGCAGACAAGCACCCTCACCACCCAAACTAGCGCAGACAAGCACC